>OX243899.1:29989637-30087744 GCA_945859665.1 Anorthoa munda | reverse complement strand
GGGTGTTTCCGTTTTCATCCCACGTTTTCATCCCAGGAGTTAAAAATAATAATAATTATTCCGCTTTCAACCCGCAACAAAAATGGACTCCGTTTTCAACCCACGGCATAGTACATAACTGTTTAGTAACTTATGTAAGTAACGTTAGCAGACAAACAAACTTTGTTAGAAAAATCTTTATTCATAATTAACACAACTAAGTCTTTAGAATATTGATATCTAGAAAATCACAGATTCGTACTATTATCAATTCTACATTTTAAAAAAATCACAGATTGTAAGTATTATTCATCCTACATCTAAAAAATCACAAATGGTAATTATTATCAATTCTACGTCTAAAAAAATCACAGATTGTAAGTATTATTCATCCTACATCTAAAAAATCACAAATGGTAATTATTATCAATTCTACGTCTAAAAAAATCACAGATCGTAAGTATTATTAACCCTACATCTAAAAAATCACAAACTATTATCAATAAATTCTACTTCTAAAAAAATAACAGATTGTAACTATTACCAATTACATATACATCTAAAAATCACTGATCGTAACTATTACCAATTACTTATGTATTTAAAAATCACAGACCGTAACTATTACAAATTATACATCTAAAATTCACAGATCGTAACTATTACAAATTATACATCTAAAAATCACAGATCGTAACTATTACCAAATTGTGCATATAAAATCACAGATTTAAATTATAGCTTTATGATTTACATATGAAAATTATCAAATAATTTACAATAAATTAAAAAGTAAATGGTACTAATTTCTCCAGACAGTGTCCGATGCTAATTTTACCACCAGAAAGATCACTTAATGCTGAATTAATTATTTTCTCTCTCTCCAAAACATCATTCTTACGTGGCCTTGATGATGAAACTTGTCCAGTAAAACGCGTGTTTTGTAACTTGGCATCTTTATTTATAATTGTGAGGAATTGGAGCATATTGAGAGTCTTCTTTTTTGCCACATAGCGGTTTAGGGTTGCATGCCAGCTTTCTAGTGCATTTGTAGTTCGGTGTCTTCTATTATTTGCGGACCACAATGTTGGGGGATATTTACCACCATTCATATATGTTTGGACAACATAGTCATTAAATTTAACAATATTGTTTAAGGTGGGACAGTCTTCCATAATATATAGGAAGGCATCATCAATCATTTCCTGAGGTATTAAAGGTAACGTAAGTATTAAACCCACATGTTTTTTCAAATAGTTTTTTTTTGTTAGATCAAGCTTTTTGGCTTTTTTGTGTATTGATTGACAAAAGTGAAAATAACAAGCTCTTGTCTTCGTTTCTGGCGAAACAATTTTTAAAGCGTTTATGGCTGCCGGCTCAAAATCTGTCAGAAACTCTAAAGGTTTCCAGGTTGGTATTTGCGATTTGATAAGTTGGAAGAGTGTTACATATGTTGATTTCTTTTTGTTTAAAAGAAGACAGTAAACAAGTGGTGTGATACCTGTTGTAGTGTCTGTGCTGCCCATGTCACCATGAATGACATATAGCTGCATAAATGGTCGTATGCAACATTTAAATGTTCCGTCTCCAAAAAACATTGCAAGTTTACTCATTCGATCTCTAGCTTCATGTGTAGCGAACGCAATTATTCTATTATTGCTATCTTCGTAATCAAACAGTAAAAAATCTTTGAAGGTGTTCGGTATTTCTACTTCACTTTTGTTCTTAAATACTAATTTAGAAACATTTTGACTTCTGTTTCGGGCATCGAAAAATGCTGTTTTCACACTTGAGAACTTGGGGATTTCTTCTACTAAATCTAACCCTTGTTCTTTTATTAATAAAACTTCATCTTCGTAGATCTGTTGAATAGGGCGACCATCGGCAGATTTGACTTGTTCTTTTATTTTCTTCATAGAGTTTTTAATTAAAAGTTTGTTATAATTAGCATGGCAATTACTATTGTGTCCACTTCTATTAATAATTTCACTGTCCATTGTTTTTATAATGCCAAAGCAAGAAGGCGCTTTCGCACATCGCCATATTATGGAATTGTCCTTATTCACTCTTTTTTTATGGAATTCTCTACCACCACACACTAACACTGGCTTGTTTCTTTTTGACAGGGTAAAATAAACTTCGGAATCAATGTTTTTACTGGTACTTGGACCTGGATTTTGCATTTTAACTGCTTTAATATCACTTTCACAGCAACTATGCTCCTGTCGATCACTTACGACTAACTAACAGATAAGAGAAACAAAGGGTATAACAGATTAGCAATATTCTTTAGAAATATTGCTTTCTCTTTCACTCCCTCTCCGGCTGAATGAAATAGACATAGTGTCTGTGCCTGTGTGTGTGTATGCGCGTCTGTGCCAAGGAAGTGACGTCGTAAATAAGTACCTATTCATCAAATTATAAGTATACAAAGTTTAAATAGTTTAAGATTATTTTTCTGTCTGTACAAAAAAACAATTATAAACTGCAGTGGGTAGAAACCGGAATATATTTTAGGTAGAATACGGAAAAAACAACTATTATTATGATTGTGGGTAGAACACGGACTAAGATTTGGGTAGAAAACGGAATAAAATATTCGTGGGATGAAAACTTGGGATGAAAACGGAAACACCCAGTCAGCTGGGTTGGATTTACTTCCTACGTGTAACCATGGTAAACTACCAGTGAGTTCATTAATTTGAGCCACCCTGTTTTGTACAAATGTTTTAAAAGTGTTAGGTGACATTCGTAGCCATCCCAGCACAATTGTGGAATCTGACCAGAAATAAACATTAGTGAAATTAGAACGAAGAGAATTTATAATTTTTGTGTACAACTTTGCACCTAACAATGCTCCACATAATTCCAAACGCGGTATAGTTATAGGTTTGACCGGCGCGACCTTCGACTTAGCGCATAACAAGGCTACGGATACATTGGCATTGTTATCCGAGTACATACGCACGTATGCACAAGCGCCGTAAGCATTTTTAGAAGCGTCAGTAAATATGTGCAATTCAATATACTGCATTTTACTATTTATCACCTGACGTGGTATACGTAATTTACCCAAATAGTCAAGAGTGTCTACGAATTTCTGCCAATTAATTAAAATATCATGAGGCACCGGATCGTCCCATCCGATTTTATACGTCCATAGTTTCTGCAATAATATTTTAGCAAGTATTATAATAGGCGCTAATAGACCTAACGGATCGAATACTTGTGAGATTGCTGATAACATAATACGCTTAGTAACGTGACTCCCGGTTAATTTAAGTTTAGTCGTATAATGTAACTCATCTGTATTTGCGAACCAACCTAAACCTAAAGTTTTACTTTGACAGGATTCGCCTAGAGATAAATTCTTTGACGCGTTTAAAGTTGACAAATCGAAATTGAACATCCATTTTCGTAAACAGAAACAACCCGATTGTAATACCGTAGAAACTTTATCACAAATGTCTAATAATTCTTTTTTATCATCACAACCCGTTATTAAATCGTCTACATAAAAATCTTTGTTAATAATACTAGCGATGTCCTTATCAGTGCAATCCGACGCCAGTTGTTGTAAACATCGCATACTTAGGTATGGCGCGGACGCCGTGCCGTAAGTAACCGTGTTAAGCCGGTACACACCGAGCGCATCTAACGGGTTTTCTCTCCATAAAATTAATTGTAAATATTGTTGATCGGGTTGAATTAATATTTGTCTATACATTTTTTCGACATCTGCACAGGCAATATATGTGAGTGGTTGACCAAAAAGGGACCTCAAGGGAAAATAATTGATTTCGAGTAAATCGCGTTTGAAATTTCGTGTAGAAACAAGTTTCGACTCGTGCGCGGGCGGGGGGCGCGGCATGTTTTATGTCAGTATGCGACTTCGTTAGTGAGTGTCAACACGTGTTTGCGGTTACTACGTTATTGGCGACTTATTTAGTGTCAGTTTCTTGTCTTAGAAAACACAAAAAAAAAAAAAAAAAAAAAAAAAACATAAAAAAAACACTACAGCACCTAAAAATATTCTGGTTAGACCAAAACAAAGCTAAAAGACCACAGATTAAAAAATTCAAAAAAAAAAATTAACGGTTTCCAATCCCTCCAGGTCCCTTTTGGTCAACCACTCACATATGTGTACTGACGAAATCTCAACAGAATGGCAACAATATCATTTTGTAAAGATGGACCAATCAGTTGAATGTCATTTAGCGATTGACCGGAAGTAGTTTTAGCGCTTGCGTCAAATACTACTCGTAATCTCGTAGTTGTACTATGTTCTTTAAATACACCGTGATGCGGTAAGAAATAATGTGGAGATGTATAAGTATCTATTTTTGTCATATGACCGAGTTCTAAATATTCACGCATAAAATCGGAATATAATTTTTTATAACTTGGTGTGCCCCGACCTAACTTGCGTTCGAGCGCGAGGAACCGACTCTCGGCTTGTAGGTATGAATCGCCTAGTTGATCAGCTGAATCGCGTAATGGAATACGCACAGAGAAACGACCATGATTATCACGTGTAGTCGTTTCTATAAATAGATTTTCACAATCATGTTCCTCTTTAGACATATTATCTGTTTTTAAACCTATCTCCTCTATTTCCCAAAATTTAGTTAATTGACTATCTAAGTTGTCGTACGTGTGCGTAAAATTGCATTGAACACGATTAACGGTTGAACCTTTTGCATCATGTATGACACCAGAGACAACCCAACCTAATTTAGTGTTTTGAAGGTATGGGCCGTTTTTAAGTCGAATTAATCCTTCACTCAAAAGTTCCCAAAACTTATCAGCGCCGATTAATAAATCGATTCTATTGGCCGTACAAAATTTAGGATCGGCGAGTGATACATTAGTCGGAATCATAAATTCTGCGACTTTATGAGTAATGGAAGGTAACGTTGCGGTAATGCAAGGCAGGACGAGACAACTTAAATTTGTATTAAATTCATTATTTTTAGATCGCAAATGCACTTTGCATGATTGTGTAGATTGGGTTACCGAATTACCTACCCCTGCGACTTGTACTGTGGACTGTATCAAACGAATTTTTAATTTATCACACAACGATTTTGTGATAAATGAATGTTGACTGCCATTATCTAGAATAGCACGAATAGTGTGATACCTATTATCGTGGTCTAAAATTTCTAATAATGCAGTCGAGAGAATAACGGGTTCCTGAAATGAATACCCTTTGTCAACTTGTTGACGCGTTGAAGTTGACGCACTGTGTAGCGCGGTACTGTGTGCGTTGCCCGTCGCTTCGGACTCGCGACACGATGTGGACACCGGCGCTTGCGCGTCGTGCGGTCCTAAAGACTTTGACATGCTGCCGTTATCATAGCACTCACCATGAAGAAGCGAATGGTGTTTACGATTACAAAGCTTGCAGGCGCCGAACCAGCAATTAGACACTGTATGACCAGTGCGCAAGCAATTGGTACATAGTTTATTCTCGTTTACGAATATAAATTTGTCCTTCATAGAAAGCTCATTAAACTTAATGCACCGATACAGCGGATGATTCTCTTTACACATAGTACATCTTTGGTAACGTTTTGAATCATTGTTCGAATTAGGTTTTTGTGCTAATTTTGACGAATTATTATTATTACGTGTTGCGACGTAACTATGTGAGCTAGTATGCTTAGATTGATAGGATGATGATTTCTTTACGGAACCATCAGACATTTGCTTCCCAGAATCATGTGTACCTCTAATAGATTCCAACATGTCCGCCCTATCGGTAAGAAATGTAATAATATCGTTTAGCGTTAATTTTTTATTAGCGTGACTTGGTAATTTCGAAAGTGCACTTTTATGGTTTTCCCACTCTTTTTCGGTGGTTGAATCCATTTTAGTTACGATAAGGAATATGATTAAAGTATCCCATTGATCTGTGGGCTCATCTAGACTTTTAAGAGCACGAATATTTTTTAGTATATGATCTATCAACTTACGAATATGAAATGCAGATTCTTTATTTAGAGAGGGTAAGTAGAACAGAGCTTTAACGTGGTTTTGAACGAGAATTCTATTATTATTAAATCTGTTCTCTAATAGACTCCAAGCTATGGTGTAATTTTCAGCAGTACATTGTATCGATTTTATTATTTGACTAGCAGTGCCAGTGAGTGCGGAACGCAAGTAATGGAATTTTTGGATATCATCTATAGTTTTAGAATTATGAATCAATGATATGTAGGTGTCTCTAAACTCTAACCATTGTTCAAATGAACCGTCAAAGGATGGCAATGAAATAGTAGGTAGTTTAATACTGGAGGTCTTATTGCAGACTTCATCGTTATCAATAATTTCTTTACTCTTTAGCGTGCATTTCGCCTTAGATGTGATCTCATAAAATAGATTTTCAAAGGTTTCTCTTTCAATTAACTGTTTTTCCAAATCTATTTCAGAATCCTGTAAGTAAAATTCTATATCATCCTGAATGCTTGAGAATTGTTCTAATAGCGACATAATATTACTACAACGATCTTCTAGAGCTATCTTTTGAGATTCTGATATGTCTACGTCTTGTAACGATTGGACATATTTAACGAATACAGTAAACTTTCCTTTCACTACACCCCTTTTCTTAATCAAATCTTTATATTCGTCGGGTGGCATGTTGGGAGATTATAAGAGACAGAAGAAAGTACTTACAGTTTATTTTGCAAGATCGAACTCGACATGACGCCGCTCAGAATGGCGGCCGGTTTCAAATTTCAAACGCGGGCTCGCGGCTCGACTAGGTAACTGGAATGTATACAAGAATACACGATATGAGTACAAATGATCCTTGAGGATGGGTTTGGATAGGAACACTGAATGGCCTGACCGTTTTATTTTCTGCTGGTTGCCGACTTCCAACTGTACTTCTTCTTGAAGCCGCTCCGATTCGGTTCGAAGGTCCAATATGTTGTGGGATTTGAGGGTCAGGCTTCTTCAATGAACTGTCTTTTATTCGTAAGGGTTTTATACGTTTATTACTTAATTAGAATTACTAATTCACATAGGTTTCGAATCAGAATTAAGTTTTGAAGGTGTTGGTGGACCGACTACCAATTTTCTTCTGTCTTGTGTGTCCTGTCGTCCAGTCGAACGAACGAACGGTTGACCCGTAGACCGAAGGAATTGAGCGATCTCAAAGATCCTCAGTGACGACCAATCAGCGCTCCCGCTGCGCCGCTCTCGTTCCTTACGCCGAATCTACGTCTACTCGACGCTAGAGGGTGCCGCGCTGCGTGTTGTCGACTCAACGCCACTAGATGGCGTTAACACATTATACATGGTAGTTTCAATCCACTTATAGCCATTGTATGATTCTAGATGTATGTTACCTGTACCTATCGCATGAATAACTGTACCATCGCCTATTATTATTTGTTTTGGAATTGTATAGCACTGATAATTTATAAATAATTTAATATGTGCCATAGCACAGATGTTCTGAGGCACCGCTTTCCATAACCCACACATCATCGAAAAGCGGGCCAAGAGGCTCATCGGCGATGAGGCACTGGTTAAGTCAAAGCTCCAGAGCCTTGAACATCGTCGCCGAGTTGCCAGCTTGTCGGTTTTTTATCGGTTACATTTCGGGGAGTGTGCGAAGGAATTGCATGATCTAATCCCACCCAGCCCGTTTCATCATCGGACTACCAGACGTACGGCGATGCGCCATCGGTACATGATGGACACCCCACCCATATGCACTAAGCGTTTTGAGAATACTTTTATTGTGCGTACAGCTAAGGAGTGGAATTCCCTGCCGGAGTCTGTGTTTCCCGATAGCTACAATCTAGGGGTCTTTAAATCAAGAGTGAATAGGTTACTTCTAGGCAAGCGTGCTCCATCGTGGACCACATCATCGCTTACCATCAGGTGAGATAGTGGTCAAGCGCAAAGATAAAAAAAAAAAAAAAAAAAAACATTACTTTGACCTATTTGTGCACTCAAGCCTGGAAACTTACACAAATGAAACGCATTTGTGTCTTTATTTTTATTTACTTTTGAGCTTTTAGACTTATCTTTAAACCAACACTCACATGAGTTATGACCTGATTTTTTACAAACATTACAATACCTTTTATTTGTTGTAAATTTACCTTTACAATCCGCTTTAAAGTGTCCTTGCTTACCACATTTAAAACATCTTCGATTCTGTCCGATTGCTTGGAATGCTTCAGTATTAGTCCCATTCTTCATACGCAGTTCCTCGACAAGTAACCTCGAAGATAACTCCGTGTGTTATGTCTGCCTTTCTGCAGTAACAGACTCCCACGCAGACACAAAATGGCAATATGATGCTGGTAGCAAAGAAGTGATTTTAGTGATCGCCATGCTTTCTGAAATATCAACTCCTAGACACTTCAACGATGATAAGGCTTCTTCAAACCTTCCTAAGAAGTCTGACACAGATTCCCGTTCCTGGAACTTGATGTGAATCTTTCCATACATATTGTGTATGGAAAGATTTCCTTTTTGCTCGAACACAGTATGAAGCTTATCCCAAATTTGCTTAGAAGTACTGCAACTCAATACTTGACTTATGATTTTCTCTGCCAACCTTGTTACTATGAAGCTCTGGGCCTTGACATCATTGTCAGCCCACAACGCATATTCTTCTTTGGTCTCTTCTGGCTTGGAAACCAAACCGTCCACAATACCTAGGACTCCTCCTGCCCTCAGAAGAACCTTGACACGGAACTTCCATGCTGCCCATTGCTCCGGGTTCCGTAGTTGGATTTCCTTAATGTGTTTTGTGCCTTCCATTTTACCTGGACTATTATTTTTGTTGAATGAACGCTTGACCACGTACTTCGATCAACAAGATGGCTTGCCTGCCCTTTGTAAAATGTCGGTTGACCACGACTCTTGATGCTTGACCACACCGTATCCTTTTTCACATAAATAAACCTGAAACAATGTCAACGGGAGAGGAATGTCAATGTCGCCTGGGGGAGGCCTATGTCCAGTGGACGTCTTTCGGCTAAAATGATGATGATGATGAATGTCAACGGGTATAAGCGCAACTGGGCCCATAACCTGTTGAACCATTTCTTTGGGTGATTTATGTGAAAACATAAAAGATTAGTTCCTCTTGATTACTTGGAGCAGGCACCATTTATTTTTAAATGAATGGAAGTACAGCATTTCAACCACAGACAAACTATATAGTTAAGTGCCACAGTATAGATACCTAATATAAATATTCGTTCTTTGACAGAGCTTCTCTTTATTTAATCTTATGAATTACCGAATAAGAACAATAGCAGGCGCTGCTTAGGGGGTTTAATTTTGTAGGACAAGTAAATGAGATCATATCTGGATAAAGGTCTATCCACACATATCAGGGCCGTGCCCGGGACGTGCACGGACAGACCGTGCCACGTTAGGGGCACGGTCTGTCTGTTTTTTGAGCCCCTGACGTGGCACGGTCCGTCCACGTCCCTGGCACGGGCCTGATATGTGTGGATAAACCTTAAACCAGGCGCAGCGACTTAGGTGGCCCTCAACAAGTCGGAGGCCATGGTCTTTCATGGCCCCCGGCGGGCGCCACCACCTGATGCCCACATCGTCGTCGGGGGGCGCAGTGACTTGACCGTGGTTAGCAACTAGATCCACAGAAAATGTAATCATGAGATCAATCCAGGTGATGAGTCGGATTAAGTTTAAGGAGTGACAGACTCGACGACTCCAGGATCGCTCTCAGTTTACTGATCGAGGATTATCCTTCAAAAGGTCAGTGTTAAAATCACCCATGAATAAGAGATGTTTGTATTCTGTCAGATTCAAAGAGAGATTCAAGAATGGAGAAGTAATCTATAGCAGGAGGGCAGTAAACAACTCCTAGAACGGCCTTAATCCCTTTAACTACAGTTTCAAGAAATAAGTACTCAGGGTTGCCAATATAAATTGGGGATGAAGAAGATAAGATTTTGTAAGGGATATCACTACGCAGGTAAATGGCAACACGCCCGGCTCTTTTCCCAGTACGATCGTTGCGAATTTAAAAATAACCAGGTAAACAGTAAAAAAGTCGAGGGAAGTTCAGGTTTTAGCCAACTCTCGGGCACTAAAACAGCATGCAAAGTGACGTCTGAAAATAAATCCAATATCTCAGACATGTAAAAGTGTTTGTACAAACCAACTTAAAGAAATAAAATCATTTATCAGAAAGGTGCTGAGGAATGCTTTGAGCATTGACATGACATACGTTAATGCACTTGTCAAATTGCTGGCACTACTCACTACTTAGAAAACCATTCACGGACAGGGAGTCGTCAAGAGATGTATAAGTCGTGGAGGAACAAGAATAAAATGAGTCGTCGTCAGACATAATTATTACGCAGGTAATTAAATAAATATAATATTAACTTAAAATAATAATAGGTAATATAATAAATGTTAAATGTGAAATAAAAATTCACGAATTAATTGCATAACCTGCCGGCAGACTGTTCACGAAACAAATCTAAAACTAATGCGCGTTTCCGAACGTAACTGAATGCAATACGCCGTAGACAGTGACAGCGAGAAAAAGCGCGGCAAACTTTCAACTTTGCGGACGCGTATTTATTTGATTGATATTTAAAACAAAATTTTAACCTGTTTATAATAATATTTATTTGGAAAAAATTCACAATTATATATTAGATCAAAATCAAAATCAATTTTTTTTATTTCATATAGGCCTACATGGGCCCTTATAAAACGTCGACAAAAGGCGCACGTTGGGAATCCAGAATGTTCCAGTTGGTGCAGAATGGTCTAAGGAGGAAGTTATTGAGAATATAACAGTACGGATTGGTTGCGGTCCAATTCTAAAAGTCAGACGTCTTAATTGCCTTTTCGTCTTAATTGTTAATGGTTCAACCATTTGGAAACCATCCCAATCTAGTTGTTACGTTTGACGCGTAGGTCTTACCAAAAATATTTTTTATGTACTATAATGCTTTACCTGTAGAGCTATATATTTATTTATTTATTTAACTTACACACACTATCTTACAGGTTGAACCCAATACAATAGAATGGTTAAAATCTTAATCTAAAATTAGACTTTACTTAAATATAATTAAATATTATAATAATATAAACCTAAACTTCTAACAATATTAAAATCATCTAAACTAATATAAAATAAAAAAAAAAAAGTTTTATTATAACTTAACTAAACTTAACATACTTATCTAAATTTTAATTATAACTAACAAAATTCAACAAAACTCTTGCGAATTCACTCCAATTGCACGAAAATATGTCCAGCCTCTCATGTAATTCGTTGAGAACACAGATTGTGCGGGTGAGAGGTGTTTTTGCCAATAGATTGGTTCTAGCAGCAGGCACGGCCAGCAGTGGCGGCCGCCGCCGCCTCCACACGTACCGATCTGGCACGCACAGCTTCAGGTGACGCAGCACATCCGGGTTATGTGCTACTCCACGCAGGAGCTTTAGTGCGTACGCCGCGAGTGTAAATTCCCTGCGCACTCTAAGTTCGTTGTACCCCACCATTCCCAGTACAAACAGTGTAGGATACATTAGCGGGTAAAATGGGTAAACTCCATAAAGTTTTAAATACAAGTGTCTAGTAAATTTATTTTGTACTCGCTCCAGCATCACATTGTATTTCGCTTCATGAGGAGCCCAAATCACCGCACTGTGCTCCAAGTGACTCCTTACCAAAGCGTCATACAGCACCCTGAGCGTGGTAATATTTGTGAAACCTTGCGACTGTCTCAGCACGAAACCCAGGTTTCTGTACGCTTTCTTGCAAATCTTAACTATATGATCCCGGAAGGAGAGATCCGGGGTAAGTAGTACTCCTAGATCTCGCACCTGAGACACTCGCTGCAATGGCGCTTCCTCTACTTTGTATTCGTAGTCTAAGGCAGTCTTCGCGCGCGTAAATGACATCACTGAGCATTTCGCTGTGTTGAAATAGAGTTTATTTTTATGGCTCCACTCTACCACTCTATCTATGTCTTCCTGCAATCGCTCACAGTCCGACAAACTCTTGACCTCGAGTAGCAATTTGAGGTCATCTGCAAACAATAAACATAAACTATGTTTGACTACGTCTGGTAAGTCATTTATCATTAGAATAAATTCTAGAGGACCCAAATTGCTGCCCTGGTTCACGCCGGATCTGGTGTAGTATGGCTCGGATTCGAACCCGTTGTAGTCAACATACTGCTGTCGGTCTTCCAAGTAGCTGGCGAAGAACCGTAAAAGATGCGATGTACAGCCAATTTTTGCAAGCTTCAATAACAGTACGTCATTATCGACGGTATCAAACGCTTTTCTGAAATCAAAATAAGCTGCGTCTACCTGCACACCAGCATCGACTGCCGGCACCACCCTCGACATGAAGTTAAGCAGGTTAGTGGCCGTGCTGCGCGCCGGTCGGAACCCGTGCTGCGCGTCCGAAAGCTGTGCGCAAACTTGAGCCTGCACGCATCGCTGGACGGCAGACTCAAACACCTTTGCAGGTGTCGACAACACTGCCACCGGTCTGTAGCCACTCACGTCTGAACCTGACTTACCCTTAGGAACCGGAATCACTCGTGTGATTTTCCACCTAGGCGGAAACGTTGCTTGTTTTAAACAAGTATTAAAGATATGATGCAGGGGTTCAGCCAGCACCCTGCCACAGTCTCGGAACAGAAAAGCTGGTATGCCATCGGGGCCAGATGAGCGCTTTGGTTTGAGGTTTATGAGCGCTTCTCTTACGTCCTGAAGACTGAGGGTCTCAATGTGCACTCGCGCACTGTTCGCTTCGGCCTCCGCCGCCGCCGCCTGCGCCTCCAGCCGCGGCCGCTCCTTATTGTACACCGACTCAAAAAATGACGCAAATTGTCGAGCACACTCCTCATCCGAGACATGTTGACCATCCTTTATGATAATTTGCCTGTTTAACCTACTTCTTTTGGACCTAATATACTGCCAGAATGATTTTGGATCTTTTGAAAATTGACTTTGTATTTTATACTTGTGTTCTTTGTGTGCCATTTCTATTGATTTTTTAATACGAGCTCTGCACTTTGAAAATTCGGAATAATCGCTATCCAGCTTTGTTTTTTTGAAAGTTTTATGAAGTCTAGCTTTATTCTTTATATCTCTTATAATATCTGCGGTGTACCATTCGGGATAAACGTATCGAGAATTTTCATGTTTAACCTTTTTGCGGGGTACACATCTATCTAAAATATCACACAGTTTATCATAAAAAATATTCAACATATCCTCCAAAACATGCGTGTCGTAAATCATACTCCAATCAGTTGAAGTTAGCATAGAATATAACATCTCGTAGTCTGCCCGATAAAAGTTCCACTGCGGCCTAACACTACGTGCGGCGGGACTGCCGCCGTCAGAAGGCACGGGCGGGGCGGACGCGGCGGGTGCGGGGGGCGCGCGCGCACATGGCACGCTGAGCGCGAGCGGCGGGTGGTGCGCGTCGACGGGCACGAGCGCGTCTTCGGCCGCCACCACCGACACCTCCCCGCCAAAACCTGTGCTCAGAACCAAATCCAACCGACGACCCAGATGGTTGGGTACTGTGTTGCTTTGAGTGAACTCGCAATAGGACACAAAACATTCATAATAATTTTTAACATTTACAGGACACGAATACAAATTAAAATCACCAATAACAATTATTTCTCTATATCTATCGCATAATTTTTCTATTAATCTAAATAACGTCAAGTATTCATTCTCAGAACTACCTGGTGGTATGTAAACCACACAACATAAAAACAAAAATCTATTTTTAAAATAAACCGTTGCACTGACCATTTCAAAAACGCAGGTGTCTATCGACGCGTCCGCGATTTGTATTTGTCGCAGCTCATATCGGTGTGTGGCCACTAGAAACGCTCCTCCCTGCTTCCGACCATCTGCTCGATCGCAACGTATTATTTGATATCCCGGTGGGATTATTTCAGAATCTGCTATGGAATTATTGCAACCAGATTCCGTTATTGCGTATAAATCAAAATTAAATGACTCAATATTGGTTCGGAATTCATCCAGTTTAGTTCGCAGCCCTCGTACATTTTGATAGAATATATCGATGTTGTGGCTATAATATGTTTGGTTTCGTTCTGATTGAGTTCCGAAACCAAATCCACTCACTGAATTCCGCATTCATTGGCCATATTTCGGCCTGGTTTAACTCATCGAAACACTTTTCCGGTAGTCCAATAACAAACGACGAATAATCTTTCTCGATTTTGTGTTTGATTTTATCAATTTTAATTCGATCATCTGAGCCACATACATTTTTCACGTGTTCGGCTATGGCTTCAAGAGTGGTATCCGGATGCAGTCGCCACACATGTAGATATTTTTTCCGATCAGTAACTTGAATTGCTTTCAACTCCGTATTTGTTCCCCTTCTGACCTCTTTGAGTTGCCTGTTATTTTTTTTATTTCGAACAGTCGTCCATCCTGCTTCAATCTTCTCCGCTTCATCATTAGGGGGTCCACTAGTCGCCAGTAAGCTAGCACTACACAAAGTTTGTTCCGGTAAAATTTCGTTTGACTTCGTGGCCCCACTTTTGTTTACATTTTGCGTTTTGATGTAGGTATCAAGCGTTTTCTTGGAAACGTTGGAATTATTATTTTGACCTTGACTTACAACTTCGGCAAAAGAAGATTTAGAAGGAGGATTTCGGGCAATATCAGTTGCTATTTTGCGAGTTTGGTTGTTCTGAGCTAGCTTAGCTTCTACTTTTTCTTCGAGCACTCTCACCATTTTAATTATGTTGCCCAACTCTGTTTTTGTTTGAGAAAATTGATTAAGAAGAAGCGATATCTCATTTGCCTGGCTATCCATGCGAGCAATCATGTCAGCTTTAAATTCTCTCAACTCTTCGAGTAGTAGGGAATCAGAATCCATAGTTATGGGCGAATACTGAGTTTGACTTCCGCGCTGGCTGCTTACATTGTTTACAGGAGTGGTGGTATTAAAGTTAGGGATGTTAATGCGGACCGGGGTTTCACTGTTGCCTCTTTTAGGCTTAGCACAGATACACTCCGGACATAACCATTTCTTTTTATATGTCTGGGTGTATGCCTTAAACGCATCTATCTTTATTTCTAGACAGGCTATATCATACCTTTTCATGCATTTATCATTAATACATTCCATGTAGCAATCCATTATAAGCGAACCACAAGCGCCGCAATTATTAGGCATTTTTATTAGTTTCGCGAACAAAAATTCAAATCTGATGATCAAACCGCCAAGCACTTCGCGGTTCACAGTGGTGCGACAGAAACGAATTATTTATTTTTCGCAGCCCGTCTCTTTCACTCCAGGTGGGGAGGAGCCTACCTCGGCGTTCTCGGAAGGCGCGATGTCGCGCTCGCGTATTATTTTCACCAAAATAGTTCACACCACTTTCGTACTTGTTGCACTTATTTTCAAAACACCTTATGAGTCAATATTGCACAAATTAATGCACAAAATAAAAAGAATAAAAATTGAGCAAAATAAAATAACAAAAAACACGTCTGCCCCTGACCACTTGCTGTAACACCTATATTACAACAAGTAGTATATTTTCCCCATCATACAGTGATACAATTGTTGTAGATTTGGTCACACTAAAATTCAGTGCAGGTCTAAACCCCGTTGCTATAAATGTGGCCAAGGCTATTCCGGAGACAGTTGCGATAGAAAACAAGAAAGTACATTTTGCTGCCTTTGCTCTGGATTACATTTTGCTATTAATAAGTCTTGCCCAGAATTCTCAAGGCAAAACTGAAATGAATTAAAACATACATGGCACAATGTTCAGTATAATATGCTGAAGCTGCAAAATTACATCCCCCAGTAACAAAATCATATGCTGATGCACTTTTATCTTCGCTTTCCAAAAATTTTGCAAATACTGATTCAATCTCTTCACCTAATAAAACACATGCTTCAAATAGCTATAAAAAGATAGTCTTTCTCAAATCTTTTTTGATTGATTTTAATATTCCCCAGCCATCTAATGGTTGTGATTTTTCTAATAATCATAGTAACGACATAAAAGACACAATTTTTTCTACAAACGATTTTTCTCTGTTCTTTCTATGTTCAATATTTCACCGTCCAACGTAGCCCCAACTTTCTATGAATCTCAATCCATTTGTAATGGACAACACATCCAAAATAATCTAGTGGATCTGCCGCAGTCTAATAAACAAAAAGAGTGATGTTATTCATCTTTTAAACAAATATGAGCCAATTGCCTTTGCCTTAGCAGAGACTTGGCTCAAACCTAATCATATGTTTTAAAATCAATGGTTATTTAACCATTAGAGAGGATAGATCTGATGGGTATGGTGGAGTAGCTATACTTATCAAGAATTCTATCCCATTGTAGCTATAAGCTCTACCTACTTCACCATAAATTTCGATATTTAATACGGGACGCACACGCGAATCAATCGTATCGACACACGCGGACACAGATTGGAACACGGAAGACACTACAGTTTTCTTTTCTTTGCACGTAGGACAGTTGGAGCGGACCACTCCAGGCGCTCCGCACCCGAAGCACGTGACCGCAGACGCAAGCGGCTCTCGCGGCGTCGTAGTGTCCTTGGTGGTAGTCGTAGTATCCTTATGTTTGGCCAGTCGCTGGCATTCCTCTTTCAGGTGTCCAAACCGTTTGCAATAATTGCAATGAGCTCGCGCCTTAGTTGCAGCAGGCACGTTCGTGGAGCGCGGAAGCGGCGCAACAGTGGAAGTCGTTGGTGGCGTAAGTTCGCCAACAGGTTTAGTGTCTGCTGTGGCCCGTGTATTACTTTCGTCTATAATCTCTTCGACGCGGCGTGCTTGAGTCAGAAGTTTCTCAAAGGTATCAAAAACGGATCGCGGAACCTTCTCACGGATACGTCGGTGCAGCAATCCATATGTCATGTCTAGTTGCATAGCTTCTTTTAGAGAAAAAGGTGGAAGCTGGGTGATTAATGCTCTAACATGACAGACGAACAAGTGCGTTGGTTCCGCGCGAACATAGTATATAACAATAGTAGCTGGTCGGTGGACATCATGATCGGAGGGGCTGCAGCACCAGCAGCAGGCTGCGGATCCACCCTTACCGCCTCCGCGTCACATCGTAAAATAGTCCTCAATTCGCGATAAAACCAAAAACGCGGTACGTTAGGTACCCTAGATTTTACGTAAGCACTAAAAATGTTTGCAATCACATAATAGGTACAGTACAGTGGTCACTCTTCAGAATAGTTCGCGACACGTAAGAAACAAAGTGAAACCCGTACAGTTATTCTAGGTTTAATCTTACACGCTATAATCCTATATATCCATCCTTTCCTAAATTCCGTTATATTTGATATATATATATTTTTTTAATTTGGTTTCCCTACCTTTATTTAATAATAAAACAACCTAACCTGACATTGGCTGAATGCACAAACCGTGCGAAGACAAACCAGAAAATAAAATAAAAAAGACAGCGACATCTCAAAACAAAAATGAATGACTGTCAAGAACAAAGTCGGTACATGATTAAAATTATATGAATAAAGAATAAAGTCACTGTGACTTGCTCCCACCGCCCAAAATCGGCGAACAAAAAAACCAGCTTTATGGATGTCAACTATCAGGCAAAACGGAAATGACAAAATTATGAGTGTAAACAAAACAAGTTACTTCTTCTTTGCCAACCTCCTTGACCGAGTGTGTGCCTGCGCCGGTGCCGAGCTTGTATTATTCGAGCCAGGGTTAAAATCCGGAAGAACCACTTGATCCAGCAACTTGCCATGCTCCGCACCCAGCACGATGACTTCATCAACAGTGAAGACCCGACGACGTTTGCTATTAGGGTGCTTGACGTTAATGTTTCCATCCATAATCCACACGTTAGTCACACCGAACAACTTGCGAGCTGTTGTAAAAGCAGACTGCCGCCGACGAGTGAGGTACTCAGACAATACATAAGATTAAGAAGTACCCTTCAGCTTGGTCTTGGTTTTCCAGATTTGGCCCTTTATAGTAGACTCCATGAATTGAAGCAGGATAGGTCTAGAGTGACCTTCTGAAGTTACACCCAGTCTGTGGCATACTGTTAATGAAGATGGTGCCAGATCAGCAATGCCCAGCTTATCCTGAAGAAGGGATGCCACACTCTCGGGGAGCCTCTCACCAGGCTTCTCAGGCACACCGCCAAGCAGCAAGAACTTTTTCCTGTGACGTCTCGTCGTCGTCTCGTTGTGTGTGTGTGTGTGTGTGTGTGTGTAATGACATCGACACTCCTGCTCACCTCAGCAATCTGCAGCTGCAATGCACTGAGGACACTCCACACATGCGCTTTGAAGATAGTGAAATCATTGTGAAGCCCGATTAAGTCTGCTCCAGCTGAAGAAATCTTCAGATGTTCTTCAAAAGCCGCCATCCGCTGGTTGAGGGATGTAATTGCCAAGCGCTGTGTCTCCGAAATATCAGCTATTAAGCTCATGATAGTGGCTTAGTTTTCAAGTGCAATAGTCAGTGAGGTCAAAGTTCAAGTGACAGCTCAAGCCGGCAAGTAAATGCAATAACCACTGTGTGGTGTGGAGTCTGCGCTCTCGGGGTGTTGCAGCTGGTGGATTATTTTTTTATTTCGGATTTATCAGGGAGATTTCAATGAACTTCTCAAATAAAAAGGCGCAGATGCACACTGAGCTTTGGTTAAGAGTGTCCTTCGATAGTTTTAGTAGTGGAGTTTCACTATAGTTGAATACTGGTAAGTCACCTACAGAGTCTGTTTTTCACACACAACACTTTTACTTGAGTTTTCTTTGAGAGCGCACAGTGTTTTATAGACCCAAAAAAGTGACATCGGCTTTTTATTGGCTATTTCTACTTAATAGGTCATTACAAATGCACGAGTAGAACTCCCATGTGCCAATTTTGAATAATTGATTTAAAAAAAAAACACAATCTTTTCGTGACGAAAAAAAAGGTCAAAAGAACAAAAAAAAATCGTATAAAAAAAACTGTACACAATTGAATTTTGTTCGTATTGCAGTTTTATTAAGCAATTATGCCGTATTTAAGTAATCAAAAACGATAATAGAACTCGCAAAAAAAAATGTTTTACCGAAATCAGTATTTATTTTTTATATAGAGCGTATTTGTATTGCGGGTGAATGAGTATTTGCGACGAATGCTTGAGTAGGTTTAGATTTTGATGTTTTATTAGTATAATAATTATTTGAGGAGCATTGAGTAAAGAAAGGTTTTGTATTTGAGTTAGGATTGCGGAGCGTCTGTATTTTACTTTGTTCCTTCAGAAATTTAGAAAGATGATCGAATGTAGGTATTTGAATATGTCTATGTGATTGCTCGAACAAGTTCACTACCTCCTTATCGAGTTTAGTAAGTGCGACGTGGGTAATAATAAAACTCTGAGAGATCGTCAATATTTAAACGGCGTAAAGCGGCTTCTGCAGAGTAAAATTGTTCGAGAAATGTATCGATAGATTGATTTGGTTTATAGTTAATTATTTGTTGTACGTAAATAGAAGCTTGTACTCGAATATCTTGGTATTTTTCTAATAGAGAATTACAAATTATAAGATAATTATCAGCGGTAGGTGTAATACCTGAACAAACGGTTAATGCTTTGCCGGACAAAAAACCTATTAAATATTGAACTTTTTCGGCATCTGAGAGATGCAGATTATCATGGATTAGACTTCTAAAATTCTCGTAAAATGGTGAACCATCAAACGAAACTAACTTGAGAGGTGGTAACTTGCGGTTTAACAAATCATATTTATGAGAATTATTTGGAGTGTTTTGATTAGAATTATTTTGTGTGAGCGTGGATGCTGTATGTTTTACGTAACAATACAGTTCGTCAAAAGATTGTAAGGCGCCTTAGTTCGGTTTTGTGGATGGATCATTTTCTGATCGAGCCATAACACACGAGGCCAGAGTATCCATGAAATTTGATCGTATAATATCTACCGATTGAATGCGTGCTAGAAATTGCGAGTGAAATGTTGAATCGGAAACCTTTAGGCTTCCGATTCAACATTAGCTTCGAATCTTAAAAAAAATCTTAGCATCAAGTTTTGAATCAACCTCGTGTTCATCGTCACTGGCTGTCTTCTTTTTTGGTTGTCTTGTTGACGCCATTTTAAGAGTAGGTATCTAGTAATAATATTACGTGCGTGGATGCGTTGAATGTTTTTAAATGCGTAAAATAAGCGTAAAATATATATGCGGATATCAAAATATGAATACACAAATAATTAAATAGCGAAAAGAGTGTGCGTTGGATGCGATTAAGCGAGTTTGTTTGCGGATGCGGTGCACTTGGCGATTTACACGAAATGCGACAATGGCTGCCGTAATTTCGAAATAATAATTGAGTGAGGAAGCGTTTGCGTATTGTGTGTGGTTAGATGAGTGATTGAGAGAGTTTATTATGTTTTTTATTCGGCGAGAGGGACCAGGACATGTGGGCGCAGCGGAAAAAAGGCAGATAGGTAGGTACTTACAGGTGCAGGAATGGAGCTTTGGTTAAGAGTGTCCTTCGATAGTTTTAGCAGTGGAGTTTCACTATAGTTGAATGCTGGTAAGCCACCCACAGAGTCTGTTTTTCACAAACAACACTTTTACTTGAGTTTTCTTTGAGAGCGGGAGCAACGGGCGCGCATACGCGTTTCCGGAGTTGCGACTTTTTTACAACTGAAGAGCGGAATGATCGGATGACCGGAACTAGGAAGTAGGAATGGGTGTGCGCGGGAGTTAAAGGCGCGTATTAGATTGAACGATGTGAAAAGAATGAAGTGTTGCTATTGTAATAATTTTGAATGCGTGAGTAAGTGTTTATAATATTTAATTTCTATTTTTTTATGTGGCGCAGACAAGTACCAAATTATCATTCTGCTATGAAATATGAACCTATTAATTACATTTCAATCTTAGACTTAAAATCTAATTAAATTGGTATAAGTACTACTTAAATGAGAACTTGTCTCATCCATCACACTTATGATAGGAAATCATTACTGTTTATTACAGATTAAAATTTAAGTTTATTTATAACATCTATATTGACATGACTTTCAAAAATTCAAATTTTATATACACCATAACATTATTAACTGTATATCAGTTACCGAACAAATAATCCTATGTTAGTTATGTAGTTTATTAAATGTAACTAGGTCATAGAAAATGGGTGGTTCATTACAATGATGCCCTTCTAACACCAACATTAAATTAATGGCAGAGCAACGTTGAGTGTCTTCGTTGGCAAATTATACATTTTACAAAAGCCTTACAAGCACGGGGTTGATGACTAGCTCTGAGGCATATGCCACAAACTCTCTTCTTTCTTACTATTTCTCCTCGTTGTTCAAGAGTGAGGTTATGTATCTTGTAGCACTCCATGCTTGAATGGTTTTCTTTTTCGCACCAAATGCAAGATGTAATGTTTGCTTTCTTCCTGTCTTGATTGGTGAGAAGGCAACTCGTCGTTGGATTAATTTGTTTCTCATTTTGTTTTAGGTTGCAGGCCATTTCTGTCCTTTGTAAATACTCAACTTCTCTTTTAAGGAATGTCATTAATTTTGCTAAAACTTCTTCTGGACCGTTTTCTTTATCATTTATTAAACTGACTTTGTTTCTGTCCCATATGCGGAGTGTTTCCACTGGTAGAGCCGATTCATCTAGTGGTAGAATAAAAGCACCATATTTGGATACTCCCAAGGCTTCCAGGGCTCGAAGGTGGGCATTCAACTTGTCATACAAATCAACAATGTCTCTTTTATCTTGTAGAACAAGTGCCAATAACTCCCTGACATACACCTCTATTAGCAGTTCTTCTCGGGCATATCTCTGTTTTAACTCTTCGACACAATAATATTCGACATAATAAGTATAATATGATTTTCCTGTCGGAGGGTAGTTTTCAACAAGAGACCTTACCTCACAATTTTCTGCAATGCTTCCTAAAAGATATAGAAATTTGTCGTCGTCGTTGATGGAAGGATCTTCATGTATTTTACTAAATTGGCTCTAATATCTTATCCAACTTTTAAAAATTACCATCAAATTTCTTAAATTTAATATCTGGAAGCTTGAAACGTCTGACCTTTACTATACTTTTCTGTACAGGATTATTCTTAATTTTCTCCATGAGCATGTTAAATTGAGTTTGCAACATGATCCACCTATGATTATATTCTTCTGCATGCACAATTTCTTTTTCTAATACATCGTCGTCTTCCGATTCCTCTTTTAGAATTAAGCCACGTACCTTGCTGTCGAGATCG
This sequence comes from Anorthoa munda, assembly GCA_945859665.1. Lineage (NCBI taxonomy): Eukaryota > Metazoa > Arthropoda > Insecta > Lepidoptera > Noctuidae > Anorthoa > Anorthoa munda. The sequence continues at coordinate 30,065,454 of OX243899.1, read as the reverse complement.
ATGAGCCGTGCGTGTAGATCCTCTAATTTCTTGAACTCGCATCTTAGCATTATTTCCTCCGGCTCAGTCTCCGACGAAGATTCGAACTTCGTTTAAAGCAGGTTTTCAAATTTCGTTGCCGATATTGTAAACAATCTCCGCGTAACTGTACGCCCCCTTATTTCAGGCCCTTCCATGTTGTTATTTGATAATTATTATAATTAAGGTGAAAGGAGCCAAGATGGCGTGCAATGTATTCACGCGTTTTTTATATTTTCCTGAATCTTAATGGATCTTGCAGATTTTTACCTACGGTCGTCACGTGTGGAGTCTGCGCTCTCGGGGTGCTGCAGTTGATGGAATATTGGTTTATTTCGGATTTATCAGGGAGATTTCAATGAACTTCTGAAATAAAAAGGCGCAGATCATTTCAATCTTTTTTTTTCTTCTAAAAAATACATAGACAACGTCACAAAATAGTCCATTTGTCTCTTTCTTTTTTTGACATTTTAGTTAACGTTCAGAATCTGAACACACTGTTTAGGGCATGTGTATGTTACAGCCCACACGGTATGTACTTAAGGGTATGTTAATATAAAATATTAGGGACGAATTTAAATTAAAATATTCTATTATAATTAAAATTATTGATTTGGGAACATGTGTTTACTTTTTTGCACCTGTGTAGGTTACCAAAAAAACCACCTTATTATTCCATTATTATTTATTCCATTTGGCACTCCATTTGGAAGATATGCATTAGAAAAGAATGCCTTTTGGCATATCATCAGCACCAGAAGTGATGCAGCGCATAAATTGTAAAATTTTTGGGGATATTCAAGGAGTTTATGTGAACTTCGATGACATAATTATTGCAGGTAAAGATCAGTTAGAACATGATACAATACTTAATAATGTTGTTCAAAGATCAAGAAAGCGGGTTTAAGTGGACTCGCCAATGATGATAGGAGCTCATAGGCCTCCTCCCCCATCATTGAAATTAGCGTCGGCAGTTTGAGCTCGGTTTTTACATTGTTCACCAAAAAGTACATTTCCAGTCGCTCCATGTAAGCAGACCAGTTTCCTGTTGTTAGGTTGAACTCGCGTACCTGTCCCACCGACATTTTATTCGGTTTTGCGCTGTAATATCACTTCTAATTATCCTCGTCGCCACTGTTAAATAAAAGGCGTGCGCTTGGTACAACATTTATTTGAAGATAACTCATAGACATAAACAAGCGTCCCTAGAAGAGAACCATAGTGTTGGAATAACGATTAACCTATGCCGATTAACCTTCAAAGTCAAAGTTCGCGAACACATTCGTCAGAAGTTGGCAGTGGTATCGGCACAGCGCTATTTTTTTTCCTATTGTCTATTTAATTATCAACTAATAGTTTAGTAGTACCTGTATTTAGTTTATTTGTTTTAGTATTTATTGTATAATTATTTATTTTTTTATTTATAGCTTATATTTAGGCCTTGTATTTAAATCCATTTTACTATCATAATTGCACCTACCACTATTTGTATCTCCATCACCCAAAGGTTGACTGGTAGAAAATGCCTAAGGCATTAAGTCCGCCTCTGTACGTTTATGTGCTTAAAATATGAAATATATAAATAACCGACTACAATTAAGGCATGTATACACAACACCTCTACCCTTAATTACTAATATTAAAAAACAGAAGAAAACTATAGCTGAGTCTTTGACACCTTAAATACCTCAAATACAACTCAGCCCAATCTGTAAGATAAGTAGGGGAGAGGGGGGCATAGTGGGGTATTTAAGACTCAACTGCAGCTATAAGACAAAAGATTATGATTAAACCGCAAATTTTAACTCAATATCATGGTTTAACTCATTGCGAATGACTATGAATATATTATTTTCGATTACGATAATAAATCTACGATATGTGAATACATAAATGTAAAATGGCATTTGCCCCGCTATGCCCCATATATGGGGGTAAACCGGGGTACCCTATGGGGCATTGTGGGGTATAATAATGCGAAAATAAAAATACAGATTCCAAACTTAATAGTCTTTATTATCTAACTCCAAAAGAACTACAAAACTTTGGCACAAATTAGAACCTCCTAATCATCATAAATTCTCATTTAAAAACAAGCTAATCAACAAAATAAACAAAAAAATACAAACAAATCAACGTTACTAAATAATTGTACTGCTTCTGTAAAATTAATATTATTAAACAATTCAGTCCTCGACGCACATTGCACATAAATGAGTAGCTTCGTCATCTTCATCATCTTCCCCTGCACAAGAGTTGTGTGCCCATCGAGAACATTTTATACAACGAATCCATCCCTCTGTTGATTCTGACCACAAGTAGCCACAGTATATGCATTCAGCATCGTTATCATCTTCTAAGGAACGTTTGCTACCTTTCTTTTTGATCAGCTTTCTCTTTTTTTGTTTATCTGATTGAAATTCTTCCAAATCTTTAGCTACCCTCTTTTTTTTTTGTTCTTTTAATTCTGCGGCCTTTTTTAAGGCCATAAGCTCATTTTTGTATGGTGACTCTGTAATTATTGCTGTTTTCCCTCTCCGCTTAGTAACTCTTTTGTTTGTTCTGTTCTCCTTGGGCAGTGGCATTATTTGTTCTGGAGTTGTTGCAAATGTTGAGGGTCTATCAGTCATACTAGAACAACCAGGTTGTGGAGAAAGTTGCCTTGTTGGGGTTGGTTGTCTGGGTGGAGTCTTTTCACCAGGCTCAACATCAGAACAAGTAATACCACTGGGCATTATTTGTTCTGGAGTTGTTGCAAATGTTGAGGGTCTATCAGTCATACTAGAACAACCAGGTTGTGGAGAAAGTTGCCTTGTTGGGGTTGGTTGTCTGGGTGGAGTCTTTTCACCAGGCTCAACTTCTAGACGTTCTTGTGTAAGTGGCGTGTTATCACCCTGCAAAATAGCTTCATCGATTAAGGACACCTGCTCAGGCTCAGGATTGTCTGTAGTTTCCGCGGGTGCAAAGTCTGCATCAGTAAATACATCCTTATTCATAGGCCAAATTCCTGTGGCTCTATATGCATTAATAGCAGTCGTCATAGTTGCTGCAGATACAAAAGCTTTACCGAATAGTGCAGCGGTCTGATATTGTGTCACCACGCGTCCTGGATGGCACCGAAGCCAGTTTTTTACTTCATTAGCGTAATATGTGCTTATAGGCTTCATGAACCCCACATCAAGTGGCTGGAGTCGGTGCGTGCAATGGGGTGGAAAGCACAGTAAAATAACACCATTTTCGCGAGCTAAATCAATGACCTCGAGAGATTTGACATGTGTTACATGACCATCTAGCAATAACAGTACACGATTATCCTTAGTGGAATGCGACCACTCAATGAATCTCTTTAGCCAGAGGACAAATAAATGACCCTGGATCCAGCCAGATTCGTGACATTCTCCCCAAGATCCAGCTGGAGCTCCATCAAGCAATTCCGGTTTCATACGCTTTCGGGGGAAGATGAACATCGGTGGCATATAATTGCCAACTGCGCTGAAGCAAAGAATTGTGGTCATTAATTTTCCTCTTTCTGCAGAGGTCAATGTTCCAACCTGCCTTTTACCACAGGAAGCCAGGATTTTAGAGTGACTTTTAGGGACAGTTGACACACCTGTCTCGTCAACATTATAGATCCGTTGTGGAGTAAGCTTATGTTCGTCGTAAATCTTTTCTAAAAGTTGATAGAAATTTCCAACGGATACTCTATTGAAACCCATGGCCCTGGCTGCTGATGTTGGTTCAGGTTTTCTATAGCTGATATCTGGATGTCTTTTCAGCAATCCTTTCAACCAATCTATACCAGCCAGACCACTCTTCGAATCAAATCTATGAGGGATTCTATTTTTTTCTGCCACATCAAAAGCAAGTTGTCGCATGTCACGCGAAGTCAGTCCATGAAATCGTGCTTCCATCAATTTTATGTATTCTATTAGTTCTTTCTCTTGATCTCGAGAAAACACGGTTTTAAAATGGCCCAACTTCTTTTGAAACATAGTATCGTCCGGATTAGCCCGATATTTAGAAACATACCGTTCTAATGTAGTCTGTGGAACGTTGTGTAAATGTGCCGCTTTTTTGTAGCCCATTTCTCCCGCCACAACACTAAGTACAGCTTTTTTCATTCCTTCCATTGGCCATGAATGCTGATCTGTAGTCCTTTTATATGTGCGGACCATATTACTGAAAATAAAAGAAAAAAAAATATAGAAACACATATAGTAGTTATTTGTTTCCTTTAAAAAGTTACCTGCTTTAGTTGCCTAAAAAAGAGGCAAAGTGGGGTACTTTTCAAACAATACCCTACTATGCCCCTTTTAATGTGCCCCACTATGCCTCAGTGTTACTTTTTAAACAAAACATAAACTGACAACATCTTACCTTTTTCACAAACAATCTTGTATTTTTGGTTATGAAATCCGGAAGGTACTGCTACACAATGAAATATCAACCACCACAATAACACTTAGGTTCGAGAAACAATTGCTGTTTAATTTCACGTGTTTTTTTTAACGAAAACACTGCTTTTAAAGTTTTTGTTTGCGGAGCATAAACGGCTGTCAAAATGGCGTGAATCGTAAATGAAGGTCACGTGCCGACTGACGACCAATCAAAACGAGGCATTTGAAACTTTGTACGGCGTTTCGTTCGAGCTGTCAGAGGCATTCCCCGCTATGCCCCACTACCCCACTATACCCCCCTCTCCCCTACACATAAAAATTCAAGTAAAACACAAGTGAGATCCTAGTTAATCTACTATACCCTTTTTACTAATACAACATAAAACAAACTATTCCTTAGTCTTCAACACCATATAACATCAAATACGAATTAATTTAAACTGTAAGATAAGTACATAATTATTAGGAGTTAACCTATCAAGTGACATAATAAACTTACTAGTTTGGTCTTATCTTAAATCATACAATTAACATTATAAACTATCTATTTCATCATGCCACCCGTATCGCATTGGCGGTTTACGAACTCTTACTGAACTTCTTGTGACATTTCCAGCATCCTCCCTATTGGTTGACACATTGGGTTCTCTAGGCGAACTACAAGCTACTTCTGCGGCGGCATCTGGTTCCACCACGACTGCTGGTTTTGGGGACAAAGCTGCCTCTAAAGTACTTTCTCTCGAGCACATCGATCTAGATCCTCCCCACTAGTCATGGGGAATGATAATGATTTACGTGAATGACTATTGATTTCCAACTTTCTCGTAACCTGATCTAGTCCTGTCTCTTTTCTGGGAATGTCTTGACCTACTTTTTCCGTCACCCTTAGCCTCAGCTGATCGACATGTTTGTGTAATTCCATTCCTCCGTCAGATCTAATGGAGTAATTTGTGCTACCTAAGCGCTTGAGAATCGTTCCAGGTACCCATTTATCAGAGCCTCTATATTCGCGATACCATACACAAGCGCCCGGCTCAACTTCGCGTTGTGTCCGGCCCGCGTCTCGCTCACTACGAGCTTGGCGCGCAGCGACCTGCGATTCTCGTTCTGGTTTTAGGTTATCCAACCTCATACGAAGACTACGACCCTGCAATATACTCGCTGGACTCACCCCTGTGGTAGCATGTTCTGTGTTTCTGTAGGCCAAAAGAAACCTATTCAATGCTATTTCGACATTAAGATTGTGTTTAAACGCCTTTTTATAGTACGTTTACAAATTTTTACCGCGCTTTCAGCTGCACCATTGGAAGCTGGGTGATAAGGAGCTGTAAAAGTGTGTTCTATGCCGTTATGTTTAAGGAAATTTTGGAATTCTATACTCGAAAAAGGTGGGCCGTTGTCACTAACAGTTTGTTTTGGCAGTCCAAACTGCGACCACAAACTTCGTAGTACATTGATAACGGCTTGTGCTGTAGTTCTATTCATTCGGACTGCTTCTATCCACTTGGAGCAAGAATCAACAATAATTAAATATGTCAAACCACCTATAGGCCCTAAAAAATCCAAATGAAGCCTGGACCAGGGACGTGACGGCCAAGGCCATGACCTTGGCACGTGTGCAGGCGGTGCATCGGCTACAGCCGCACATACTACACACGAGCGACATGCCGACTCCAGCGCTTCGTCAATTCCCGGCCAACATACGTAACTACGAGCAAGCGACTTAGTCTTTACTATCCCCATGTGTAGTAAAATTTCCGCTTCAGCTGCTGTTTTCCTTTTTTGTGTGTCAATTAAACGTGAGAGACAATCAGCTGTATTTTTGTCCGTTTTGACATACTCTATTGAAAAATCATACGCTGGTAATTGAATTGCCCAGCGTTGTAAACAGCTCGCTGCCGCGCTAGGAATACCTACGTTAGGCCCAAAAATACTAACAAGCGGTTTGTGGTCAGTCCGAAGTACGAACTTTCTCCCGTAAAGGTACTGATGGAACTTCTCAACCGCGAATACAATTGCCAATGCTTCCTTGTGATTTTGACTGTAGTGTAGCTCATGAGTCGTGAATGAGCGCGAGGCATACGCAACTACACGTTCCTCACCTCCTGGTTCGCGCTGTGCCAGCACGGCGCCTATCCCGCACGCGCTTGCGTCTACTGTTAATATCGAATACATGTCAAAATGTACGAGCGCTTTTGTGCTGCACAAAAATTTTTTCATTCGCTAAATTTTGTTCAGTGCCCCATTTCCAATGCCTGCCCTTTTTTAATAGTAGGTACAAAGGCGATAATGAGGATGTGAACTGCCATTTTATCACCATAGGTGGCGCATCGTCGCTATGGCTATAGAAAGCTGTCAATTCCATACATTTTATAACCTATCATTCAGTAAATTTTGATTTTCTCGAAATATGCCTCTGTGTGCTGTACCAGGATGTACCAACCCCGGTGTTCATTTATTTCCTAAAGATACAACTCTAAAAAAAGAGTGGGAAAAGGCTATACGTCGCAAAACCTTTGTAGCGACACAGCATAGCAGGTTATGCCGAAATCATTTCCAAGAATCTGATTATGTAGGAGAGTCAGTTTATACTGGTGAGTTAATATCTTATTGTGTTGATTTCAATCATTAGTATTACAGACAGACTTGTCGTTATCACTGTGGATAATTTCAATTTTAACTAACTTGTATGTAGGTCCCAAAATCAAGTGTGTTTGAATGTTTGTCTGTGTCCTACAGGTTTATTATGTAAATAAACCAATCAATATGTATCCTGTGTGCTTCTATACTACAGTTTATGCGTGAAAGTCTTATAATCTCTTGTACTTACCTACATAAGTCAACATACAGTAAAGTATATCTGTACCGATGATCATTTGTCAATTTTTGTTGTTTTCAGGCAATCCTCAAATACGCAGATATCTCAAAAAGGGGACTGTACCAAGCATATTCCCTTGGTCCACCCGGGTGTCAACAACACCTACATCAAGAGGCCTTCGGTATTTGGAAAGAATCAGACGCAGAATTGATTTTAGACAGCCAACTGTAGGGGAATTTATTCCAGAACCCTTTCACAGCCAACTGTGGAGGAAATTATTCCAGAACCATCTACAAGCACTGAAATAGAAATATCTACTATAATAGAGAGCTCCTCGGAAGATATTATTATTACTCCAAGAACAGTATCTGTTGGCATTCAATGTGGTAGTAGTTCTTTGGGATACATATCACTAGAAGCTATGAGGGCCGATCAGCAGGCTCTTCATTTTTATTCTGGGCTAGAAAGCTATGAAAAATTCATGCTGGTGTTAGACACATTAAGTCCCATGTGTAATAATTTAAATTACAGCAAAAGTCATGTTATCAATGTTTCTGTTGGTGACCAACTGTTGATAACAATGATTAAGCTAAGGCGGTATTTACCAGATAGAGAGTTGGCATTTTTATTTGGTATTTCCTATACTAGTATTGCTAACATTTTTATAACATGGATCAATTTTATGTATGAAATATGGTCTTTAATAAGTATTTGGCCCAGTAAAGAATTGGTTCAATATTATATGCCAGAATCATTTAGAAGAGGTTTTGAAAGTACAAGAAGTATTGTGGACACAACAGAAATACCAATCACAAAGCCTGGGAATCCTTTAGCACAGCAGGTTACATTCAGCAGCTACAAACATAAAAATACTGTGAAGGCTATGATTGGAGCTACACCTGGTGGTCTAATATCATATGTCTCGGAATGTTATGGAGGTTCCGTCAGTGACAGACAGATTATAGAAAGATCCAGCCTTGAAAATATGTGTGATTGTGGCGATTCTATCATGGCAGACAGAGGTTTTAATGTGCAGGACATTTTTGCTCCAAAAGATATATCAATTAACATTCCAATGTTCTTGAAAGGAAAGACACAAATTCCAGGTGTTCGAATAATACAGGATCGAAAACTAGCAAGCAAACGAGTTCATATGATCATAATGTAAGTTTTGATTTGCATGCTAGCTTATTATTGAATATTTCTACACCAGCAAATGGTAGTATGTGTGAAACAATGTTAAATGTAAGACCTCAATGTACCATATACTGAGAAATAAATATTTACTTACTTACTTACTTACATATAGAACGTATTATAGGTTTAGCTAAAACATACAAGATTTTAAAAAGTGAATTAAGCCCATATCATGTATCGCTAGCATCTAGAATTTTATTTGTTTGTGCTATGGTTTGTAATTTTAGAGAAAATATTATGAAATAAAAGATTTTTATATGTTGATTAATAAGTTTTATTATAAAATTTTCAAAAATCTCCCATCATCACCCTTATTCCTTAAAGAAATATTTTTTGATAACAGCATTTTTAAAATGATTGTGATAAAAATAATCAAGTTTTTTCAACATATCATTAATGAATTTTTCAGCACGTTCAATATAAATTACTTTTAAACCTTTATGTGTAAAAATGATTAAATTACAAAATAATCTTTTTGTAACATATAATTGCCCTTGAATTTGGTAATAATAAATATTACTTTTTTTTAACGTTAGTTGTCCACTTTCGTCATATTGTAAATATGGTATTGTATGAGGACTTATGTCTTGATTTCTTGAAGCATATGGACATTTTACCTCAATTATGGTTTCTGATCCCGGTAAACCATCAGGAGATGCTCCTAAATAAGGCCTTTCCTGAGACAAGAATAGACCACATTCCTCTACAACTAGATCATATGCCTCCATATATCTTTTAATGGCTACTTTTTCATTTATAATTCCATGTGCCATGGAGTTTGTCTTAATTCTAATCTTATTTAATATTTGATTAGAATATTTAATTAACGTTTCACTTCTCAAATGGCACACAGTGTGAAAAATGCTGGCTGTAATGTGGGTTTTTCTATAATCATGCCACTTTGAATTGGAACTTTGTCCTCTAGTTTGTATTTCAATATCCATAATTTTTCTTTCAGATACATTTTGTATATAAATGGATTCTATAAAAACATCCACTGCCTTTTTTTCTAAATATTCATGGTCCGAACATATTCCTCGTTGGTTAGCTGCAGGATATAATTGTTTAAGAGGCATTGATGAGTGTGGATAATTTAAAATCAAAGACTGAAACCTGCATTGAAATGCAGTCTTATCAAAATCAGGGTTTTGTATTAAAAATGGAGAGTAAACACTATTATGTTTATCTCTTTTGGATGGCAATCTGGAGGCTCGCAATGGTGTAGCATAATATTTCTTTGAAGGCTTATGGAATGTCTGTAGTTGTGACGTACAAACTTCATGTAAGAGTATTATTTTTTCCCGGAAAATATTTTCAGCAGCAAGAAGTACCACAGCTATATGTTTACAATGGGCTTCTTTGCCTTCGCCTGCGGCACATTCACAGCTTGCTTCTTCAGGCATTCCATCTTCACTTAATTTGATGTTGACCTCATATTGAAGTTGTTTCATAGTTGCCTTGCAATAACCTGAAAGAAGTATTGATAGGTTTAATAGCCAAATTACTTTACACATCAACATTTAACGACTTCATCATCTTACTATTGTCAACCATGGAAGAAGTAACATAGCCACACTATTTCCTAGATACCAACTTTTAAATGAGTTTTTAATGAAAATAAGCTTACCTTTTAGGTATGTATTTCCGCAAGATGTTGTTGATCGTAAAACAAGAAGGTATCTTGATTCATACAATCTTACAGCGTCACTGATATTCTTATTGAATCTGAAATAAGAACCATATGTTAAGTAAGGGCCGCACAACGGTATCAAACAAAACTTACCTGTATTATTGGAAATGTATGATATAAGTACTGACCTGTCAAAGTAATTTTGAATATGTTGCTTGGTAATCTTCGGCAGTATGGTGGAGCTATTGACATCTTGGTAACGTTCTACAGCAGGAACGTCAATTGGTTGGCTTTCAGAAGCTTGAGGGCTTTGATTGCCGAAATTAAAATTTCGGTCATAAGCTTCTAACCTAAAACGTAAAGAATACCATTTATCATTAAAATAATGTCCTCTCAATTTTCGTAAATTTTCCTACCATGAGTAAAGAAAGAATAAACAAGTTACAACTAAAACTATATCCAAATCTAGAGCATATTAGTGATGAAAAATATTTTATTATTCAAAAGTCTACCTCTCAATAAGGTCTGCTTTCTTTCCAGTTATCCTTGCTCCGCGTTTTTTAGTTCGTCTTTCAATTCTTTGAGCTTCCAGGTACCGTACATGACAACAATAGCGATGGTGGACCGGTTTAAACACAAAAAATTACGAAAAAAACGTGATGTAAACAAAGCGAAAACGATTTGACAGCAGCCATTGCGCCGCCAGCGATATCTGCGCTGAGCTTTGTGTTCACAACCCCATTGCATACTCAAATTTTTTATGAACTTCCCATAAAATGTTACCATTCCTAAAAATGATTTCAATTCTGTGACACTGTTTGGATGGGGCATGGTTGCAATTGCTTTTACTTTGTCAGGGTCGACCCTTACACCATCCTTATCAATAATAAATCCTAACTATTTTACTTCTCTTGCAAAAACTTCGCATTTACTTTTTTTTATTTTTAAGCCATTTGCTTCTAATGTTTGCAACACCTTTTTTACTGATTTTAAATGGTTAGCCAAATCATTATTCTTAATTAAGATATCATCAAAAAAAACAATTACATTTGGGTTATCTTTGAACATATTTTAATTTAAAATAATCCCCTGTGTGTGTTGATAACTGTATATTTTGTAGAGGCCTCTGCTAAAGGTACCTGGTTATAGGCTTGGGATAGATCTAGTTTTGTAAAAAAGACACTCCCGCTCAGGTTACTAAATAAATCCTCCATTTTTGGAATCGGAAATCTGTCGATTGCTAAAACTTTGTTTAGGGTTACCTTATAATCAGCACATATTCTTAGGCCACCGTCAGCTTAACGTACCACGACTAGTGGCGTGGACCAGTCGGAATGGTGCACCGGTTCAATGACCCCAGTTGCGAGCATGGCATCCAGCTCGGCATCAACGCGCTCGCGCAGCGCATATGGCAGAGGCCGCGCGCGACAAAATGTGGGAACTGCCCCGTCCCGCACCTACAGCTTTGCCACTCCTCCCATAAATTTACCCAATGTGCCGTCGAATAGGGATTCATGCCTGGAAACAATTTCATTGATTATTTTATCCTTATTAAATGTGCAATGAGTTATATTCTGGTCGACTAACAAATGGCATTTAGATATTCCAACAGGTATATTCAATTCAGATAACCATTGCCGTCCCAATAAGTTTGAGGAGCCTTTGTCCAAAACATACAGATCTAATGTTTTAATTACCCCCTTATAATTAACAGTTGTTTTTATGAATCCTATTGGTTGAATTGTTGTGCCATCATAAAACTTGATGTTCAAATTACATTTATTCAAGTGCAAGTTGCTGAACAATTCATTATATACACTTTTACTGATGCAAGATAGGGCTGACCCCGTATCTATCTTCATCTTTAGTAAACAACTTTGTACACACCGGTTTATATTTGATCAATGCCATTTGGTGCATGGGCTCCTCCTCTTCCTCATCGTCCACGTTTCCTTTGCAACCATTGTCTTCTTCATCCAATGAGTACAAAGAAGCCCCTTCCCGGCTACCACGGGCGCGGTGCTGCCCGCGCCCTGCTCGCCTCCACGCTGTGCTCCCGCTCGAACCCCGGCTGCTTCCGCGCCCTCCCCGGGCTTGTTGCTTTGACTACCGGCCGCTCCCGCCGATTTATTCCGTCTCGTCTCATTGTACCTCGGGCACATTCTTCGCAAATGGCCGACTTCGTGACACGCACTACACACGAAATTTTTGTACTTACACTCGTTCGCTCTGTGCCTATCATCACCACACTTCGGGCACTCTTCTAGTTTGTTTAATTTTACATTTTCTGTTGCCTCCGTACTCCGCTCTACCGCAATGGCGTCCCGTTCCGCGGCCTCTAATGACAGTGCTAAGCTGATCGCTCGGTTGTAAGACAGATCCTCTTCAGCGAACAACCTTTGCCGTATTATATCGCTCTTTAAGCCACAAACTAACTGGTCGCGTAAACTTTTACCCAAAGTTGTTATGAAATTGCAGTGTTTCGACAACTTTTTCAGTTGTGTTACATATTCCGCAACCGATTCTTCCGTTTGCTGTCGCCGCTGCCGGAAACTAAATCTCTCGGCTAAGACCGATGGTGTTGGCTGCAGATGTGCAGACATTAACTAATTTAGCGGGTTTAAGTGGACTCGCCAATGATGACACAAGCTAAAGTAAAAAAAATGTAGTCGTTACGGGTCGTCAGAAACCCGAAAATCTGCGGCCAACCTAAGAAAAGGGTACCGTATTATCCAGTAGGATTACCGTATAATCTGGGTTGGCAGGGAAGGCAGTCACTTCATATAAAACACTGGTATTCAGATGCATGGATGTATTCAAGGTTATAGACTGGAGGGGCCTAAGCATCAACGTTAATGGCGAGTACATCACTCACCTTCGGTTTGCCGACGACATAGTGGTCATGGCTGAGACCATGGAGAGCCTCAGTACAATGCTCGATGACCTCAGGTGATGTTGAATGCCCATATTACACCCACTCCTATCAAGGTTGGAGACTCTACACTCGAAGTTGTGGACGACTATGTCTACCTGGGACAAACGATCCAGTTGGGTAGGGCCAACTTCGAGAAAGAGGTCAACCGTCGATTCCGACTCGGCTGGGCAGCGTTCGGGAAGTTGCGCGGTGTCTTCTCGTCCAACTTACCACAGTGTCTCAAGACGAAAGTCTATGACCAGTGTGTGTTGCCAGTGATGACATATGGCTCTGAGACGTGGTCGCTTACAATGGGTCTCATCAGGAAGCTTACAGTCACTCAAAGGGCAATGGAGAGGGCTATGCTCGGAGTTTCCTTGCGTGATCGAATCAAAAATGTAGAGATCCGTAAGAGAACCAGGGTTACCGACATAGCCCGAAGGATTGCCAAACTTAAGTGGCAGTAGGCAGGGCACATTGCTCGCAGAAAGGATGGCCGATGGGGCAGAAAGGTTCTGGAGTGGCGACCGCGAACCTGAAGACATTGCGTTGGAAGGCCTCACACCAGGTGGACTGATGACCTGGTGAAGGTTGCGGGGATCCGCTGGTTGCGAGTCGCACGGGACCGGTCAATTTGGCGACGCTTGGGGGAGGCCTATGTCCAGCAGTGGACGTCTTTCGGCTGATATGATAATTATGATGATGATTCAGATGCATCTGGTTCAACTGAAAACACTGGAAGTCAACCCCAACATATTAGGGAAAAGTCCAAGCAAATGCCTTTTCCAAACAGATGTGACAGTAAAATATCAAACATCTTATAACCGGTGCAACTGTCACATAACTAAATTGACTACATCGCTGGTCCTAAGACCTAATACAATAAAGGCAGTGTTACCCACTAAGCCTTAGTCGATGACACTGTAAGCATGATATGATGTATGCTTAAACAAATCGATATATTAATGTTTGTAAAATATTACCCACTCATTGTTTTTTATTCAGAATTAATATAGTAGCAACCCTAGTGAAGTTTAGGTGTCAATTTTGTGATACGCTTACCAAGATTTAGAACATTTTTTATTTTAAAGGTTGATACATTTTACATAATCGTGTCTATTGCGTCCTATTAGTTTTTAAACTCTATTAAAACGAAAAATCGTGACCACGTGACCTTGTCACACGATTGCTGTACATCAAAACCTGCATGCGTGCATGTTTTGATGTGTGCATGACACATAAGTGTTTAAACTTTTGTATGGTGGCAGAGTTTATTATTTCGAATATGTAGGCGCAAAATTTTTAAACATAAATTCAATGTTTCGAAAATCACAATGTAAAAAACAATAACCTGTGCATCATTATACTTAGTTGTTAGAACTTTCGTTGTAAGGTATAACTAATCTCTCTATGCATATAGGAAATGATTTGAAAAAAAAAAATGAAATTATGCCACAGTACGTATCTGTTAGCATTTTCACTAATATAAAGTTTAGATACTACTAATAAAGAAACAGTAAATTATTTAAATTTTATATTGTTGTTATAACACGAAATAACAGGAAATACCTACTTTTTACCTATTGCATAACTCTTAAAGTGTTAGCATTTTTGTACATAGCGTTGAATTCACATAAGGAACCCAGCGAAAATAAAAACCTTTTGAATTATCAAAGGGCTTATTCTTCTGGCTACTGGTATATTTTTGCAATATTAAAATTAGTTTTTATCTCCTATTGCTTCAGCTCAATATGATTCATGAATAATAATTATTACCTGTAGCACAAAACTATCAAAACTATGCACAAGTATTTTAATATCGAAACTATGGACGTGGACGTGGACGTGTTTTGTTTGTAGTAAAACATGTATAACATTAATTAGTATTTACCTAATAATTTCCAAGTTGAGATTTTAAACTTTGATCTGGTGAACTGTTGACTTACTAACTGCTGACATTCTGAAGTATGGAGATTTTGAATCGTTGGTCTTACGGTGCTGATGTTTTAACTGCTGATATTTTTTTTTATTTTTTTTAAAACGTTGCCCCACACTAGGAATTTCTTCCTGTATCGTGGGTGCGTTTACAAATATATAAACTCACATACACAAACACCCAGAGCCGGAACAATATCTGCAGGTCATACAAATATTTGTTCCGTGCGGGAATCGAACCCGCGACACGCAGTGCAGCAGTCAATCGCTCAACCACTGCGCCAACCGTGCGCCCTTATTATGGCTGTTGATCTTAAGTATCAAACCCTTTAATTATAATTCATCTACTGCTGTTTTGGATGTATCCCAAGCACAATTGCATAGTGTCGGTGGACACAAGTTGACGGCGCGGCGGTAGTAGTTTGCGATGGCTCACGTTGCGTCTGCACTGCACTCCATTTTTTCATGGATTTATTCGCCATTCATAATGCATTCGCCAACTAAAATCAAACAAGAAATTTAGTCCATATGTAATACTAAAATCGCATGAGATACAAAAATCAATCGACAAGTTTACCAATGTAGGCAGGTAAAAAAATAAAATGATGCCTGTAGCTCTGTAGGGCTTGGCAGATGTTATGAATCTAATAAAAGCGTTAATAAATACGTGTTACTTACAGGTTATAACACGGAAATGATAATTTTGGTATTTATTTTGGAAAATGATAATAAATTAATGAATCCCGTCGGAGCAACTTTTTTTAATTGTCAAACAAAATCGTTATTTGTCGTTGACGTTCACTATAAACTTTGCGACGACGCGACGCACGGCGTCTACGGACGGACGGCTTGACAACAACTTTCAACTTGCCGATTGAACGTAAACAAGTACAAACCGGTTTACCTCGCATCGTTCGATCGGTCAATCGCTTTGTTCTTTTGCACACGTGAAACTATTGGCGTCCTTTTCTTCTTAACACAATTCATTTTTACTCCAAAATGGCATTCTGTCCATAGAAATATCAACTCTTTACATCTAGAGTTAGAGTTCAAATTAAATTGCTTGATGTTCGTCCGTTGTTGTTATATTTTCGGACGTAAACTAAACTTGTAATACCCAACTAAGTTCTCGCGTCGATCGTCGCGTTACTAGTCGACATGAACATAGTCGAGTCTCAGTTTAGCCGTCTACGAATTCAACTAGTTCGTTGATTATCGGTGAACCGTCGAATCGTTCATTGTACGTCGACGGTTGAATTAACTAGTTCGTTCATTCAACGCCCATCGCTATTGTACAATATATTCTGCAAAGTTCTTCTGCTTGGTAAAATGCAAAACTTACTCAAAATCCTATAGGCTTTAGGTGAAGGCTTATATAGAGCTACAGACAAAATTCTGGAAAATCTTCTTCCTCTTACATGTCGCGTCCCAGCTTGCTTAACTTGCATAAGAAAAATGTTTTTGCGTTCGCATCTTTCAAGTTTCTAGCAACAATCTGGAAAGCTCTTGTCTTTGAAATCCTTTTTGGGATTATCCTTGTCATGTTGCATGCCTAAATTTGTTCTGTATCTTTGCATTGTTGCTTCTCGCGTTGTGAAGCATAAATCATTGTCCCGCACAAATGTTTGGCGGTCCGCTAATGCTGCTGTTTTGAATGCCGGACAGCTGAAAAGTGGATGGTCAGTTTTATTACAACATTTACACAATTTTTTGACTTGTGAGGCAACATTGGCCTTTGATTGTGTTGATTTATTAAATCCATTAGTACTTTCATAGCAAGTACCTTTAGGGGTTGAACTATCTTTTAGTGCTTTAGCGCGCTTTTCAAGAAAGTTGGAAGGCATCTTTTCTAAGTCCCTATCTAATTGATAAGCTCTGTTAGTGATTTAATCTAATTTTCTGGTTAAAATGGAAATCAGTAACATGTCCCATGTATCGATGGGCTGTTCAAGATTCTTCAATGCATGCAATTGTTGCTGAACCTCAGACACAAAAGACCTTATAGAGGCTGCAGTGCCTTTTGCATTGTAGGCAAATCTAACAAAATACCTATATATTTCCTATTAACCGCGATTTATTGTCTAAACGCTTATCCAATATTTTTAATGCCTCCCTTTATGATTGATTTACTAGTGGTATCATCTGTTACATACTTTGTTGACCTTATAGAGGCTGCAGTGCCTTTTTGCATTTTAGGAAAATCTAACAAAATACCTATATGAGTTCCTATTAACCGCAATTTATTGTCAAAACGCTTATTTTTTTTTTTTTTCTTTTTTTTATAGTTTATAGGCTCGCGTTTGACCACTATCTCGCCTGATGTTAAGCGATGATGAGGTCTACGGTGAAGCACGCTTGCCTAGAAGAAACCTATTCACTCTTGACTTAAAGACCCCAAGGTTGTAGCTATCAGGGAACAAAGACCCCGGAAGGGAGTTCCACTCCTTAGCTGTGCGCACAATGAAAGTATTAGCAAAACGCTTTGTGCGTATGGAAGGGATGTCCACCATGTACCGATGGCGCATGGCCGTACGTCTTGTAGTCCGACGATGGAAAGGGCTAGGCGGAATCAAATTGTGCAGTTCCGTCGCACACTCCCCGAAGTGTAACCGATAAAAAACCGACAGGCTGGCAACTCGGCGACGATGTTCGAGGCTCTGGAGCTTTGAGGCGACCAGTGCATCGTTGCCAATAAGCCTTTTGGCCCGTCTGTCAATCGACTCAAGTGCATCAAGCTGGTATTTGGCAGATCCATCCCAGAGGTGAGAGCAGTACTCCATGCAAGATCGAACTTGCGCTTGATACAACTTAAGCAGCTGTTCCGGCGTGAAGTATCGTCTCACCTTCGCAAGGATCCCCAACTTTTTGGCAGCCAGTTGAGCCTTTGCCTCAATGTATGCTTATCCAATATTTTAATGGAGGCTGTTGGCGACTGGCTGGTGCAACCTATTTAGTTTATATTTTTAAACCTTTTAGCTTCTTTTGTACTGACAATTTGTTTGGCATGTGATTCGGTCAGGTTTTTGGTTTATGTCGTTTTATGTGATTTAAGTTTGAAACTAATATAAAAATTAACAACGAGTGACTATCAAAGTATTTTCATTTACATTATTATACAGTCCACCAATCGTCCGTAACATTTGGTCCTTACGAAGCCTAAATTTATACCATTTCATCCTAGTTTTCATAACGTCATTTTCACAATGGTAGTTACTCGTAGTCAAACTAAATCGCAATATGCGAATCCGACGACACAAGGCCCAGGCGAAGCAGATCGCGAAGACAATTCTCCAACACCTCGCCGCGAGCGCGCCGAGCCGCAGCCGAGCGGATCGCATCAAGCGGCGCACATCGCTGAAGGTTCTAAACAGGCGGCGGGAGCTACTACAAACATTGCACAGCAAGAAACGACTGTACTCCCGGCTAGTTCCGGTCTTCAACATCAGCCGCACGGATACAGAGGTCAGTCAACATACACAAGACGCTCTTCAAGCTCTTCTATTCTAGCAAAAAAACTGGCCATAGAGGCCGAAATTCAGCAACGTCAAGCTAGCAGAGCGAGAGCGCGAACGTGAACAGCGCGAGCAGGAGCGAGAGCGCGAACGTGAACAGCGCGAGCGGGAGCGAGAGCGCGAACTTGCGCTTCAACAGCAAAAAGCTGACGAGTTGGAGCTGTGCGCAAAGCTTGCTTCCCTGGAAGCACATTCTGACAGGTCTGGTAGCGTTTCTTCCCGTAGTTCGCACAAAGAACGTGTAACAACGTGGGTGGGCAACCAAAACGCACCCAACATGGCACTTGACCCACAACCACGCGTATTACGCGTTCAAGCACCCGTAGGTAACACTGCTACTTGTGGAGCGGAAGGCGATCCGATTGTTCAGCTTGCGAAGGCTTTTTCATCTTTACCCGATCGCCCGAGAAAGCCGGAGCTGATTCCTTTTACAGGCAATATAGATGAATGGTTGGCTTTCAAGTGTACGTATGAGCGAACTAAAACCTTTTTCACGCCCTCAGAAAATTTAGCTCGCTTAACATCCGCCGTTCGTGGTGCCGCCCGGGCAGCCATTTCTTCAATTTTATGGCAGGCACAAGATCCCGAGGAGGTGATGACTGCTTTGGAGAAAAACTACGCGCGTCCAGAGCAGCTGGTCGCACACGAGATTGCCGGTCTACGCAGTATTAAAATAGGTAACGCTGAACATTTAAACATTCTGGCCAACAAGCTGAGGAACTGCGTTGCCATTATAAAATTGTTTCAGCAGCACGAGTACCTATCATCACTCGAGCTTCTTCGTACGGTCCTTTTAAAACTTAATGAACACACGCGAGACCGTTTTACGGATTACGCAGCCACTCACAAACCTTTTGAGCCAACGGTTACTAAACTAGAGCTGCTTTCTAGGTTCTTAGTGATCGAAGCTGAACGACAACTCAATTACAACTTTTTGGTTGACGTAACACCGAGCTCGACGCAAAGTAAGGCACCATTTTATAAGCCAAACGTAACGAAAGATTTGAATGTTCATGCTACTACCTCGAATGACAAAACGACACAGTGTGCATACTGTAAACAAGGTCCTCACTCTGTTAAAACATGTAAAGCGTTTTCATCGCTTTCGGTTGACGATAGATGGCGCTGGATAAAAGAAACCAAAACGTGCTATAGATGCCTGAAGTCCAGCCCACATACATGGAACACATGCCAGACTAAGCGATGCGGCGTTAGTAGCTGCGACAGGCGCCACCACGCCCTCCTTCACGGTGACAAATCTGTATCTAATAGTAACCTCTCCGCTAATAATACTGTTTCTCTGCAGAGCTCACCAAAGAATAACACTATCGTGCCTCCTCAAGCTGACGGCGGCAACGTGGTGGCTAACACGATCGGGGTACCTGCAGCTGGTAGGCGAGGACTGCTCAAGATTCTACCTGTCACTTTAGAAGGTCTACGCCGCACGTTTGATACGTTTGCGCTTCTTGATGACGGCAGCACCGCTACACTTATCGACGGTGACGTAGCTGCGCGCATCGGAGCTGACACCACGGACCGTCAGAAACTACGTGTTACAGGGGTAGGGGGGTATGTACCTCGACACTGAGGTATGCTTTGTAAATTTTTACATTCGAGGGCGCGACATGCCTGAACGCCACTTAGTCCAAGGCGCACGCAGTATTACCCCTCTTTGTCTTACTCCGCAAAGCACCGACATGCTTGATTTATCAAAATACAACCATTTGTTGGATCTGTCGGCTATGTTGGAATATCAAGACGCTACGCCAACTGTGCTCGTTGGAGCGGCCGATTGGCATTTGTCTTTAAGCCGTGAGATGCGAGTAGGTAAGAAAAACGAACCTGTCGCCTCAAGAACGCTTTTGGGCTGGGCTCTACACGGCGCTATGTCCCCGTCGACTAAACCGGTAGATTTTGTCAACAATGTTTGTGAGGTAGATTACGCGTCAAGGACAATCAACTCTCTTGAGGCACTAATTAAAAAACAATATGAAGTAGATTCTTTAGGCATCCAGAAGCTTGCCACCCGACAAAACAAAGACGATGCACGCGCGGTAAGCTTGGTAGAGTCTTCCGCTCAGCGTCTAGCTACAGGACGTTTTGAGGTAGGTTTGCCTTGGAAGGAAAGAGTAACAAACGACGTTCCAGATAGTTACCCTCACGCCTTATCACGACTCAAGTCTCTCGAAAAACAGATGGCCAAAGATAGCACACTTGCTTTAGCTTACAAAAAATATATTGAAAGCATAGTTCAAAAAGGTTATGCAGAAGAATGCGCGCCCTCTACCTTCCACGACAACTTTCTCAGGGACAAGTCCTCGGCTTACGCTTCTGTGGATGGTACACACCAGGACAAGTCTTCGGCTGGCGTTTCTTTGAGATGGTACTTACCACATTTTGGCGTGTACCATCCACAGAAGCGTAAGTTGAGAGTGGTGTACGACGCAGCAGCTGTCACTAGAGGTGTAAGTTTGAACGATATGCTACTGCAAGGTCCGGATCTATTGCAGTCTCTTTTAAACATTTTGTTCCGTTTTAGAGAAGGACCGATCGCGTTTAATGCCGATATAAGGGAGATGTTTCTTCAAATTAAAATGAAAGAAAACGATCGTGATGCGCTACGGTTTTTATGGCGCAACGGGAACTCTCAGGATACCGTTAAAGAATATAGGATGACGTCTTTAATTTTTGGCGCTGTATCTAGCCCTTTTATAGCAATGTTAATTAAAAACAAAAATGCTAAGGAATTTGAGCACAAATACCCAGCTGCTACTCACGCGATCATTCACAACCACTACATGGACGATTATATTGGGAGTGAGTTTAATCTCTCCGACGCGAAACGTTTAGCCTCCGATATAGTCACGGTTCACAACTCATGTGGTTTTGAAATGCGTTCGTGGGTATCGAACGTGCCCGAGGCACTTGCTTTAGTACCCAAAGAGCTTTGTAGCGACTCGAATTCTGATGTCAACCTGCCTTTAAATAATGACGTAGGTGCTTTAGGCGTAAAGTGGAATCCTCTGAACGATACTTTAGGGTTTCGCACGTGTCGCAATCGCAGTGGCGTATGCACGATAACTAAACGAAGTTTACTCTCCAGTGTTATGAGCGTCTACGATCCTTTAGGACTGATCATGCCAATAGTTATCCAAGGTAGAATTTTGATACAAAAATTATGGAGGGAAGGGACTGACTGGGATTCGCCGATCCCACCCAAGTATGAAGTCGAGTGCAATTCGTGGTTTGATCAGATTGATTCTGCAGCTAATCTCCGTATTCCGCGGTGGTACGTAGGCAAATCAGAGCAGTGCAGCACTCAACTTCACGTTATAGCCGATGGGGGGGAACAGGCTTATGCCTCCGTTGCATATTGGCGTTATGCGTTCGTTGATGGTTCAGTTAGTTTAGCGTTGATAGGCAGCAAAGCGCGTGTTGCACCTTTAAAGCCACTTTCTATTCCGCGGCTTGAACTGCAGGCTGCTCTGATCGCGACGCGTTTTGCACAAACTATTTTGAATGCTCATCGGACACAACCTTCCGCTGTTTTCTACTGGACTGACTCCACAACGGTCTTAAAGTGGATTCGCAGCGACGCGCGGTGTTTTAAGCCGTTTGTAGCCCACAGGTTAGGCGAAATTTTAGAATTTACGAATCCATCCAATTGGAAATGGCTTCCTAGCGAACTCAACATCGCAGACGATGCTACTAAGCCAAAACATTTTGAATTCACATCATCGCATAGATGGTTCGCTGGCCCATCTTTTCTCATCGATTCACCCTCTGAATGGCCACATGAACCAGAACACATCATTGACGAAGTTTTACGTACTTCTGAGTTAAAACCGGAGTACGTAGGGCTTCTTGTAGACAATTCATTGTTAGTTCCGCCGGTTCCAGACGCAGCTCGTTTTAGCAGCTGGCTACGGTTACTAAGTTCTACGGCCCGCGTTTTCCAAGCCGTACGAAAGTTTTGGTCAAAATCCAGTTCACCGCGCTTACTATCGAAATCTGTTCATGATACTACGTCCCCCTCGCACCTTTCAGCTGATGACATTCTTCAAGCAGAGAAGATGCTTTTCTCAAGGATTCAGATAGACAGCTTTTCCGAAGAACTGAAGATTTTGAAAGCCTCGCAACCTGTACCCAAGACCAGTCGCATAGCCGCACTCGCTCCGGTTCTTGACAAAGATGGTCTGATTAGATTATACTCACGAATAAAATCCGCTCCAGGGGTGAGTGAGAGTGTTAAGTCTCCGATCATTCTTGACGGTCGTCATCGTATTGTACACTTAATAATTTTGCATAAACACGCTGAAGCCGGACATGGGAACCATGAGCTTGTGCTCAATGAAATAAGGCAGACATTTTGGATTCTACGGGCTAGGGCTACCATCCGAAGCATAGCCAAAGGGTGTCTACAATGCAGAAGGCAGAATGGTCGTTTAGTAACACCAGAAACAGGTGACTTGCCACCGGAGCGGCTAGACCACCACACACGGCCGTTTACGCATGTCGGTTTAGATTATTTCGGCCCCATAGAAGTTGCAATTGGCCGACGACACGAAAAGAGGTGGGTGGCTCTTTACACATGCCTTGTTACAAGAGCTCTACATCTGGAAGTAGTCGCTTCATTATCATCTAGCTCTGCAATAATGAGCCTTAGACGCCTAATTTCCCGGCGAGGGACTCCAGTTACAATCTTCTGCGACAACGCAACCTGCTTTGTTGGCGCCAAGCGTGAGCTTGCGTCACTCTACGATGAGGCAGTAGAAAACTTCGCGACCAGCCGCAAGATCTCCTGGCGTTTCATTCCACCTGCCTCGCCTTTTATGGGTGGAGCGTGGGAAAGGCTGGTACGCTCGGTGAAGACAGCTCTACGAGTCACATTAAAGGACAGAGCACCTCGAGAAGAAGTTCTTACCACGTTGCTTATCGAAGCGGAATCGATCGTCAACAGCAGGCCATTGACTTATGTACCAAACTCACCAGATGCCCCCGAGGCTATAACGCCTTTTCATTTCATCCTCGGAACTTCATCAGTGACATCATGGCCCTGCGAACTTCCGGATGCAGACTCATTACGAGCGACTGATTGGCGGCTCGCTCTTAGGCTGGCTGAACATTTCTGGGCAAGATGGCTGGCTGAGTACCTGCCTACTTTAATTCCACGAGGCCGAAACAGAAGCGATTCTGGATTATGCGAGGGCGACGTGGTCCTTATAGCGGACAATACACTACCAAGGGGTCTTTGGCTTCTTGGTAGGATAAATAAAACCTTTCCAGGACCTGACGGACTGGTTCGTGTCGCAGACGTTGCTACCAAAGGAGGTATCTTGCGCAGACCAGTCCGTAAGCTTCTGCCGCTTGTTGCACATACCCAGCCAGTTGCCACCAGAGTTTAGTGCTCCACTAGGGGTCCGGAATGTTGGCGACTGGCTGGTGCAACCTATTTAGTTTATATTTTTAAACCTTTTAGCTTCTTTTGTACTGACAATTTGTTTGGCATGTGATTCGGTCAGGTTTTTGGTTTATGTCGTTTTATGTGATTTAAGTTTGAAACTAATATAAAAATTAACAACGAGTGACTATCAAAGTATTTTCATTTACATTATTATACAGTCCACCAATCGTCCGTAACAGAGGCATTATGATTGATTTACTAGTGGCATCATCTGTTACATACTTTCTTAAATAGAACAACTTCTGGACATCGGACAATTACCTGTTATTATCGATAACAGCAATAAACAAATCATAAAATGGTTTAAATTTTGTAAAATCTTGCCGATGTTTGGTACTTTACAGGGTGAAACAATATGACATTCTGAGACAGATTCTTTGCCTATTAGCTTCAGAGAAGCATTGATTTTAGTAAGCACAGAATAATATTTTTCTTCTACTTGACCAGTTCCTGACCTGAACTTGACCTGACCTCCTTGACCTGTTCGGAGTCACTTTCGTCAATACTTAGGATATCCAACTGCGCCGCCTCATAACTCTTGAGTGCACAGATTAGTTTTTCTCTGCGCGCCTTCAATATGTCTGCAGTTGCGGACGCAAAACTTATTGGGTCGTCCACAAACGCATCGAAATGCGTGTTATTGTAGCTTTGCACTGTCCACGAAGTATACGATGTTTACGCAATGTTTCCTTTAATTCCGCCATGGTAAGATGGTCGACGAAACGACTTATAACTACGATAGAACACTCCGCGCACTACACTTTTTGAACAAAATGTTTGTGTACAATAAAGCCTATTTCACGTTCGGGTTGACACTCACAGCACGACTTGAAGTTTGCACAACTCGTACGCAGGAAATTGATCAATGTAATACCAACCTCACAGACCAACCTTCAATTTTAGATTTTGAAATGGTATCGAAAAAATAACAAATTACGAATTTTTCGTCCACAAAATCGCAATCTCACGACTTTATGATAATACGATGCTGCTACCTGATGTTGCTTCTTTATTTCCGTTCTATTATAGAATAGAACGAAGTTGCGGGCCTCTTACAACCGGCACAATAGCCCGGCAGTGGCGACTTCTTATAGCAAGCCGACCACGACGAGCACAAAACTTCACGATATAGCTCGCGAAAAAAATTAATAAAAAAAATCAAATAAACCGACTGCTTAAAAAGCGAACTAAAAAGATGTAAACAAGAAGAAAATCATGCTGTGTAGTAGGAGGGTACATGTTCGCGAGCTGGCTGACCAAAACCAGATGTATCCTTCGACTGCACAGCATGATGTTCTTCTTGTTTACATCTTTTTAGTTCGCTTCTTAAGAACTTTTTAGTTATCTTTTTTTAGAATTAGGTACATTTAAACATATGTGTTATATATTTTTGAAA
Organism: Anorthoa munda; assembly: GCA_945859665.1. Classification (NCBI taxonomy): domain Eukaryota; kingdom Metazoa; phylum Arthropoda; class Insecta; order Lepidoptera; family Noctuidae; genus Anorthoa; species Anorthoa munda. Next base: position 30,040,173 of record OX243899.1, on the reverse strand, counting down.
TCACCTCTTAAAATTTCGGGCCCTCACAATATGGCGCACAAAATCTTTTTTTTATTTTCCAATTTTAATGTAGCCAGTGACACTCGCAGGGTTAAGACGAATCGATTGACGTAAGAACAATCAGCCAACGCGTTTGGTCTCTAGAACGCCACATAGGAACAAACATACATACATAGACTGATAAACACTTTACCTTCCTTCGGCAGTCGGGTTAAAATCTGATCGGCACTGACTTTAAAACTCCTCGAAGGACCACCGCACGCATGTATGGAATAAAATGCCTGTAAACTTTGGAAACTTGTAAGTATAATTTTACAATCACAGAACACAGTGTGGTGTTCATTCCACATGTCTTAGTTTACTTACGTTTTATAATATATTTTTCAAATTTCATCCTTATAATTTTTGAAATTGTATTAACTCAAGTTTCCCATTTTTATGTATGTTTACACCTGAAAAGCATCCAGAAACTTATTTTATTACTAATTTGTAAAAATCATAAAATATTTTAAGCCCTGTCATTTTTATCTGACATGACATTGTCATTCTTTTATTTTCTTAAACCATAGACATAAGGTACCATGGACAATACTTCTTAAGCTCGTTGTACATTATAATTTTCATAATAAGGGCAGCGGCAGACTGCCCTAATTATGAAAATAAATGACGAAGACTCTGTAAACCGTTTTTATTCGTTCATGATTTCTTAATTGATATTCGAATTTAAAATTTAGAAGACATGTCGGAACGAAGAAAAACGGGCGTCACTTTTTTTAGTTTGGAATCTGGACTGAACTCTGAAAGTCGTTTGACTACTTAGTACTACGTGGTGTACTATTGAATCTGAAAATCTCTTTAAAACTATTAAATATAAGGCCTGTGAATCTACCAAATCTGTGAAATGCAATAAATATTATTTATTGAGTGTGGAACTTAAATGTGAGCATTTTTACTGGTTCTTTAACTTCTACGGTCACCGCTTCATACCAAAAGGGCTTGATTGATCAGCATATTAAGCCACAGCCCGACCGCCACACTCCTAGCTGCCTGTTCCTGCACCAGTGTTACTGCTACTGCTACCTGCCTGTTATCCTGACAATTGGTTCAAGCCTTGACCATCTAACTGTGTGCCAGCCAATTCATCCTGCTGGCTACCCTACTGCCTACCTAAGCGATTCATCTGCGAGCTCATCTGCCTACCTCGGGCATTCCACGCCTTCGTGTCCGTCCAGCTGCCTAGCCTGCCTGCCTGCTATGAAAAACCTGCCCACGTCGTGCGAAGCCGGATCTTTAATTTCTTTACTTACATCCTTTTTCTTATTTTTTAACTTTATTATTAACGTGGCTTACGTATAGTTCAACTGAGCTATACGTAACGCTACAGTCCTGCCTGCTAAGATATATCTGTCCACGTCGTGCGAAGCCGGATCTTAAATTTCTTTACCTATATCCATTTTCTTATTTTTTTTTAAACTTTATTATTAACGTGGCTTACGTATAGTTCAACTGAGCTATACGTAACGCTACAACAGCCACTCGTAACAATCGTTGTAACAGGAAGAGACAGACTTGCTACAATACAAAAATGTAGCAAATTTCGTCTAGTGTTGGAAGTTTATACATAATTTATACATTTATAATTGTCTATGTCTATATTGTTCTAAACAGCTTCTTTTCCATTTGGTAAATCAGTGATTGTCCATGTTTTCATATTATCTAAAGCGTTTAATTCTTTAACAATTGCTTCATTCCAGCCTTTTTATAGCTTTATTGTAACTTTTAGAAACATCTTCCATATATTTATTATAAGCATAGTGTGTCTCATATTCTTGTAGTCGGTTTGGTTTAACAATTCTTCTTCCACTTCTTGTTTATTTTTCCTCTGGTTATAACCAGTAAGACGTTGTGAAACTTTAATCTCACCTTTACCTTTTATTTCTATTAGTCCCGATGTACTTGATTTGCTTTCTTTTTCATTGTCTCTTTCGATGTCTCTTATTCCATCATATCTCACATTTGTTTCATCAAAATGTACATCCCTCGAGATTTTAATTTCATTAATTTCTGGATCCCACAATCTATATCCATTTGGACTATATGCAATAAATCTCATTGCTCTTTCTTTAAATGCGACCCAGACTCTAAGCATGACTGGAATTGAGATGCCAGTAGCGCGTGTGAGCTGCTATACCATTTTAGCTAAAAGTTATGCAGTCCGTCCGGACCCGGAGACTTCCAGTTCGGTAGCGGACGAACTGCTTTATCTACATCAGATGGGCTGATTATAACTTTTTCCATCTAGCACTTGGTATAGCTTCACACACGCGGTCGACATCACGCATCCAGCCACCCTCAGTGTGACAGACGGGCACCGACCAGATGCTTCGCCAGAATGTACTCGTGGCGACATCATCCCGGCGGCACACGCCAGTCACATTTTGTTCAGGTCGCTCCCAAGCTCTATATACCCACCTCTCATCGCTCTGGAACATGCGATTCTACGAGTACCGGTCAACCCGCCGCTTATACCGCCGAATACGGTTTGCCCATGCACAAACTTTCTGTTTCAGGAAGTCGATGCGCTCCGTGACACGGGACATGTATTCTCGAGGACTAATTTCAGTCCCCGAAAACGCCCGCCTCACGAAACGCATCACACGTGGTCGTGTATTGCCCTCCCTGAAACAGCATAGTTTGCCGATGAGTACCCTGGCCCAATCGATACGCCGTTCGATCCTGCATTGCCAGGCTGGTACGGCAGGCTTTGGTCGTTTAATAGTCTCGTTTGGGAACTTAACATTGGCTAAACGACATGCCGCAACAGCCCCGCAATACTGCATTGAGTGCGTATCAACAAGGTTCTCGCTGCTTTCAAAGATAAGCAGCGAGTCCAAGGCACACACCAGCGCCCTATTCTTCTTGTGGATAGGCAACCGTGGTAATCGGGGTCTAAGTTCAGTCGGTGTTGAACTATACTCGCGAAGCGCATCTTCCAGTGTTCTCCTTAATCTTTCATTGCAGTGGCTACTCACTGTGGCAACCCTATCATCTGCCTCATCGTTAACAAGATTGGACCGCAGCGGGATCACAATAGTGGCTGCTCTCAATTCCAAGTTTAATTTCACAAGATAAATAAGAGAGACAATACAAAATATTTATCCTGTAACAAGTTGTCTGAAGCTCCTGAGTCTATTATAAACTCGATTACGTTTGACTCAATGTACTCATTTGTTATATATATTGTTTCATCATACGCCGTGAACATATGTTTTGTAATGATTGCTTGTCCATCTCTACCTCTATCATTTCTTCTGCCTCTTCCAAAAATATTTCCTCTGAAGTATCTACCTCTTTGATTACTCCTGCATTGATATGCTTTGTGTCCTTTTTGCTTACATTTATAGCATACTATATTTTCCGTCGAAAAACTTGTCTCGATAACTATCTCGTGATTTCTATTTTCACTATAACTTTGCATTTTTAGCTCAGCGTCTAAAAATCTTGCTTTCACAAAATCAATTGTGATTTCCTTTTCTGTTGACATTGTTTATAGTGATGTTACTACATTTTCATGACTATCTGGCAGAGTTAATAATAAGTGGCACACTTTATCAGACTCAGACATGCTTTCTCCAATTTAATAAATAATTTATTATGTTATCAAACCTTAGATAGTGGTCCTGAAACTTAATATCTTTTTGACATTTCAAATTCAGCAATCTACTCTTTAGTTGCAATTTATTGAAAACAGATTTTCGATCAAAGATAGCTTCTAAACATTTCATCATATCTTACACATCTTGTGGTACACTTCTTCTGATACACATTGTACGATTATTGACCTAGCTTTAATATCCATTTCCTTAGTTGGTTTCTCATTTTGAATCGCTTCTACAACTCCTTTTTCCTCCAACAGTAAATTAATACGAAATTTCCATGTTTGAAAATTTACTTCCTCTTTTAGAAATGGCATCGCTTCATATTTTCTCATTTCCATTTTTTTACTTTTGTTTTTCTCTGACAACAAAAAAAAATTCTTCTCATTTAAATATTTTCATTTCATTTACCATTTTTCTTCTTTATATCAGCACAAATAAGCGGCCCATAACCTTTTATGTTATTGCTGAGGGCATACTGCTAGAGAAAAAATAATTTTAGGTTCACAATATTTATTTTCCATGAGCCATCATCTACAGAATTACCTTGACACGATCCATCTACTTATAATATTTTCTTCACACCACAGACAAATACAAGTAGGTTACATACCTACTTAACACTATTATAAGAAACTATTTAATTTATGTACTTATAAAAAGGGCATTATACATAGTGCCCTGATTAATCACTTGGTCCATGATATTGTACATGTCCATGAATATACTTGTCGTCAAAATAGTATTTATTTAAATTAGTCCTTAAAAATAAAACTATTTTAGGAAATTGTAGAATTAAAGTTGTTTGTACTTGTGTGTAAGAAGCGGACACTAATTATGAGTTCCCTGTACTAAATACCATATAAGTGTAATTAATACCGTTTCTTACCAGTGCTACTTTGATGTAACGGAGGTCTGGTTACTGGAACTGGATCAACCCTTTTAGGATTGGATTGAAGAGATGTTGTAGGATGATTTTCAGGTAATACAGAGTATGTTGATCGAATATTTTCAAGTGCTCTTTCTTGTTCTTGAGCTGAAAGTAATGATATAGGGCCATCAGAATAATTATAATATCTGTTATATACAATATAATTATAATTTAGAATAGCTATGACGAATGAAAATAATAATTTACTTGATAATTGTAGTTCTGGAATTGCTGGTTTACAAAGATGGTGGTTTGGGTAGAGGTAAACCGCTTTGAAATGTTTACGACATACTCGCAGATTGTTGTAAACATACAAAATTAGCGGAATATAAGAAAAAAATATTTTCATCAGAAATGGATCTACAATAAAAAAATATCTTGTAACGACCAAAGAATTCAATAAAAAAACATGTCTTAGACAGTCCCAAAACAGTAATAAAAACTGTACAGTAAACTTACAGTAATATAAGCTATAGTATATAAGAAGTTTCCATCCATCAGAATTCAGAATAATAAATAGGTTTAGCTAGGGGTTTTTTTAATAAGTTTTTGGCGTAGGCTTTAATTTATAATCATATTGGGAGCAGTACTAATTCCACACGGGTCCCAGTAGTACATACATAAACTAGACAAATACTCTAAAAATCCGCAAGATGGCGCGCTCAAGTAAACATTACATATTGTTGTGCTCCGTTTAAAATTAGTTAAATAATTGTTTTTTCGTATGTTTGGTTAATGTACTATATGTAAAAGTGAAAGTGAACCTACAAATAAACTGTGACAGTGTTATTACGTATTTTTGTTGAGTAAATAACAAATCATCTGTGATCTAAGAACTATATAAACAGTGACTTTATCGTGTAATTAAGAAAATCAAGTGAACTTTGTACTGTTGTTATAATTTATCTAATCTGTAAACAAACAAAGTCACTCATAAAACATTTTATAATACAGTGAAATATAAAAATTCAAAAAAAAAAACAATTAAGAATACCGTTTTTTATTCAAAAGTTCTGAATATATTGATTACAGCACCACCTAGTAGTGAGTAGCATAATTACGAAAAAATAAACAATTGTGTTACAAGACTCATCATAGTGTTGCAAGAAATCAATATTATATTTTTCAATATAAATATTACGGACAGTGACATCTAGTAATCAATAGAAATAATTACAATAGTAATACGGTGTTACCAAACTCAGTATAGTGTGGTCAGTTAAAAGAGATAAAAAAATAATTGGTAGTTTTTTGTTTTAATTGGAACAAAATATAATAAATATTTTTTACTAACACTTGAATAATTATCTACCAATATGAATTTCTTGGATAATATAACATTCCGTCGCAACCGCAGCAGAAGATCGGAATCTAACCATGATGACAGCAATAACACATCACAAACCTTGAACTGCACTGTAAATAGTATGCCAGAAATGTCGGAAGATGAAGAGACCATACAAATAAAAAAGTTGCAGGAAAAGATTGACGAGTTGACGTCTCAACTAAATAGCGCACATAAGGAAATTGAGATATTATCTTTGGAAAATAGCAGTTTAAAACAAAGTAATGAGGATTTATCGAGGAAAAATAATTTATATAAACAAATTGCTAGTTCTCCAGTCAAACAGAAGTCGACAACACCCAAGAAAACTCAGTCAAGACAAACAAACCAAACACGAACAGATGCAAATAATGAGAATACTACTTCTTTGAATCAAGACAGCAAAACTGGAAGCATAGATGTCACTCATACGTCGTCTCTTAAAAAAAGAGTATCGAGTAATGTCATTAAACCTAATCTACAACAGGCGCCTATAAAACATAAAATATGCATCCTCAGTAGTGAAAATAGCAGTAGAATATGTAAAATAATGGATAAAACTAGTTTACCAAATAGTCATGAAATCTGTCACTATCGTAAGCCGAATTGTGGATTAAAGCAGCTATTAGATAATCTTGATAAGAAAGTACAAAACTTCACTGGCTCCGACTACTGTGTTATTTATGTAGGGGAAGAGGATTTCAGAAAGACGCATAATTGTATAGAATTAGTTACTTTCATTCGCGAAAAATTACAAGCCTTAACCCACACGAACTTTATAGTATGTTTGCCGACTTTTAAATATATGGTTAATAAAAATTTTATGTTCAATAGTAGAATCGACACCTTTAATAATTTAATATACATGGATATTGAGACATATAAATACGCGTATATTTTGGATTCCAACTTTAATCTTCCGTACTCCTACGAAACTTATAACCAAAGGTATGGAAGCTTAAACAATAAAGGCTTGAGTATTATTATAAATGATTTACAAGACCTTATCCTAGATTTAAACACAATAAATGTAGATGATGCATGTAAAAAACTAACAGAATCTAATAATACATTGAATCTTATGGTAAATGATAAATGTAATAACAATTTTTTTCGTGTATGATAGAATACATGTACTTCATCAAAATATAAATGGTTTACTAAACAAAGCGGATGAACTTACCGTAAGTTTAAATAATATTAACAATAATAACATAATTGATGTTGTGTGTATTACTGAGCATAATATGGTAACAGACGATACTAAATTCCTCCAAATTCCCAATTATACCATGGCGGCAAATTTCTCAAGAACAAATAGAAAGGGTGGTTCATGTATCCTAGTACGGAAAAATCACAAATTTAAGGTTCTACACGAAGCGAAGCTTCTAAGCATATCTAACCTCATAGAGTGTTCGGCTATTGAATTGTTAGAGCATAAGTTGATTGTCATATGTATATATAGGCCTCCAAAGACTAAAAGGGATTGTGTAGAAATATTTTTTGCCCGTTTAACGGCTATGCTCGCAAAATTATGTACTAAATGTAAGAAACTTGTTATTTGTGGTGATTATAACATCGATCGACTAAAAGATACACCTGTTTCGAGGGAGTTTGAAGACTTATTACGTAGCTTTAACCTAAAACTTGCAATAAACGAACCAACCCGTTTACAAAGCAAAACGTGCATTGATAACATAGCTCATAATATAAGAGGGTGTAAACAAAGTGTCTTAGAACTAGCATTGTCTGATCATACAGCACAGCTACTGTCATGTCCTGTTGGGAAAACGTACTCAATAACCCACTGGTACAAATTTAGAAGAGACTATAGCAATGAAAATATTGAAAAATTTATTAAATCTATAAAAGCCTTGACTTTTAGTGATTGCTATAGGAAAAGTGACGCAAATGCTGCTTTTGAAGAATTCCATATACTATTTAAACTTTTTTATGACCTCTGCTTTCCAAACATAAAAATTAAGGTTCCAATTATACGAAATACTAAATGGCTCAGTAAAGGATTAAAAATATGTTCCCTCCGTAAAAGAATGCTACTTAAAAAATATCGACTATCAGGTAATAACAGAGATAGGAGTGATTTTAAGAAATATGCAAAAAAGTTTAAAGCAATCATAAAACTCACCCAAAGGTCGCAAAACAATTATCATATCCAAACAGCCACAAATAAATCTAAAGCAGTGTGGCAAATAATCAATCAATACAAAAACAATAACCCCCCTGAAAAAATTAATAAATTAAAATATAATAACCAACTTATAACTGCTCCTGATACTATAGCACAAACATTCAACAACTTTTTTATTGATGACATTTCAAAACTAACGAATAATACTACAAACTACGCTAATTTTCTAACCTATAACAAACCAAACTCCTGTTTCTTAACACCAGTTACCCCTTACGATGTTGTCAAAATAATTATGACATTAAAAAACACTAGCAGTACAGGATGTGATGGTATTTCAACAAAAATAATTAAACGTGTAGTGTACGAAATTGCTCCAATTATCACCTACATAATAAATCAGTGTCTTGAAGAAGGAATTTTCCCGATATATTTGAAAACTACTGTAGTTACACCGATATTCAAAAAAGGAAACACGGAAGATGTACGATGTTATAGACCTATCGCTCTCATTCCAATAATGGCAAAAATATTTGAAAGAGTACTATATAATAATCTTAGTGAATATTTCGAAAAAAATGAAATAATAATAGAAAATCAAGTTGGATTCCGAAAAGGGAAGTCGGTTAATACAGCAATGCATCAGTTTTTACAAAAAAATCTTTCGGAACTAGATAAAAAAAATCAGATCACAGCCCTATACATGGATATGACAAAGGCTTTTGATTGTGTTGACCATGGACTACTACTACATAAACTAGAAATTTATGGCGTACGAGGTAAAGCACTTGATAATCAATTCCTATCTCAGCAATAGAATACAGTTTACTGAAATAACACAATTATGTCCTTTCACAAAAACAGAAATTAAATATACATCGAGCCCAAGATCTATAAAATATGGTGTACCTCAAGGGTCGATACTAGGACCTCTACTATTTATCATTTATATAAATGATTTACCTAACGCTATTCGGCACCCTTTGATTTTATTTGCAGATGACAGTACGGCTCTTTTCACAAATAACAAAAATAAAAATCATGAACAAGAAATAAATGATGCACTATCTAAATTAATAAATTGGCTAACAATAAATAATCTAAAAATAAACCTTGCAAAAACCCATTACATGAATTTCAAAAATAAAAACGCAAAATCAATTCCATTATCTGTTCAGTACAATAATGAAACTGTATCTGAGGTTACAAGTACAAAATTTCTGGGTTTCTATATCGATTCTAATATGTCATGGAAAACACATGTAAATAGTGTATGTAGCAAATTAAACCAATTTTCTTATGCACTCTATATGCTCAAAAAAGTATCTAACCAAACCACACTACTTAATGCTTATCATGCCTATGTGGGATCCACTCTATCTTATGGGATACTATATTGGGGACACTCAACTGATAAAGGAATTGCGTTCAAGGCACAAAAAAAGTGTATCAGATCAATATGTGGGATACACCAAACAGATTCATGTAAACCTCACTTCACAAATCTCAAGATATTAACCCTCCCTGCTCTATATATCTATGTGGCCTCAATTTTAGTTAAATCAAACATCAGTAGCTATGACACGTTAACAAGCAGTAGACTTAAAAATATATTACACAATGAAACATCCCACACTACAGTGTATAGCAATAGTGTTTTTTGTATGAGCATAAAAATATATAATAAGTTACCCATAGATATTAAGAACCTAAATTCAATTTGTATCTTTAAAAGGAAGCTAAAGGACTTCCTGATTAAAAAGGCATATTACACTCTAAAAGAATTCCTTGAAGAAAAATAATTGTTTAATATATTAAAATGATCGTGATACTTAATATAATGTAATAGAAATTAGTATAAGAATTGTATGATATAAAATAAAATGTATGAATAATGATAATTAATATAATTTAATGTAAGTTGTATATACTGTAATATTGAGTATAACCATTTAAATTGCAATGCCTTAACAGGTAACTAAGTTCTAAGAACCTACCTTATGTTAACATCTTAAATATTCTGTACACTTAGTTCGCAATAAAGAATTTGAATTTGAATTTGAATTTTGAATCTTCGTAATCTCTTAAAAAACAGTAGTAGAGATACCTAATGTTTGAGAAAAAATTGAAAAATAAAAAGCGATTACATGCGCCATTATGTTAGGTAAAACTTTTTTACAAAAAAATAATACAACCGACTTTCAAATAAAAAATGCTACAAAGTGAAAAAAATAATTCAATTTCGGAAGTCGGTGTTCCTGTTTTTGAATCTTCGTTTTTAGGGTTCCGTACCCAAAGGGTAAAAACGGGACCCTATTACTGAGACTTCGCGGTCCGTCTGTCTGTCTGTCTGTCTGTCTGTCACCAGGCTGTATCTCATGAACAGCGATAGTTAGACAGTTGAAATTTTCACAGATGATGTATTTCTGTTGCCGCTATAACAACAAATACTAAAAACAGAATAAAATAAATATTTAGGTGGGGCTCCCATACAACAAACGTGATTCTTTTGCCGTTTTATGCGATAATGGTACGGAACCCTTCGTGCGCGAGTCCGACTCGCACTTGGCCGGTTTTTATTTTACACCAATATCACCTACCCATATGTAAAAACGATTAAGTTATGACAATTATGTTTCTAAATGTACTTCCAAATCGATATGAAAAACTTCCAAATCGTCCATCAGGTGGGTATATTATCGACATTAGCCTTTATGAATCCTTTATCACACATGACTAAATAAAATTTGTTGTTTAATAATATTTTTGCACTAATTTTCGGATATTTTTAGTCAATACACGTGCAGTTGACACTGTAGTATCGTGAAATTTCTTGAACGTTATGACGTAACCAACATGGCGACCAATCATGGCCCGTTTGTAGACAGGTGGTTCTTTTTAAAATTTTATCGATTTTCAATTGCTTATAATAAATTGAAAAAAAAATATTTAAGAGATTTCTGCAACGACAATATAATTTATGATATGTAAAGTTTCAAAATACATTTAAAAATCGTATTTTTTTTTTAAATTCAACTACCCAATTATCGTTATCAGCGCGTCGCTCCAGGATGAGACGTGATCACTCTCCGAGCTCTCGTGGACGACTGAATTGCCGACTGGTGTACCTTGCGTATGATTCAAAACAGCGCGACAATTAAGAAAAAAAAAAGAAAGCAAAATATAACATTTTCGAAAATTATATTTTTTTAGACTATAAATTGTGGTTTAACCATTAGAGATTAATACGAATTAATGTTTGTGAAAAAAATCAACAGTTTACTATCAATATTCAATAAAACACGAGCATGCTATTTTAATATTTTTGTCCAACTTTACGTATTTTTGTTATTTAAACTAGACAATATTTTTTGTGTTTGCCAAAATAGAATCGTTAACACATTCATTGTATGTCATTACATATTTTTTATGGTAATAATATTGATTATATCCCTGTAACTGTGACAATCGTTTTGAATTATTTTGCTCGGCGCAGTCTTAATGCATCTGTAGTATGGCGAAATATCAGGCGATTCAGGTCATTATTCAGTGACACAACAGCCTCAAAACTGCCATTAGAGTTGGCCAATGAGTTCATGGATCATTTGGCTCCTCCTTCGGTCCAGAACATAGATCTTTAATGCAGTTAGAAGAGATTTCAGAAACTTAGAAAACCAATTAAATTTATGTAATAGTAAATTAGAAACTAGTACACAAATGTATGATGTTGACATTAAAAACCTTCAAAGGGAATTATTGAGTAGGGAAAATACACTAAGGGAAATATTTTGTAAATATGAATGTAGTCAACAGATGTTGAGTGAGCGCATGCAGGAGGCCTGTGAGTTGGTGGACCTGGTTAAGTATAATGCAGAGAGGGATGAGTCACTGACTAACAACCTCACCTGTAGTTGTGCTGCCGCTCCGCCACCTCTCATGTCACAGCATGTTGCTCCTACAACTTTACCCATTGATCTCACTACAAAAACTTTGAACCCTACCAAAAGTAATATCTTAGTATGTTCTGATAAATTAGGAACAGGTTTTGGATCTTTGTTAAATAACCGTTCTAAACATACAATAGTGAACCATTGTTTTCATGAAATGCATTTTAATGAGCTTGTTCATAAAATTCAACAGACACAATTGAATGAGCAATCTACTGTAGTTCTTCTTTTTGGAAATAGCCTTAGTGTAACAAAAAGGGACATAGTTAATGGTATCGACACCCTACTTAAGTTAAAATTAAGCAAATTAATATTATGTGCATTGCCCTATTCTGACAAGTTACTTGATCAGGAAAATGAATACATTTCTAGTTTAAATAACTTGATGCATATTTTATCTTGTCGTCATAGTGACCGTTTATTGTTTTTTGACACCAACAATTTTGTTAGTGATTTTGTTTTGATTGGGAACCATATGTTTCTTCCCAAAAATAGTCGAAATTTATTAGCTACATTGTTAGCTTTTAATATACACGCAGTTATTGATGATTTAACTGAGACTAGGTTTAGTGATTTAACAGTATTATCTAGTTTTTCTGATAATACTACTGTAGATTCTTTAAACTATTAGAGCCGACAAAAGAGAAGACGAATAGTATTATTTTACTATATCATCAAAATATAAATCGCTTCTCCGGCAAAATTTTAGACGTGGAATTGTTAGTAGATAAATACCACATGGATATAATAATAATATAATAATAAATATCTTTATTTCCCAAAAATACAGATTATTGTAGGTACTTTAAGTTTACAATTTTTTAATATAGCTATGGTAGAAAAACATTTACATTAAACATTTGGATGCTGTAGAAATCTGTACACAATAGCTTAAACTCTGTCTCCTAAACTAGGGTACCCTGTATCTTAAGAGACAGCGTTTCGCAATGAAGTTCCAATTGATTTATGTATGTGTGGACTGTGTCGATTTAGCTTTAGAAGGGAAAAAAAAGGATATCTTATGTTTTTGTGAAACCTGGTTAAAATCAGATATGATGTTGTTTAATATAAATAATTTTTCAGTTGCCAGCGCGTACAACAGATCCACAGTGGGTGGTGGTACCCTGATACTTTGTAATAGTCATCTTAAATATAAGGAAAGAAAGGATATCACTGCTTACTCTGTTGATCGCTTATGTGAAGTAGCATGTGCAGAGGTCGAGGGGCATACTATCTTGTGTGTTTACAGACCACCAGCATCAAACTTGTCATTGTTTTTAATTACAATGGAAGAATTATTAACTAAACTTTTCAGAGATAATAAATTAGTTTTTGTTTGTGGTGACTTAAATATAGATCTGTTAGTCAATTCACCTGAAAAATGTAAGCTCATTTCATTGTTTAAATCATTTAACTTAAAATATTTATTTAATGAACCGACAAGAATAACTGCAACTTCAGCTACGTGCATAGATAATGTATTCACTAATTGTAAAGTTAAAGATTCGTTTTTAATTAGTGGCGTTAGGTCAGACCATACTGGTCAACTAGTATCTTTTGAGTCAGATAAAAAAATTAACCTAGCTAAATCAATTCGGTTAAGACGTCTCACTAAAAATAAATTAAATTCTTTTAATAATAATGTTTTTAGCAACCTTTGTAATGCCAGTTTTAATTCAAAAGACCCCAATATAAATTACGGCACGTTGTTTTCTACAGTTTGCCAAGAATTCAATAAAACGTGTCCTTTAAAAACAGTTAAAGTCAACAATTCCAAATCGAAATTTAGTGAATGGGCCACTGTGGGCATAAGAAAAAGCCGAGATATCTTATATAATTTATATTACGAAAAATCTTTGACTTCCGATCAAGTTTTTCATACTTATGTTAGAAACTATTCCAAAATATTCAAAAGAGTCTGCGCTCAAGCAAAATCTCAAATAATAATTAACAAAATTGGTGTTTCTAATAATAAAATAAAAACTGTGTGGCAAATAATTAATAGAGAAACTGGAAAGACACAACAAAGCGATCAGAATGAGTTGTCTTTGAAAATATCTAATCAAACCATTTCTGGTAAGCAAGAAGTCGCTGAGACATTAGAAAATTTCTTTACCAACATTCCGTTAGAGGTTACGAAGTCTCTTCCCTCCTCATCTAAATTAGCTGAAGCTCTTCTTAAAGAAAACTTTACTAAAGACATACCAACCTTTAAATTTAAATCAATATGTATTGATACAATTAAAAACGCGTTCAAAAGTCTCAACGTAAAAAATACTGAAGACCTGTGGGGGATATCCGTTAGGGTTCTTGGAGATATTATTGACTCAATTGCTCCTGTCCTAACAGGCATATTCAATCAATGTTTGGACAGCGGCACTTTTCCTGACTTAATGAAACACAGTAAAGTAGTACCAATTTTCAAATCAGGCTGTAAGAGTGATCCCTCAAATTATAGGCCTATATCCGTGCTTCCAGCATTGAGTAAAATCTATGAAAAAATCATGCTGGAACAGATGTTGTCTCACTTCAATTCAAATAAGATCCTGCATAGTCAACAGTTTGGTTTCACGAAAGGTAGGTCGACAACGGACGCGGGAGTAAAACTCATCAGCCACATCTTGGAATCTTGGGAGAAGTCCCAGGATGCCATTGGCATTTTCTGTGATCTCTCGAAAGCGTTCGACTGCGTCGACCACAACACACTGATCTGTAAATTACACCACTACGGAATTCGAGGAAAATCTGCTGATCTTGTGCTTTCCTATTTATCAAACAGACAGCAAAAAGTAAATGTTAATGGGGCGACGTCCTCCGGGTCTCTAGTCAAGATGGGCGTGCCCCAAGGTTCAATTCTCGGCCCTTTCCTTTTTCTTGTTTACATTAATGATCTCCCTTTTATGATGGCCAAATTATCGGATATAATTCTATTTGCTGATGATACTTCGCTAATTTTTAAAATAGATAGGAAAGATACGGATGTCTTACATGTCAACGAAAGTCTGATTGTTCTCTCTAAATGGTTCGCAGCTAACAATCTTTTACTAAATGCGAAAAAAACAAAATGTCTGAAGTTTTCCTTACCAAATGTACCACAACGTGACCTAAATTTAAATCTTGACGGCAAAAATCTTGAAGTTATAAAGGAAACTGTATTCTTAGGGATTACTATCGATTCAAAATTGCAGTGGGGCGCGCACATTAGAACTCTTTCGGGTCGGTTAAGTTCGGCTGCATATGCAGTAAGGAAAATAAGGCAGTTAACCGATGTAGCCACAGCAAGGTTAGTATACTATGCTTATTTCCACAGTATTATGTCTTATGGCATTCTGCTGTGGGGATCAGCTGCAGACGTTGACTCAATTTTCATCTTACAAAAGAGGGCAGTCCGCGCAATCTATAAAATGAGTCCACGAGAGTCCCTCAGAGAAAAATTTAAAGAGATCGATATACTGACTCTACCTTCTCTTTATATATTGGAATGTATTTTGTATGTCCGCAAAAATCGAGGGCTTTTCAAAACTAGAAGCGATTTCCATAATTTAAATACACGCAGTAAGCATGAAATTGTAATACCCAAATTCAGATTAACGAAAACTAGCAAGTCTTTTCTTATAAACAGTATACGCTTTTATAATAAGTTGCCAAAGCCAGTTATAGAATTGACCGATGGAAAGTTCAAAAACTACATCAAACGTGTCCTTATTAAAAAAGCATATTACAAAATCAAGGACTACGTTGAAGATAAAAATTTCAGCTCCTTCTGCGCATGCGGCTTCCCTGGTAACTCATAAACGGCACAAATATGTGGATGTCTCTAACTATTCTCAATCTCATTTTTACTTTTTTTCTTTCTTTTAATTAGACTTTTTACAATGATTTCAATGATCTTTATAGCCCTTTGCTATGAATAGTTACAGCACTGATAACAAAATTTGTGCCACATGTTAAATTTAGTCTTGTTATATATTTTTATTTATTTTTTCCTTTGTATAGATTCTTTTACTGATTGTTTTGTGAATGTGTGAACATTGTAGGCCTTCTAGATTTCTAGACGCTTGTTAACATTTGTTAACTCTCTCGTTTATACAATATTTTTTTTAGTTTCTTACGATTTATTGTCGGGCCTACGTTGTCCCCCCATATCTAAGCACTAATACTGTAACGTGGAAATATTGTAAAAACAAACCATTTTTTTCAAAAGAGTAACCGTGGAGTTTCTTGCCGGTTCTTCTCCACAGGAAACGACTAACCCGAACCGTGCACCTTTTGTCGACGTTTTATAAGTGCCCATGTAGGCCTATGTGAAATACCCTTATGAGATTTACTACTGCGCAGCCATTGTAGCCAACTAGGGTAGGGGGTAGATTGGAAACAATAAGTAAACATTGGCTCTGTGTTTAATTTACATCAAAAATAGTAAAAGTGCTCAGATTGACTAGTTTTCAGTAAAAACCAAAACTATAGTGCGTATAAAATTAGTGTTAGCGTTATACGACCAAACAAGATACATTAACGCATAATATTCAAAATAGTCGTGTGCGTTACGGAAAGTCATAAAAGTGAGCCTAAAACATACTATAAGTGTGAGCAAAGCGAACAGTGTTTCTCCAGCGACAAAATGGCGACAAAAAGGCAATGATAGCTCAGTGGTAGTGACGTCGGATACCGAGACGAAGGTCGCGGGTTCGAATCCTACAATGAGCTTGAGCTTTCGGTGAAGGAAAACATCGTGAGGAAACCATAGCACGGTGGTAGGGTACTTTGTAGTACCCGCCTGGCTGGCAACCACCCTCAAGTTGAAAATCTGTCGCCAAGCACCTTCCGGTGTGTTCCGTCAGCAGCACTTGAGAGCCAGTTCCCTTCTAGGCTTTGTGTGCTTACCACCATCGGCCACATCATCACTGACCACGGTAAATTTGTGGTCAAACACAGGCCTATATATAGTAAAAAAAAAAAAAAAAAAAAAAATATTCACTCAATGCTAACAAGTAAAGTGAATGGAAGTGGTATTTATTTATAAAAGAAAAGTGATAAATCCGTTTTTTTTATTCAAATGTCAACAAAGATGAGCTGGCCATCAGTTTTTTGTAAATAGTGACATCTAGTTTGGCTAATAAGAACTAAAAAATATTGGTAAAACAGTTCCTGTTGATACTGGTGCCGTTTTTCTGCCAACTAGTAATTAGTATAAGTAGCGCGGCGATCAACCTGCCGACATTGGTTAGAGTGTATTCGACAGGTCACAGGTTCGAGACTGACCAAATGTGAGGCTCTTTTTGTATGTTTATGAGATTTGTTACTGATATAAAATTAAAACATGGAAGAAATGCAAAATGTTAATACCCAAAGACGCCGCCAGCAAAGTTTAGATTTCCAAGACAGCGAGTATGAATTGGACATTTCTTGTCAGAGTTTACCAAACAATACGAACAGAGATGAAGTAACTACGATCAAGGAAAAACTCTTAAAATTAAATCTAGAATTACAGATTGCTAATAATGAGATCGAAAATTTGAACCTTGAGAATTGCAACTTAAAAAAAAAGTTGTCAACGATCCAGCATAAAATTAATCTATATAAATCAGTAGGTGCTTTTGAAGTGAATTGTTACAACAAATCTATCGCTTCGCCACTCAAATTTTATTCTCCTCAGTATCAAAAACGACAGTCGTGTAAAGTGAGAATCGGTTTGAAAAGAACATCCTCTCAGGAATTAGAAACTGACGCAGTTAGATATACCCCAAAACATGACGATAGCATAAGTTACTTTTTCGAGCAACCCATAACAACAGAAAAAGGCTTACAGGACACAATAATAGTAAACCACCAGCCATCTTATCGTCAAATCCTGGAGAAAGGTAGCCTTGAAATGGGTACAATAGTGGAATCTAAGACTGCGGATACTTTAACCATAAATATGAAAATAGACCCGATTAAAAACAACAAATACTCAAGTATTAATAATGATATTTCATCAAACTTAAAAACTCACGATCTTACGCCAAGGAAACAGGAAGTCAAAATATTTTCTGACCAAATTGGGCTTGATATAAGAAGTTTGCTACAAGAATTACTAGGAAACTCTTTCAAGGTGACATCTATAGTAAAGCCAGGAGCTCCAATGTCTGAAGTGATAAGTACATGTATTGCCGATTGTAAGGATTTTACCATCTCTGACTACATATTAATACTAGGAGGTTCTAACGATTCAAATCCTTTGAATTTACAGTCAATTTTGTATTATACTTTGGATCAAATTAAACACACAAACGTCTTAGTTGGCAAAATCTATAAAAATAAATATCTTAATGTTAATATGCTGAATAACTCATTGAAACTGGTATGTAGTAATTTTAAGAATTCAACATTTCTACCACTGGACCTGGATCTTTTTAGTATGAATTTAATGCCGAAATTCATAAATAAACTGCAAGCAAGTAGACTAATCCATAAGGAAATACTTCGTATAAAGTACAGACATGATTACGTAAACTATATTAAAATTAAAAGTTATAATGAGTATAGGCAAAGAGACCAGATACAGAAGTATTACAATAATATTTATACACAGACGGACATTGAAACTTCATCAAATCGTGTCATAGTAGTTTCGAATAGCATCAGCACTCAGACTGATGACCTAGGCGGTAATGATGACTTTTTTCGTGCCTAAAGGGTTCTGCGAGTCTCATGATACGCTAAACACTTCTGAAACTCCAACTAAATATATCTCCCTTAATATTTATCTTCAGAACTTATGTGGTATAGGAAACAAAAAAGATGAATTAGAAGTATACTTACAAGACGTTCAACAAAACATTCTATATGTGTGCGTTACAGAACATTTCTTGACAATGGAGTCAGCGCCTTTGTTTAACATTAAAAATTATAAAATGGTGTCGTTTAATGAACGAAAAAACAAAAAAAGGGGTGGTAGCCTCATAATGACGAGAAATTATGTTGTATGTGAAGACGTGCCTTTTTGTCAGAAATTATACAATATTGAAAGCTTTGAAATATGTGGTGTTAAAGATTCTAAATCTAACATTTACATCTTCTGCTGTTATAGAAATCCTGTTGATCAAAACTACGAAACATTTATATCTAAGTTGGAACAATTATTAGAACACTTCTTCAGTAAAAAATGCATCATATGCGGAGATTTCAACATCGACTTGCTTAAAAATGACAAAAAAAATCTAACTTTTTGACACTGCTGACATCTTACAATTTTAGACCGCTAATAAACGAAGTGACATATAAACGAAATAATGCGCAATCATGTTTGGACATTTTTTTGACGAATTTACCAGATGATTTTATCAATGAGCAGTTTGTTGATCATAATTGCTTGGCCGACGGACATGCTGCGTTGTTCTGCCACGTAAATACTGAAACAGTACTGCCAGATGGCGATAAAGACTTTTTAAATCTATATTTAAAAAGTCTTTATCGCCATCTGGCAGTGCCTCAAGTTGAATGCTAGCAAAACGAATGCTATTTTATTTAGAACTACTTCGAGAAATAAAGTGACAATGGACATAAAGGTAAATAATGATCAAATAGAATTGGTAGACAGCGTAAAATTTTTAGGTATTTATATTGACGAAAGTTTAAACTGGAAAAAGGAACTGACATCTATAGAAAGCTCAATTAGCTCAGCTTGCTATGCCTTAAGAAGCCTTCGAGATGTAATTGATATTGAACAATTAAAAGCAGTGTATTATTCGCTTGTAGAGTCAAAACTCAGGTACAGTATCGCTTTATGGGGAGGAAGTTACGCGTATAATTTAAATACTGCTTTTGTTATACAAAAACGGGCCATACGAACCATGGTGAGAATTCCACAGTGGGTATCGTGTAAGGAATATTTTAAGAAGCTTCATATACTAACGGTCCCTTGCTTGTATATTTTAGTACTACTCACGGATCTTATGAAAAAGTTATATAATCTCGAAACACTTGAGGAAAGAACTAAGCGGGAAGCAACAAGGCGTAGGGACTTACAGTATGAGATACAACCACATTTGGAAGTAGTTAGTCATGCTGCAGCGTACCAATCAGTTAAGCTATTCAATAAGCTGCCCATACAGTTCAAGTCCATTTATAATTTAACTCAGTTTAAGCTACAACTAAAGTCATTTCTTATAGATAAATGCTATTACACGCTTGATGAGTTTCTCTGTGACACTTACACCTAGACTGTTACGTCTGTTACCAAATCTATATTATTGACATTATATTTATTTTTTTTACTCTTGACATTTATAATAAAATTTGAATTTAATTGTTTTATATTTGCATATGACATCTTTATAACAACTTCATAACTGGAAATTTTATAAAAAAATTGTTGTGTGTTTTTTTGACATGTTTGAAGATTTAAATAGCATTATAATAATTATCGTTTATTGAATTATTTTTTTGCTGATTGTTTGTAATGCTTTCGGAGTTGAGGTGTATAAAGGTGTAATAGGGCATTTACAACTCCATTGTTACCAACTCCATATTAATGACATTTTTTTTAAATTTATTGCTTCACTTTTGCCTGGAATTTGAATATTTAATTGTTGTATTTTTGTTTGACATATCTGGATACTATATAAAAATTTATTTGACATATTTGCATACTTTTTTGACATTGTTAAAGTGTGAATTAGCAGTATTGTTTAATGGATAATTCTTGCTGATTGTCTGTAAAGCTTTCATTTTTATTTTCTCAGTCCATTTGACGACATTATATTTTACGATTGACATCTCTAATGGAATCTGAATTTATTTGTTTTATATTTGCGTTTTACATTTTTATTTGACATAATAACTGTATATTTGAACGATTTGACATCATTTAATAATTGTTTGACTAATTCAAGGTTGAAATAGAAGTGTTTTATTGTCCAGTAGTAGTATTTCACCAGTCTCTCACAAATGTTTTAATTTTTTGTATTAGTTTAAGCATTTATTGTACCTTCCTGCAACATTTGTGATGAGAAAATAAAAATAAATTTATTATTATTATTATTATTATTATTGTTTAATGTAAAATTTTGCCTCATTGTCTTGTAATTCTTTCAAAGTTAGCTTGTACCGTGTAGTGGTGCTTGTTGCCAATTATGATTTTTCGACACAATGTAAAAATTGTTTGGCATAAATAAATACAAATACAAATAAAAAACATTTGATTTGATTTGATTGAGTTGCCCTATGTTCCTATTTTGAATTGGAGTTGAACACTGTTTTTTAATATATTTAGCTCTCATCAATACAGCTTTAATATCTGACAACATCAAGTCAGAAGTCTCAAACAATTGTTCCTATTCTGAAACCAAACAAACTTATCGACCAATTGCACTTTCAACAGTTTTTGCTAAAATTGTTGAACATCTCATTAAGAATCGTTTGGAAAGCAAAAACTTGTTGGCAACATCACAGTTTGGGTTTGGGAAGGGTAAGAGTACGATAGATAGTCTTAGTGTGTTCACAACTGATATTCGCTTAGCCTTTTCTTCCAATAACTCTGTTATTCCTGGATATAAGTTCAGCTTATGGGGAGATATTCATTTAAAAACACAAATATCGTTATCAGTGAGAAAATTAGCATTCTAACATTAATTTAAGTTTTGTTAAAGTCCTTGATGCTCAACAACGGTACTTTGCCGGGAGGTGGCGCTCGCGGTGCGGGCGCGAAATTTGTGTTGCGTTCGGATACGCTACATCCTCCCCCTCTAAGCCGATGGCGCGAATGTCCGACACGGGCTTGGCAACAGATTTTAGAACAGAACCGGAATCATTTACTGGTCGACCTCGTTACTGGCTACAGGCGCTTGACCACTGAAAGGGGCTCACCCCTTACAGTGTAAGCATCTGTCTTGGCAGTGGCTACAGGCGCATGGCCACTGTAAGGAGTGAGAAAGCTGGAATGATACTTTCCTTATACTAACCCTTTCGAATCTAGCAATTCGTACGAAACTGATGAACGGACTCTACCCACAGTGAGAGGACCTTCCCGATGCGGAGCGAATTTGTGAGTAATGCCCTTAGACTTATCGCTAATTATGCGGCTTTCGACCAGTACGGGATCGCCTACCTCAAAGATAGGAGCCGGTCTCCTACTACGATCAACTTTGCAAGCATCCTGTTGACCCTCTACTCGCAACTTCATCTCCTTAAGATGTTCTGCAAAGTTTCTAAGGTAAGGCGTTACCTGGGGAACATAATTCTCCTGCTCACACATCACATCACACATCATCAGCCTATTAATGTTCCCACTGCTGGGACACAGGCCTCCTCTCTGTGAGAGGGAATGGGACGTAATCCACCACGCGGGCCCAGTGTGGGTTGGTGGATGTCACATGTCTTCGAATTTTTGGTTCTAGGACATGCCGGTTTCCTCACGATGTTTTACTTTACTGTTTTGAGAGCAGTGGTGATGAAATAATTTACACAAAGTAAAGCACCTGCTTGTGCTCGAACCCACGACCTACAACTTGTAAGTCGCGGCCGATACCACTGGGCCACCACTGCTCTATTGGTCGTAAATTGGTGATATTTGCTAAAAGGGACCTAAATTCCCGTACAAAGGTCAAGTACGCTGCGGACTGTCCAGTACCCTGATTAGAGGAAGTATTAAAAGCAAAACGAACTGCTGGTAACGCTTCAGCCCAATTCCTGTGTTCGTAACCGTCGACGTTCAGTCGGTATAACAAACTCAACAACGTGACATGTGGCCGAAACCTTAAAAGGGTTGGTTATGGAATAAATTTCTAGAGGCAAGCAATGCTTCAACCTCGTTGTTGAATTTGTTATACCGACTACATTGACATTACTTCGAGTAGGCTCCAAATTAAGCAGCTGTAATGCCCTTTGTGTAATAAAGGTCAGCTGGGAGCCACTGTCAAGCAGGGCTTTAAGAAGGACTTCAATGCCATCCCGAGCAACAAGTTTCACTTTAGCTGTGGGTAAAAGAACATCATTGTTAATGCTTGCCGCTGATGACGCGGTTGACACTGATCCAGTAATTGTATTACACACATTTTCATCTGTGCCTCAATGCAGCAGAGTATTGTGTGCTTCCTTGCACTTTGCACACCGGAAGTGATATCTACACTTTCCGTTGTGAGCACATAAGCAAAGCTTACATAGGCATTTTTCATTGGCAAACTTAACCCGCTGGTCTACATTCAACAATTTAAATTTATTGCAGGAATAAAGTTTATGTTTCAACTTACAGTATAAGCAGGAAGGCTCCTCTTGTCCTGGCTCCTTCGGCGACTGGCGTATCTGCCCGTATGATGTCCCGGGATCAGCATTCTCAAGCGCCAGCGCACGCTTGTCCATGTAATCTAAGAAGGCTTCTATAGTCGGCTCTTCATCGGCGTTCCTCTCGAGTTGAAATGCACGGGAGGTGTACGCATCTAATTTACGATATAAAATACACAAAATTACAGCATCCCAAAATTGTACATTAGGCTCCAGGTTACTAAGTGCGGCAAGCATTTGTTTTACATAAGACACAAATTCTCTTATGTTAGACGCCGTAGATTTCGATAGCGGCTTAATATCTAGCAACAAATTGATGTGCTCATTAATTAATCTATGCTTATTATTATATTCTTTATTTATTATTTGTAAGGCCTTTACATAACTTTCACTAGTTAAGGGTAAGTTTTTAATTAAATCATAAGGCTCGTTTTTTAGGTACGAGCGTAAATAATATAGTTTCTGAACATTGTCCAGGCACTTATTCTTATCAATTAAAGAGTTAAATAGGTTAATAAATGGTACAAACTCTGTGAACTTACCACTAAATATTTGTATGTCAATCGGAGGTAAGTTAACTTTAGGCACTGACTTAGGAGCTGAAAGATTTTCGCTAGCATTAGCACTGTTACGGCGATTGAGTTCCTCATCGATTGCAGAGATGATGAAATAATAACTGTTCTCTACTTGCTCGATATCCTCCTTGTCTTCTGGATGGAGTAACGAGATTTTTATGTTATGAGATTCATATTGCGTAAACGTATCTATCAATTTTTGTCGTTTAGCTAATAAGGTTTCTTTAGAAATATTAATTAATAAATGCGGATTGTAACCTCGTAATCGTACCTTTCAAGTAACCACGTGCGGCGATCAGATCCTTCAGCTCCATGGTTGTAATATAACACTAACTTATATTTATTATTACTTATTCGCTAATTATAATAACTTATTTTTAAAGAGAAACAACACTGCTTTTTCCGATCACAAAATTTTACGCGAGGACAAGATTAACGAAGTCAGTAGTACTCTGTGAGACGCTTGCACTGGAAATGGCGGCACGGCCCGCTGTGTCGCTGGCTAAATACAGTAGATCGCCCGGCGCCAACGCCCACTTCGTTCAGTCTATTCTGGTGACCTGTAACACAGGTTTTAACTAAACCTACATCAGGCACCAGCTCTCACAATGTGAATTTATGCATTTGTAAACAGATTAGTGCTAAAACCATTGTGAGAGAAAATAAATGAACTTATTATTATTATCTCCTTTATTTAATTGTCTTTCTTATTATCTACATTTTTAAATATTTTTATAAAATAAATTTAAAAACAAAAACATTTAAAAATATAAAAAATAGAGGCCCACCGGTATCGGGAACAGGGTCCAAGCTACCGGCGGTCAGGGCTCCAGAGAGAGGAACCTCCTAACAATGCGAGCCGTGTCCAGCAGTACTGCTTTCTGGATCAGGCCCTTGACCCAGCCGCCTAACGAGAGCCTCCTAAGGTGTTGGTCGAGGCTCGTGGCTATTAAGCCATTGGCCGACACGACTATCGGTACAATGATCGCTGTGTCCACATCCCACATGTCGACAACCTCGCGAGCCAAGTCAAGATACTTGATTTGCTTATCTTTCTCGGCTTTCACGAGGTTCCCGTCATGCGGGACGGTAATGTCAACAATCATTGTACGTCTCTCGATTCGGTCCACCACCACAATATCAGGCTTATTGGCTACAATAGTCCTGTCAGTGATGATGGACCGATCCCAGTACAATGTGATATTGCCATTTTCGAGAACTGGGTCGGGCACATACCTGTAGTACGGTACCTCCGATGCCACAAGAGTGTATTTCAGAGCGAGTTGCTGATGGATAATCCTGGCTACAAGGTTGTGCCTATGCAAGTACTCTTCGTTAGCTAGCCGAGAACAACCAGAGATAATGTGGCGGATCGATTCACCCGGGCGGTGACATGCCCGACAGATGTCAACCGTGCCATCCTTCACAATAAATCTCCGGTAGTTATTCGTCATGATAACTTCGTCCATAATTGCACAGACAAAACCTTCGGTTTCCCCAAAGAGGTCACCGAAACGCAGCCAGGCTACGGACGCTGACTGATCTACATCGGACCCATGTAGGGCCCGGAAAAAGCGTCCGTGGAGCTCCTTACTCTGCCATACCTCCCTGCGGTCGTTAGTCTCAAGCACTACAGGCTTGCGCCAGTTCTCATTTGCCAAGGAGAGCGGGGTGAGTCCCTTGTCCACTGCCACTACATCTCGATGCATACCCACGTCGGCGTGTAGAAAATATTCTCTGAGATTGCATATCTCACGGTTGTGGAGGTTTTTGGCATTTAAAAAGCCTCGGCCTCCACACTTCCGCGGGATATACAATCTCATGACCGACGATCGTGGGTGATGCATTCGATATGCAGTCAGCAATGTTCGGACCCGCCTATCCAGGGCGTCGAGTTCGGTTTGAGTCCATTTGAGTATGCCGAAAGAGTACATCAATACCGGCATGACCCAACCGTTGAAGGCGCGCACCTTGTTTCCGCCCGAAAGAAGGCTATTGAATACTTTCTTCAGGCGGCCAAAGAAGCGTTCCCTCAACGATTGCTTCATGTCAGTAGTGCTGATACCTAATGCTTCCGACATACCCAAATACTTATAGGTTTCGTTTGGAGAGAGGGATCTCAGGTTTATGGAATCCGCGAGTTGAATTCCCACGGATTCCACAATCTCCCCTCGCTTTACCTGCATGACCGCACATTTGTCTACACCAAACTCCATCCTGATGGCGCTACTAAAAGTTTTAGTTACCTTCAGTAGCTCCATCAGCTGAAGATTGCTGGGGGCAAAGAGCTTCAGGTCATCCATATAAAGGAGGTGAGATATAACCTGACCACCTCTCCTCAACCGATAGCCTAGCGCTGAATTCTCCAGCATCATGCTTAGAGGATTCAAGGCCAGACAAAACCAAAGTGGACTCAAACTATCGCCCTGGAATATACCTCGCTCGATCCTTACAGGTTCGCTATTCCTCTGGATATTTCGACATCCTGGATAGCGAAGGACTATGCTCCATTGCCCCATACACGATTTCAGGAAGGTGCGTAGAGTTGTATCTATTTTATACAATTCTAGCACCCTCATGAGCCATGTATGAGGCACCGAGTCATAGGCCTTCTTATAATCTATCCAACATGTCGACAGATCCTTTCGGGAACGCCGAACTTGTTGGCTAATGGCCATATCAATAAGGAGTAGCTCCTTAGTACCGCGGGACCCGTTCCTACATCCATTCTGAGAGGCCGACATGATGGAGTTATCGTCGACGTGTTTATTAATTTTAACTCTCAAAATGGATGTAAGAACCTTATAGACCGTCGGTAAACATGTAATAGGTCTATAATTTTTGGGTTCCGCAGTGCTACCAGCCTTGTGGAGCAGGTGGGTAATTCCTGTTGTAAGGAACTTGGGTAGCGAACCAGACTCTAAGGCTGCCTGGTACTGAGATGCCAAACGAGCGTGCGACCTCTGTAGCCATTTTATCCAGAAGTTGTGCAGCCCATCCGGCCCTGGAG
Organism: Anorthoa munda; assembly: GCA_945859665.1. Taxonomy (NCBI): domain Eukaryota; kingdom Metazoa; phylum Arthropoda; class Insecta; order Lepidoptera; family Noctuidae; genus Anorthoa; species Anorthoa munda. Next base: position 30,013,319 of record OX243899.1, on the reverse strand, counting down.
ATTTCCAGTTCGGCAACGGACGGACTGCACGGGCTACATCTTGGGGGCTGATCGTGATAGCCCCCATTTCTTCTATTGGATCGCACGCTCGTTCGACCTCCCGAGTCCATTCACCTTCGGTGTGACTGACAGGCACCGACCAGATGCTGCGCCAGAATGAACACATAGCGTCATCATCCGGCAGACGCGTATCAGTCACACCTTGGTCGGGTCGCTCCCAAGCCCGATAAACCCACCTTTAATTACTTTGGAATGTGCGATTCTGGGTGTATCGCTCCACTCTCCGCCTGTACCTACGAATACGGTTTGCCCATGCAAACACTTTTTGTTTCAGGAAGTCGATGCGCTCTGTGACATGGGATATATAGTCTCGGGGGCTGACATCAGTCCCCGAAAACGCCCGTCTCACAAAGCGCATCACCCTTGGGCGATTATTGCCCTCCCTGAAACAAATTAGTTTGCCGATGAGTGCTCTGGCCCCACCAATACGACGTTCGATCCTGCACTGCCAAGCCGGTACGGCTGGTTTCGGTCGTGTAGCTCTGTCATCTGAAAATTTGACGTGGGCTACACGACATGCCGCTACAGCCGCGCAGTACATGATCGAATGTGTATCAGTGAGGTCTTCGCAGTCATCAAAATAGTTTGACAACTGCGAATCCAGAGCAGCCACCAGCGCCCTATTTTTGTTATGCATGGGCAAGCGAGGTAATCGTGGCCTAAGTTCGGGCTGCATGTAGCGATATTCCCGAATAGCACACTCCAAAGCACTCCTCAATTCATCATTGTACTGGGTACTTACGTTTGTAACCCTGTCACTACTCTCCACGTCAGCGTGGTTGGACTGTGGTGGCACCACATCCTGCGACGAGGGTGCAGTGACACGTTTTATTATTATTATTATTTTGCGGTACAGGACACGCTGTGTTCCCGCCCCGCGCCTTGCTTGCCTCGCCCCTCCGCCGCCCGACGGGTAATAACTGGACGATGCTGATGTGTAAATGTTTAGGCATGCATGTATATCTCTTTACTTCTGCACTGATGCACAATTTAGGTATGGAGCTATGCTGCACTGTTGTTTATGAAACTGTAGGTATTACCTCTGCAATGCCGACGTGAATACCTGTATGCAAAACCAGCTTGAGTGTCTTCCTTTTGTCTGCGCTGCACAGCCATGCCAAAGGGAAGACTGGCCGGACTTGTATGGCCTAGGTCGGTCTGATGATCGTTCTCTTGCGTCTGCACCGCCGACGGAGAATACAATATAGAACCACCGAAACTAGTTCGCCACTCGAAGGACCATGTTGGGAAGAGTAGATAAACGCACGTATTCAGTGAACACTTTAATAAAGATCTGCGTTTACATGGAAATGACTCACAATAACGTTATTAAGTTAATTAAATCTACACCCATGAGGGTTATTGATCCTTTTGTCACTGTGACCCGCTTGTAACGTACCAAACAATAGATAGTTACTGCTGCTACGACTTTATGCTACTGCTTGTTGCGAGCGCCGCGATGCGCGTTTTATACCTACGCGTTATTGTTGTGCGCATGCTTACTAAATCTTAGTGTTGGGATTCCAACAAGGACCTACTAACATTACCAACATTTGCTTCATATCTCGGTTCTTCCTTTCTGCCGGATTGGCTTAGTAGTCCAGTAGCCAGAAGAATATGCCCTTTGATAATTCAAAAGTTTTTTATTTTCGCTGGGTGGATACCTTATGTGAATTCAACGCTATGTACAAAAATGCTAACAGTTTAGAGTTATGCAATAGGCATAAAGTAGTAATTTCCTATTATTTCGTGTTATAACAATAATATAAAATTTAAATTTAAATAATTTAGTGTTTCTTTATTAGTACTATCTAAACTTTATATTAGTGAAAATGCTAACAGATACATACTGTGGAACAATGGAAAACTGAAAATGGCTCGTATCTCTTTCAATAAAAGATTTAAGTTTTCAAATCATTTCCTATATGCATAGAGGGATTAGTTACACCTTACAACAAAAGTTCTAACAACTAAGTATAATGCTGCATAGGTTATTGTATTTTTACATTGTGATTTGCGAAATATTGAATTTAAGTTTATAAATTTGCGCCTACATATTCGAAATAATAAACTGTGCCACCATACAAAAGTTTAAACACTTATGTGCTATGCTAGTTTAATAAATCAAATACAATTTGGGTATTGCGGGGCGCGGTGTAGGTATGTACGATCAGTATAAATTCTTCGAACCATACAGACCACAGAGGCCCACATCATAAACGGACTCTTCTGATGATTTTTAGAAAAACATTACCGCGCAAATTCTTATTTCAAACTGGCGTCTAGTATCTGACATATCGTTCTCTGTTATTTTGCCTATGAATGCAACCTTATTGCTACGATAATAAAGATCACTAAAATAGGTAATCTGGCATGTGTTATACAAGCCTTCCCCGTGCTAATCGAATAAATATTAAAATGATGTCTGGTACTGTACGACTGCCCCATATAAGAACGCAGTAGGTGACATATTTTTATAATGGTTTTATACCCTGATAATCTTATTTATATTATTTTAATGAGTTTTATATGCTGCGATGGACTGTGTAATTTTAACCAGGAAATTTATAATTTGAATTGAGATTTGGTGCTTTAATTAATACATTTTATCATTATTTACAATCGGAAAGTCCCTTCAAATTGTAAAAACACCTTAAATTAGCAAATGTCCGGTACTTCATAGGTATTGAATTATCTTGTTTAGAGATATGTAAAATATTTAATAGATTTAGGACACCATTAATATCATTTGTGTTATTACGTACAGTTCACCCGTAAGCCTTGTTTAGTACTCGCTTATTTTTTTTTTCGTTTAGTTACCTAACACAAGATGAAATTCCATAGGCTAATTCAAATAATATTTTTGCGCTTTCCTGGAATCAAATATTTTATGGCATTTACTAGGTTTTGATGTACAGCAATCGTGTGGTAAGGTCACGTGGTGCCGATTTTTCTTTATAATAGAGTTTAAAAACTAATAGATAGGGCGCAATAGACACGATTATGTAAAATTTATCTACCTTTAAAATAAAAAAATGTTCTAAATCTTGGTAAGCGTATCACAAAATTGACACCTTAACTTGCCGGACTCACTAGGGTTGCTTCTATATTGATTATGAATAAAAAAAATTAGTAGGTAATATTTTACAAACATAAATACATCGATTTGTATAAGCATACATCATATCATGCTTACAGTGTCATCTACTAAGGCTTAGTGGGTAACACTGCCTTTATTGTATTAGGTCTTAGAACCAGCGATGTAGTCAATGTAGTTGTGACAGTTGCACCGGTTATAAGATGTTTGATATTTCTACAGTCACATCTGTTTGGAAAACGCATTTGCTTGGACGTTTCCCTAATATGTTGGGGTTGACTTCCAATGTTTTCAGTCGAACCAGACGCATCTGAATACCAGTGTTTTATATGAAGTGACTGCCTACCCTGCCAACCCAGATTATACGGTAATCCTACTGGATAATACGGTACCCTTTGTTAGGGTGGCCGCAGACTTTCGGGTTTCTGACGACCCGTAACGACTGTCAAAGATTCACGATACGGAGAATTTTATTATTCTGTCATCTCGATATACTGTCAGCACGGCAGGTACGACTATTCCGTGTTCTGTGAATATTTTTTTTTTTATAGGAACAATTGAATATCTTTTTATAGGAACAAAGAAGTTAGAAATCGTATTCGACCTTAACATTAAAAATAACAAATTGCCATAAAATTAGATTTTATGAACGAGGTTTAAATACTGATGTGACAGTAATGAAATGGTTTCGCGCCTTATTCAATACATTCAGAGAAAAGTGTCACCGCGCCCCGCAATACCCAATTGTATTTGATTTATTAAACTAGCATAGCACATAAGTGTTTAAACTTTTGTATGGTGGCAGAGTTTATTATTTCGAATATGTAGGCGCAAATTTATAAACTTAAATTCAATATTTCGCAAATCACAATGTAAAAATACAATAACCTGTGCAGCATTATACTTAGTTGTTAGAACTTTTGTTGTAAGGTATAACTAATCCCTCTACGCATATAGGAAATGATTTGAAAACTTAAATCTTTTATTGAAAGAGTTACGAACCATTTTCAGTTTTCCATTGTTCCACAGTACGTATCTGTTAGCATTTTCACTAATATAAAGTTTAGATAGTACTAATAAAGAAACATTAAATTACATAAATTTAAGTTTTATATTATTGTTATAACACGAAATAATAGGAAATACCTAATTTATGCCTATTGCATCATTCTAAACTGTTAGCATTTTTGTACATAGCGTTGAATTCACATAAGGTATCCACCCAGCGAAAATAACAAACTTTTGAATTATCAAAGATTATTTGGAAAATAATTGTATCCCTACTGGACTATAGGGGTGGAAAACTGGTGTCAAATTTTGTTTTATATCCAGAACCAAGAGTGCCTTCTGCATGACTGCTGATACAAATTGTGTGACAATTTTCCGAAATAATACGGCGTGGAAAACCGTAACGCAGGAACATCTCCTCAATCAATATCTGGGCACAAGCATTAGCAGTGCTGTTCACCATTGGGAATATCTTAACCCACCGGCTCGCTACGTCTTCGACTAAAAAGATCCATTTTTTTCCCTTGTTCTTTTCTGGGAGAGGCCCGAACAGATCTATCGCAAGGACTTCAAATCTGTGTTGTGGAACCGGTGTTTGTAACAGTCCAGCGGGTTTGAGATTAGTTGGTTTATACCGTTAACAAAACTCGTAGTTTTTAATATATTTATTTAGCCACGTGTGAACGTGTTAGTATTGGAAGTACGTGTGACGTCATTAGATAATGAATTTTCACTTTTTAAGTACAATGGTTTACTATAAAATACAAACTGTCATATTTATTAAGCATCTACCGACAAATGTCAAAGTACATACCTAAATTATTGTTAATATTGGTGTGTGTACAGGAAATAACTCTAAAGGAGAATGCTCATGGATGTATGGAATCCCGTACCATGATGCATCAAAATCAATTTTTGTTTTTTATAGACTACACTGATTATGTTAACTCCTACAAAAGTTATTTATGAAAATAAAACCCGGGTTTCGGAATTATATTATGAAATCGAAAATAACCTAAAAAACTAGGTATATTTTGTTCGACGCTACCAACGACGTAACTTATATAGAAATGTTATACATGGACGTTATAGTTATTTATTACACAAAGAAACGATTACTAGTTATAGTCTTTTCATCAAAAATCGATTCTATTGCATTCTACATCTTTATGACCGGCTGTGAACCGCCAATTAACCATAGATAAAATAATCATATTTTTTTAAATAAAGGTTCTATTCTATACTAGTTTTTTTTTTATTAATGAAGAATCGACTAATTATATTTTTTTACAGCGATCATGACACTTTAAACAATCAAGGTTATGTTAAATATAATAATATCATGTGAAACGAAACGTCATTTATATGGAGTAAAACAATAGTCAATATTCATACTTTTATACTCAAAATTAAATTCCCTATTCAAAAATCAAATCCCCGATGTGTAACGTTGTAAAAAATTATGAAACTAATTACTATAAAATTTTGGTCTTGATGCGTGAGACTTTTTGGTCATTCTCCATTACATTTAAGCCACAGTGAAGATATTCCTAAAAAAAAATTACGAAATTTGTTATGATCATTGTGATGTATCCTGGGTTTTATATTGCTATTTTAGTATTATAAGTCCTTTGAGACGATTAGTACAAGACTGTCAGTTAGTTAGTATTAATATTCTTTAGAATATTAATTAATAATGACTAAATAGGCGATATTAAATTCCATAATTGTCTTTGTACGTTTTAAAAAGGCTTTATTACTCAAGAATTGATTATTGACCTAATTGTGAGATTATTTATAGAAATGTAGAATATGGTGGGGACATTTGACAGGTCGACTCATTACTATAAATAGTGTGTAATTCGTAAGTTGACTTACTTTGTTGTGAACTACAAGCCAGTACAGACCAGATATTATATTGTGATAGTGATATTGTTTTCCTGAATTGTTATATTTTGTGAAATATGGAGTACATAAGCTTCACGTAAGTTATTTGATATTAACTTGATACCACTAGAAACAAGTCACTTGAACTTAATTAGTAGTTACTTGTTGAGAGCCCTAAATTCGTACCAAGTGTTAATTAATTGAAGTGTTTTATTTAATTAAACCATTATCATCCCTGCACCTGCTTGATTAGAAGTCCTGAGGCAACATTCCACAGAGGTTACCAGATCCAATTGAGAGTCAATGTTCTTCGGGCGTCCAGCGCGCCATCCGGGAGATTTACGACCTCCCTTCTCGGGGAAGGCGATCTCGCTACGTCCGCAACATTTAATGGTTATGATGAAACTCTATATATGTATAATATTGTTGCCTTTATTCCTAATGATGGTTAATTGATTTAAGGGCTAGTCATGTTCTTTGCCTTACCTTTGTTGTTTTGATTATGTAACATTGTGAAATGTTACAGGAATAATGGTTATAATAGAATCAGATCTATTATTGTGGTAAACGATATTTATATGATTGTAAAAGATATCTATAAATACTATAGAAGAGTTCGTTGGAGCTAAACTTCCGTGGAGTTTCTTGCCCTTCTTCTCCACGAGACCTAGTTTAGCGATAGGCGGCAAGCTCTCTTGAGCCTCAATATCGTTTAGTCTACATTTGACAGATTCTACTTTTGACATCATAGTCTACTTTTGACAGATTCTACATATGACAGATTCTACTTAAGACAGATTCTACTTAGGACAGATTCTACTTATGACAGATTCTACATAAGACAGATTCTACTTATGACAGATTCTACTTATGACAGATTCTACTTTTGACAGATTCTACATTTGACAGATTTTGAAAAAAGTGAGACAAGTAAGGAACATTGTTGCATCAAAAATAATAGTGTTATATAGTAATCACTATATTTATTGATAGGCGTATTTTGTTTTTATACCTAGTATTAAATGTTTATATTTATAGTAACTAATATTTTTCGTTCAAGTTCAAGGAGAAAATGAACCGTCTCCTCATTTTCTTTTCTGAAGTCGGTGTCTTTTGTACCCATTGTTTTCCGTTATTCGACACCGACTTCGTAAAAGAAAGTTATTTGTAGTTTTGTAGTGTTTTGTTTTCGGTGTCAGTTCGATTTTTTGCTAAAAAGATTTTTATTTTCGTTTTTTTGCTTTTGGTAGGTACTCTCCAATTAACATGAAAATCATTTATAGCCAAAGTACATCTTATGACGATTCGAATAAGCTCGAACACAACTAGGATACATTGTTTTATTTCGGAATTCCAGTGGCCATTGTGGTCTTCTTCATCAGTTCCACTTCACCTAATGATACTTTTTGAGTGCAAAAGATTGCATTGTTGATGAAAATACCAAAATAGCCATATGTATGCCTATAATATTTGAGGAGTTCCCTCGACTTAGCTAGGATCCCATCATCAGATCATCGGTTTCTTCATTGGAATATCTCCTTTACAACAAAAAAAGAATCAACAAAATCGGTTCGTAAACTACGAAGTTATCCGCGAATACACATAAATATATATATATATAAATACGGCCGAATTGAGAATCCTCCTCCTTTTTGGAAAGTCGGTTAGTGAGGACACAGTTCATTATCTCATACATTTTGTACGGAACGGCTTTAATGAATCTCGAACTTGAACGAAAAATATTATTTACTGAATAATACAAACATTTAATACTAGGTATAATAACAAAATACGCCTATCAATAAATATAGTGATTACTATATAACACTATTATTTTTGATGCAACAATGTTCCTCACTTGTCTCACTTTTTTCAAAATCTGTCAAATCTAGAATCTGTCAAAAGTAGAATCTGTCTTAAGTAGAATCTGTCTTATGTAGAATCTGTCATAAGTAGAATCTGTCATATGTAGAATCTGTCCTAAGTAGAATCTGTCTTAAGTAGAATCTGTCATATGTAGAATCTGTCAAAAGTAGACTATGATGTCAAAAGTAGAATCTGTCAAATGTAGACTAAACGCTCAATATGAATTAAATGACAAGCCTAATTGAAATAAATACCTAGTCTTGTCTTTCTGTGTTTTTCTTTATAAAACCTTTCCCTTATACACCACATAAATAGGAACTCTGATACATTACACAGTAAATAACCAACAACCATCTTGACATTCTAGGCTTGCTGTAGAAGAAACTGAATGAAATGTATCAACCACTCACCTGCGCTTTGTGATCCGCTTCCTTCTCCTTGGGGTACCCCGGCAGATGATGATAGATATATGATAAAAGCAGCGTTTTGTTTCGCGACCGGTTGATTAGAGAGATTTTACATAGGTGGCAGCACTTGTCGCTGCATAAGGTGCGTTCGGATATTTTGTGGCTGATACATTATTTATTAAAAAATAAAGTGAAAGTAAATAATTTTTCTGTAGGCTTGTGCTAGATAATAATATTGAAAATATAACAATTAAAGAATAATACGGAACACTTGCTATCGATACTTTTATATGGAGTTCCTTCATGATTCTAACAAACGCATGTTAGGGAAAAAGTATCGTTCGCGTATCTTCTTCACAGTCCTGTCTAATCCAAGATGATCTGTCGTTGGTGCGTCATGAAGTTCCTTCATCAAATCGGCTAAATTCGTCTCGGGAACGACTGAAAGTGGCTCTTCAGTCTCCATACAAATCCACTTTGTAAAAAACACCGTGAACAACATAATATCCTCGTTCTGTCCTCTATATAGGAGGTTCACCATGACGTTCGAGATCTTCAATGATCTTCCCTTTTCATTAAAACTACTGTACAACACCTTGATTAGAAGTGTATTGGACTATGGGACCTTTTTGCTGGAACCTGCTAATGTTGCTGGTCTTAAGAAACTGGAAAATGGTCAGTCTAAGGCACTTAGAGTAATTTCAGGTGCAATGAAAAGCAGTCCTATTAATTATCTTCAGGTGGAATGTGGAGACCCCCGCTTCATTTGCGACGTCAATTTTTAGCGACGTTTATTTTCTTAAGCCATAGACATGACCTGTCTTGCTTGTCACAACTGGATGAGGAGTTTGGCAGTACTGGCACATCTGCAGTAGACACATCGGCGGGAATGCTAGTTAGTAGGCCCTACGGTGGTGTTGCGTTATTGTGGAGAAAAAGATTGTTCATGTTCATGATCTATGATCAAATATAGAATGTCTATGGACAGACTCTGTGGTCATTACTTATATAGATATAGATATAAGATGGTGTCGGTTGAATCAAATAAAATGTCTAAAGTCTCTTCCGCTTTTTAATATAAAATATAGAACGCCCAAGGCCCATCCTACACAAATAAACAGTTCAGTTGTGTGTGCGTAATTCCGTGCGATAATCCACGTTTCGCGGCAATAAAAATATCGTTGTGTGACCGTCGCGTGTTGATATTTAGTGTGTACCTACCTGTAGACAATGCGAACAATTTAACAGAATTTTCGGAATGTTTAGGGACTATGGGTGCAATTATAGAGGGGAGTGGCGTGGAATCAGTGTTTGTCCTGGGGGATTTTAATTTACACCCAGGTACATTGTTTTTTACGGAGTTACAGAGCTTTTGTTGTGATCAGGAATGGCTATGTGTAGATGTAAATAAAATGAGTTCAGACAGCTATACATTTATAAGTGAAGCAAACGGAAGTTGAAGATGGTTGGACCATTTATCAAATAAAAATAGCAGAATCTTTTAACAATTTCTTCATTGACCAGATTTCGAGTAAACCAAAACATACGTCAGGGAACACAGTTAACATAAATATCAACCCACATTCAATATTTATGACCCCAGTTATTCCTCAAGATGCAATAAATAACTTGAAAAATAAAAAAGCTACGATGGCATTTCGACCACAGTTATAAAATTTATATACTCTGGAGTATTTCCAGAAGGTCTAAAAACTGTAGTAGTTAAACCAATATATAAAAAGATTGATAAAGACGAAATGACAAACTATAGACCAATTGCTGTAATTCCCATCTTCTCAAAGATCATAGAAAAAATTATCTATGAATCTCTCTACAACTTTTTAACAAAACACCACATACTATGTGACGAACAAAAGGGTTTCAGGAAAAATAAAACCATCAACATGGCTATTTTCAACTTTATCCAGAGTATAACGCCAAAAGTAGACTCTAAAATTCCCGTATGCGCAATATATGCCGATATGTCGAAGGCTTTTGACTATGTGGAAACCCTTCTAACAAAACTTCACGCATACGGTATTCGTGGCAATGCCCTTAATTTATTAAAAACGTATCTTAAAGGACGTAGACAATTTACGGAGATATCGAGCTTGTGTTTAGGATATAGCAAGGAATTAAAATCTAGATCGTCTTATAGAGAAATAAAAAATGGTGTCCCGCAGGGCGGCGTCCTTGGATCTTTATTATTTATATTATATATAAATGACCTGCCACGTCATATAATTCATCCTATGGTATTATTTGCAGATGATAGCACATCAATTTTGTCATGTATTGATAAAGAATCTATGTAAATGACATTAACAATACGATTAGTAGTCTAATAAAGTGGCTTGACAACAATAATTTAATTATTAATCTCCAAAAAACTAAAATCATGCACTTTTAACAAAGAATATCTGCGGGCGATATGGATATCAACTACAATGGTCACACTTTAGAAAAAGTAAACATTACAAAATTTCTAGGAATCATAATTGACAGTCAGTTAACTTGGAAGTCACAAGCGGAAGATATATGTAAACGTTTAAGCACTACCGCGTTTATGTTGCATAATTTATCAAAAAAAGTAAAGAACAATGGCAGACTTTCATACATAAAATTAGTTGAAAAGAAATGGTGGCGTCTAAACGTAAAAAAAATCTTAAAATACGTTGCGTCCGTCTCTGAGTAACTTAGTCAAAGAATTTTGTCCTGAGAGGGCCTAAAAAAAAAGATATTTAGATTTGAACATTTTGAACTTTTATAGGTTATGTCTTATGTCACTTGGAGAAAGTATTGCGTGCTGTGGTCGTTTGTTAAGTAAAATCTGAACTGAATGTACCCACATAATTGAGCTTTATAAGGTTTTTATATAATATATGTAGGTACCTATATTTTTAGCTTAATTGTAACAGTCAGTCAACTTTTATTGGGTACCTTCTAGGAAAATATTTGTACGTACTTACATCGTTGGGCCAAAAGTACGCTTGTATGGTTTCCCTAACACTCAATGGTTACCTTAAAGGTTGACGATTGTGGAAAAGCGAAAGAGGTTAGACAGGATCGTAGGTACCAAGAGGCAGGTCGATTTCTCTGCCTAGATCTACGGCGAAAAGGCGTGACTTGCCGATATGTATATATCGCAGGGATATGATGAAAACAGGGAATTGATCAAATCTCTCTAAGAGCGAGCGTAGCGAGCTCGGGAGCTTAGGGCACCCCGACACGGACAGGTTAGGTTCGAAGGGGATGACGGGAGCTGAAGTGAGCGAGCAAAGCGAGCGAACTCAGCTCCCGTCATCTCCTTCGTGTTAGGTTACTTTAGACCCTGCATACAGAAATAGGAGCCCCGCGCAGCGGGGCTCCGTCGGCTCTGCCACACAAATACTAATTCAACGTACAAAATAAACCTTTAAATTACTACAGAAAAGTTATTTTTGTCATTTCACTGAACCAATTTTGCTTAGAGATTTGATCAATTCCCTGTTTTCATCATATCCCTGCGACATATACAGCATTTATCATAGGTACTTGGAATGAATAAAAAATGAAACAATTCTACATTTTTTACATTTTTATTCCTCCTCATCATCTTCTCTTATAATTATTGAATCTAAAAATTCTGCTGGCGCTGTGATATTATCTTGATGTCTGGCCCATCCTAAATACCACACCAGAGTCATAACATGGGCGCAACACCCTAAAGTCCGCCGACCAACCAAACAGCTACAACAGTATTCTACTATACCGGTACGGCCAGGTATATCGTCTTCTATTAAAATATAGACGTAATACTGTCGTCTTGCTACGTGGCGTGATTTTATTCTTCCTCTTATTAATGTTGTCAAACCACTCCCTCTAAGGTTATATTCAGAAGAATGAATGTGTTCACTACTAACCTCTATTCTGTATCCGCCGTGGAAACGTATATGTTCGCCATAGTATGAACGCGCTTGTCTGATCTGATACGTTCCCAGGGTGAATAGAATTAATTCAGAATAATCTAGGGTCGGGAAGTATAAAAGATTATTGCGATCTGCAGTAATATTCCTAAATTGGGATGTCCTTCTATTCATGTTTAAGTCCTGAACCATGTTTGAAAGATTATTTTCGAGACCCCTTCTTTCCCTAATTATCTCTAATATATCCCTGGCATATATGTTATCCTGAAAGCGAACACCAAACCTATTTAATAAAGCTGCGGCTATTTGAAAGTTTTGCATCATGTGTGGTAGAGACCGATGAAAATATTCTTGTCTTAGTAACTTGAAGTCTCTTTTTAAGTGACCATTAACAGCCTCTACCACCCATCTACAAATTGTGACACAACGGCTTCGATTAGCTTGTTGTGTAGTTAGTTGGTGCTCGCCTTCTAGAAGGGAATCTGGCATACAGGTTCTATAGCCACATCCTTCCAAAAAACCAATACTGTCCCTGAAACCCCTGTCAAGTATAAACACATCATCTTCTCTAAAATACATCCTTAACCCTAGAAAGATAATCTTATTTTGACCTGCGGTAAAGATAATCATACGTCTTTGAGACGTATTCGCATTTATAAGTGCCTATGGCACAAGTTTCTATAAATAACCTTTTAAAAAGTTATTGAAGCATTAGTTTAGGGTTTTGTACGACAAATAAAAACATAATTACAATTAGAAAATGAATATAATTTAAAAACATAACGAAATTTTGTAAACCTCTTACAAAGTAACTAAAAAATATTACTAACTACTAACTAAGTAATTATGTTAATCTTAAATTTAAAATCACATTTTTTTTTACTTAATATTATAGAATAAGGACTAATTAACAGCTTCATATAAAAAATCAACAAGTTTTAAGTTTAAATCACATTTAGACACAGCCTTTACATATATCAGTTTTGTGTTCACCACAAATGCTTTTATTGCATTTATAACATGTCATTTTCGACATCCTTCTTATTTTTGACGGACAATACGCACAATATCTCTTCTTTTTGATTACTGGTTCTTCATTATTATCTAAAGTATTAGTTTTTGGTAGCAACTCTTGGATATTTACACGGACATGTCTTTTAAGAGTAGGAGCTTCTAACCTTTTCTCCATCCAAGGTGATATAAGTTCTGTGTTCAGCTTTTTCATGTAATTTCTGCGACTTAGAGGCTTATCATTGTTAGCTATCACATTATGACAGTATATGACATAAGAATTCACAAACGATATATTCATCATACCATAAAAAACTGCCATAGGCCATCTATTGGTCTTTCTCGAACAAGACATAGACGAGCACATTTGGTCAAAAGTGTCAACTCCACCTTTTGTTTGGTTGTAGTACATGATCATCTCAGGTTTGCCTGTCCTTTGATTGATCGTACCTGTTTCGTCGCAAGATGATAATAAATATACCATTTTTGATGGTTTGGGTTTGTAGGACACAAGAGTTAACGGCCCATCATAGCAAAACATCGAAGATCCAACTGGTCTTCACTGTTCTCCAATATTTTTTCAATTTGGTTATAATCAAGGGCTCCGCGTCCAGCCATTGCAATAGATTACCAAAATCACCTAAAATATAAAAAAACGATAAATAAAACGAACTATTGCTATAGGGAATGAGGTTCAAAAGTTACACAAAGGATAATCATACGTCTCTCGAACGTACGCCATCCCTGTATCTACGTAATTATTGTACTTACCAGGGCGACACTGCCGTCTCGCGTAAGGTCTGCCCGGCCACTGGGATAACTTAGAAGGACAGAGCGCTACGATGCGAAATAAAAAAGAGATAGCAATATTTGTGTTGGCCGTGCGTCTCAAAGACGTAGATTATCTTTCTAGGGTTAAATCAGAACCATCATGAAAAAGATTTTTGATAATATCAGCATCTGATGTGGTCGCTTTATATGGGCCATAACAATCAATAATATATCCGTCACTAGCAACAATCATAAAAGGTTTTAAATGATTTCTATATTTATGGAGGGAATAACTCTGCTTTTGAAACATATAATTTGAGCTCTTATGTATATATGTATATATATGTCCCATCACAAATAACAATTGCATTGTTATTGTTTCCATATAAACCACTTGGGATTAACAAGTTATGTTGCAAGAGTTCTTCCCTCCTCAATTGATGAATACCAAGGTTTTCTGGTACAAAATCTTGGAGAAGTACCTCCCGTACTTTATCCATCAAAGTCTCCAATGTTCGACGTGGCATATTAATTAATGTTGAGATTCTTTCGTCAGAATCGCCCGTTCTCATTTTAAGGAGTAGAATTGCTAGTCCTAGACTTCCTTTCCGTATATCCTGGATCCGAGGTACTTCTTGAAGCAATGTACGGAATTTATCTTTTGTGTACCCTACCCAATATACAAAAACCCGATCATCCATTTCTTCTATGTTTTCAAAATCTAATGTTGGATTAAAAGCATTTACAAATGAGAACACATGTTGAATCTGCTGTGCAGTAAATGTAGTAATGCTATTTTCTGAGTCAAATAATGTTTCCCACATATTATATTCCAAATGTTCATCACAAACTCTACAAAGTTCGGGCAGGTAATAATGGTGGTTGCTCAAAACAATTGCTCGTAATTTGTCAGATATTCCACGTAATGGTGTATTAGCGCAGTGAGGAAAAACACAATGGCTATTAGAGTTTGCTGCTCTTCTGTACAGCGGTAATTCCATCACTATGTTTGGTGCCTGTTGATCAGAAGCAACAGAGTCCGATGACTGGTTGTCTTCTGGTAAGTCATGGTGGGGTCTGGCATCATCAATAACACTGTTTGGTGCCGGTTGGTCAGAAGCAACTGAGTCAGATGACTGGTTATCTTCTGGTACCTCATGGTGGGATGTGGCATCACCAATAATGCTGTTTGGTGCCTGTTGGTCAGAAGCAACTGTATCTGAGGATTGGTTGTCTGCTTGTACGTCACGGTGGGATCTGGCATAATCATCAATAATTATGCTGTTTGGTGCCTGTTGGTCAGAAGCAATTGGGTCCGATGACTGGTCTTCTGGTACGCCATGGTGGGATCTGGCGTCATCAATAATGCTCATACGACGAGCCTCTCTCTGCGTACGTAACCAGCAAGCATGGCACACACGATCAGATTCTGTTACCTGAAAGAATTAATTAAAAATATTTTATCGCCAAAATCTAATAAAAATGAAGAATGGAAGAAGTCCGGCACCAAGTGATATTGTAAAGAAACTTATTATTGGTTGCAATAACTGAACATATTTTATAATAATATTAATATATATAACAACTGTAATGTAAGTGTGACACTAAACACCACACTAAAATTATCCAAATAGTTAACAGTTTATTAAGTAATTATTATAAATATTACTCGTAACATACCTGTCGTGGTGCCAGTCTGTTCTCTATAATAGCTATGATAGAGCGTTGTAAATCAGTAGGGGTGTCTCTTAAGATTTTATCACTCTGTCTGTGTAGTATAGAACATCCACATACAACACACACATGAATATGGCCTCTATGACTCGGTCCAGCATGCTGATCACCACTACCAGAAACTTCTTGCTGGAGACATTGATTCACAGCAAACATTGCAAGATCTTTGCATGCTTCGCATACATAGTCTGCCTCAGTAATCTGAAAAATAAAAATGTATAAAAATAAACAAGTATAAATAATTAAATAAAAAATATAAAGTAAAAGTAAATTATAATTCAATGTAAATATTGAAGAGAAAAAGTGAATTTCGACTTTTTATTAAGATATAACAAGTTAAGTGAAGGTCGTGTAATGGTTTAATAATAATGAAGGTGGGTAGGAACTTACTATGAGTGGAAATACCCAGCTACAGAGTAAACTAGTGACTCTTGGTTCGAGTGTCAGGGCAGGATAGCGGCGCAACGTGTTAACGCAAATGTTGCAGTTAACACATAGAATTCGCGATAACCTGCTACGATCTCCCATAGTGGTTCAAATAAAACGCACTTCAACAATCCAAGCAATGGGGCAAAATCGGAGTCCAAAGGGGCGATAGCACAGTCACGCAGGGCAAGATCAGAGTCCTTTAGGCACGCACAAGTCAAGTCACACAAAGCGAAACGAATATCAGTCCGTAAGCAAGCCAAGTCAAATAGAAATAAGAAAATAGCAAAAAAACAAAACGAACACAACCGATACGAAAAGCACAGGAGCATAAGTGACAGAACGGAACGCTTTTTTCGTGACAGTGACATTTTAATTAGAGTTGCCAAAACATTAAATGGAATTGTTACTATTATTATGTTTGAGGTATTGAATAATTGCATGAAGGATTTCTTATGGGGTTATTAACCATAACACTTTTATATTTGATTAATACTGATAGTATAGTTATTAGTAATAATCACTTCCTATAAAAAATATATTGAACCTGTGGTCTTACAAATATATACGAAAATAGTATGAATATAGTAATTGGCAACACTTGAAAATGTAAAATGATTCTGGAAATTATTTTAATCATTTGATATTCCCATAAATGCATGTATTTTTCTGGGGTTTTATTAAAATACATTTTTATTTGAAAAATCATAGCAAAATCATTGAACTCTTTCTATATTATAAGATTTTCTAGACGCTTTAATTTTTGTGAACTATTATTCTGCCATTGTTCTTTACCGACCATATTAGTGGCTTACCATGGTCTAGTAATTTCCACCTTAAGATTTGGTATAATATTTTGGGGTCACTGTAGTGAACGAGAAAGCATTTTCAGAGCTCAAAAGCGCTGCCTTAGAGCTGTCTTTGGTCTTAAAGTAACAGATAATTGCGTACCTATATTTAAGTCTCATAAATTACGAGTATTAACCTTCCCATGCCTTTATATCCTTGAATTGGCAATATTTGTAATAACAAATCGAAGTCTATTTGCAACTTTAATAGAAACTAGAAAACGAAGTACAGCTATGAGGTCTCAATACCAGAACTTATTGTGCACAGGCGCCTATAAAACAAGCTTATTAAAAAGGAATGCCATCTGTATGGCTCCTGCAATCTTTAATAAAATACCTGATCAAATTAAAAACTTACCATTGCAAAAGTTTAAAAAACCATTTCACAGAATTACTTGTAGATAAATGTTATTATTCTGTGCAGGATTTCTTAAATGATAATTTTAAGTAATGTCTTTTATAACCTTTAAATTGTATCACATTTTGCATGCTATATTAAGGCAGAATGTACATGGAGCCTACTTTATAATGTAACAACTTATTTTTATGTATCTACATTCTAAGCAAATAAAAACCTATTCTATTCTATTCATTGTACAGTTACAAAAGCAGCCTTACCGCTAATTACTAGTGTACACGTTAATTATGACATATATTGGTCCGACCATTTTCCACTTTTAATCAAGTGTAATTTTGATTTAATTAGGCTAAAACTTGGTAAACAGTGTGCGCAAATATCCAACGACATCAAGTGGGGGGAAAGATCGTCCGCGCAAATAACACAGTTTTCAAATTTGTGTGGAAATTACCTACGCGAGATAGATTTTCCTGTGCTACTGGAATCATGTAGTGGGAAGTATTGCACTGACACCAGCTTTAGGTTGGTGATTGATGAGTTATACAGTAACATAGTGCACTGTTTGGGGTTGGCAGCTGGTTCCACACACCGGCAAAAGCCTAGGTATCACAACTGTGTAGCAGGGTGGAACAGGCACGTCCGTGGCGCGCACGGGGAGGCGCGTTCTAAGTTCATTATATGGGACTGGCACGGCCGACCGTTATCAGTACTTCGTACGAGAATATGATAGAAACGCGGAAAGTATTTAAGGGGAAGCTGAAGTGGTGTCAAAATCACCAAGAGGCAATTAAAATGGACATCTTAGCCTCACATCACGCAAATTCAGATTTTCGTAGTTTCTGGAAATGTACCAACAAGATGAGCGCGGCCCAGAGCCTCCCCGTGAGCGTTGATGGGGTTACGGAACCGCAACTCATAGCCGAGGTGTTCAAGGACCACTTCATGGTTAGATCACCGTTGGGACCTGCGCAGCGGGTGATTGATGCTGAGACCCAAACAGGACCCATTTCCACTCTTATCACAGCTAAAGAAGTTACTATAGCTCTTAAAAATATGAAAAGAGGGAAATCTCCTGGTCACGACGGACTCAGCATCGAACACTTG
Source organism: Anorthoa munda (assembly GCA_945859665.1). NCBI lineage: Eukaryota > Metazoa > Arthropoda > Insecta > Lepidoptera > Noctuidae > Anorthoa > Anorthoa munda. Next base: position 29,994,837 of record OX243899.1, on the reverse strand, counting down.
CAGCATGCGGGTTGCCACTTGCCCAGAGTTTTGGCATTACTGTTTAATCTTTGTATTTCACACTCTCACTTGCCTGACAGTATGATGAGGATGGTGGTCGTGCCAGTGATTAAAAACAAAACAGGAGACTCATCAGATCGGTCGAACTATAGGCCTATTTCTCTAGCAACGATTGTCGCTAAGGTGCTTGACAGTGTGCTTAATGTACAGCTAGAAAAACATATATCTTTGCACGATGCGCAGTTTGGTTTCCGACCTGGCTTATCTACCGAAAGTGCTATCGTGTGCCTTAAGCACACTGTCAGGTACTACGCGGACAGGAGTACACCAGTTTACGCGGCGTTTCTGGATCTCTCTAAAGCCTTCGACCTAGTCTCATACGACATTCTTTGGGATAAATTAAAGGCAACAGGGATACCCAATGAGCTGCTAACGTAAACGTACGTTTTTAGGTACTGGTACGGTAACCAAACTAACGTAGTAAGGTGGGGGAGTAACTGTTCTGCACCGTACAGGTTGGAGTGTGGCGTGAGGCAGGGGGGCTTATCCTCCCCAAATCTTTTTAACTTGTATCTGAAGGCATTGATCGAGGGACTCAGCAGTGCGCATGTGGGCTGTTTTGTTGACGGGTTGTGTTTTAACAACATGAGCTACGCGGATGATATGGTGCTGCTGGCTCCCTCGGTCTGTGCTCTCAGAAAACTTGTTAAAATATGTGAGGATTATGCTGCCGGCCATGGGTTGCTATATAATGTGACGAAGTCCGAACTCTTGGTCTTTAAGGCCGTTGGCAAGAAATGTCCAGTGAATGTGCCACCAGTCAAAATTTACGATGTCCCGATTCGACGGGTACGTCAGTTTAAATACCTGGGGCATTTCATTGCTGACGACCTTAAGGACGACAGTGATGTTGAACGGGAACGCAGGGCATTGGCGGTACGGGCGAACATGTTGGCCCGTAGGTTCGCTAGATGTACAGCAGCAGTTAAACACACGCTTTTTAAAGCATACTGCACATCTCTGTACTCGAGCGCCCTATGGGTCAGCTGTACCAAACGTGCCGTCAATGCGCTGCGCGTCCAATATAATAACGCCTTCAGGGCGCTGATGCGGCTGCCACGTTACTGCAGTGCGTCAGAGATGTTCGCATAAGCCCGAGTCGACAGCTTCTCAGCTGTCGTACGGAAGAAAAGTGCGTCTCTGCTCGCCAGATTGCGTGGCAGTGGCATTGCCTCCTGAAGGTGATAGCTGACAGGCCTGATGAGAGTCCTATAATGGGACATCTAATCAAAACAACACTGTCTGTCGTAGTGTATAAGTACTAACTTAGATCATAAGCCATATTGTTACTAACATCCTAGTATATAACTACTAACGTAGGTCATAAGATAAATTGTCACTAACATCTTAGTATGTAAGCACTAACATAGGTTACAAGATTTTATATTGTTACTAACACCCTTTAATTATTTTATTTTGTCAGTGTGGACATTTATACATATCTATACATTATACATTTATACATTATAGACATATCATACCATGGACTACCTTCTTTAAGCTTGTTGGACATTATAATTTTCATAATAAGGGCAGCGGCAGACTGCCCCTCTGTAAACCGTTTTTATTCGTTCATGATTTCTTAATTGATATTTGAATTAAAAATTTTGAAGACATGTCGGAACGAAGAAAAACGGGAGTCACTTTTTTAGTTTTGAATCTGGACTGAACGCGTAAAGTTGGTTAACTACTGAGTACTATAATACCAAGTGTATTTTCTATTCAAAACCTGTGAATTTTATAGCTTGTTTAAGTGATATTACTTTCTGAAGTGCTCCAATAAAATATATTGTGTGTGGTTCCCTAAAGAGTGCATTATTTCCTGCAACTTACCCTCAACGGTCATCTCTTGGCATCAAAGGCCTAGCTGTTTGACATATTGAGTCATAGCCGGCCTCCACACCCTTAGTGCCTACCTACCTGCCCGATTGCCTGCCTTGACCATCTACCCTAGCTGCCTGTGCCTGTATCTGTGCTACTGCCTACCTGCTCGATTGCCTGTCTTGACCATCGACCCTTGCTGCCTGCTCACCTGCCTACAAGTCCGATTGCCTGGTTGTCCGTTGTGGTGACTGCTCACCTGCCTACCTCGGACATTCCACGTTTTCCTGCCCGTCCAGCTGCCCACGTCGTGCGAAGCCGGACCTTAATTTTGTTGTCTATATCCTTTTTCTTAATTTATAATTACTTTTACTTTTATTAACGTGGCTTATGTATAGCTCCTCTGAACTTTACGTAGCGCTACAAGGTGTCATTTGATTCGGACGTAAAATAGTCTCTTCTTTTCAAAATAATTTCTTATTTATTAAATTACTTTGCAACGATCAAGAAATATACATACTTCCTCTTGAGTACGTACATGGATGCGGAAAATGTGTCACAAAATTATTTGGACCGGTGAGCATTCATCAAATGTAAAGCCTACTACTGAAACTCCAACGTCATGACGTTTTTGTAAATAGGTTGTAATTAAAATGGCCTTTGTTTCAGCAGTTATACCTGCTACTTAAACTTACCCCAATTTTCACTAAGGCTTGTGATGCAACGGTATCGTCAACATCACTTTCTTGAAGACTTGCACCAAAATGTACCAAGCTTCGGTTGGTTGTGAAATAACTTTGCTTACGAATAGACTTATCGTCGAAGTATAAATTGCACACAATCAATGAGTAATGGGAAGGTATCATGAATTAAATTACACAAAACAGTTATTATTATAGAGTTTATAAACAGAAATTATATATTAGCCGAATTCGTCGTTTATTGTTGAGGTTTCTTTGGTTCACTGAACCTCAACATATAACAGAGTACCATGTGTGGATGAACATATATAATTAATGGAAAACACTGCATTTAATAATATAAACATAACTCATAAAATTTACATGACAAACACGCAAAAATCATGAGAACCAACAATTGCTTGTTTTCACGAATGACGTTCTCATTCTATTATTTTAGTTCCAGAATAAACTAAAAACTGTCACGTCATGTTTTATGACCTGCCTGAGATTATCAAATTAGAAAAACAATCACTTTTTATTCAACACTCCTTCTTAATCATATAAACAAACATTGCATGCTCCAGATGCTCCTACAAGTGTAAATGCATGCACTCGGGCACCAGTGTAAGAGCGTTTGGTTCTGCTCACTCTCCTATTATTGCCCTGCAATCAAATACTTCGGTTGTCAGGAAGTGCTTAATAACACTTTTGGTGGTAGGAGGTGGACATGTGGGCAACCTTCCACATGATCCGGAACGCCAAGGTGTCGTATTGATACTCTGACAATCTGGGTATGATAGCCTTGTCGGCATTAATATCTATAGTGTCTATATTATAGGTGTAATCAAATGTCTTGCCGAGCGGGATACCCTCGAAATCCTGTGGACCACAACTATTTCGCGCTGACATCCCGGACTCTTTCGCATAATGCCTTGACGTGTAGATTCACTTCCCCCTGGAACGCCAGAGTTGGCCATCGTTTAAGGGTCTTGTCGTACTGTCTGCAGAACTATTTTAACACCCGACGCAAAAAGAGAGCGTGTGTGACAGCACTGATTTTTAGGGTTCCGTACCCAAAAGGTAAAACGGGACCCTATTACTGAGACTGATGAAACAGGAGCATGCCTAAAAATTCGTACTCATATGTACTCCTATTTCATTACTGGTAAATTGTCGTAAATTTTTAGAAAAGCAAAAGAACATTTTCGGACGGACAACGGAATTGGAGGTGCACTGAGTGATTTGTAGCCATTATTTTGTATTAGTCAAATCCACGCAACTTTGTGTAACGAAAACCTTGAAGAGACATCGTAAAACGTTAAGAAGAATAAAGTCTTTTATTTCCTGAACTTCACCTACGAACATCTAGCAGCCCACAATCAACTCGCAGGTTCCAGAATTCTTGAAGACAATTGAACTATAGGTGCAGGGGCGTCAACGCGCTTGTGCAGGAGCCTTACAACCTCCAGGATCCCTAACCCTATCTACCTCAAGCGATCACGTCCGCCCCGTAGACTTTCCTATGAATAATGAATGTATTGCCTCTAAGGATTGGAGTTGATGATGGTGGTCCTTGTTCGACATACATTCGGGCTTTTGCAAGTTGGGTGCAAAAGAATTTTGAATCCATGAATTTATTTTAATTTTTGCGTTCTTTTCTTTGGGAAAACATGTCTGATAAGATGCGCGCACGGCGGTCAGATATTGGACCAATTGTTCAAACATATCATCTTGAAACATTTCTGAGTCGCTAACGAAGTCGCTGCGCGATGGAAAGCTTTCTTTTTCTCTCATACCAACACAAATAATCCAAAACTCAAATTTTCTTTTGAAGGCTGTTATTTTGTTATAGGCGTTGAACACTGTTGTCTGTTTACCTTGTAATGACAAAGGAGATGTTTCATTTTTGTATGGGACTCCGGCCATAACCTGTACCTTTAAGGAAACCTGGGAAACTAACCCCTGAATAGAATAAAGTAAAATTTTTCCACAATATCCAATGTTTATTAGGTACAATAATAAAAAATAATAATGTTGACGTTTATCGTGACAGCTATTTGACAGCCATGAGAGGTTTTAGTTTTGACGTTTAGGTAACCTAGAAAGTGATGTGACACTCAGTAGTCAAACAAAATGTCATTTTGAATTATTCGTTCAGAAGTGTCACTTCAGAGGAGTAAAATAAACATACTTAGCAAGTGTGACGATTTCATCGTTAAAAATAAGTATGTTTATTTTAAAGTCGTAAAAGATGTTTATGAGAATAATAGTCATTTTTACTAGTACAAGAACACTTACCTTTCATATTTAACATCTACTTTATTTATGCTTTGTTGTGACATGATTTCAGAACGAAATCGAAATGACAACTATGAGAGACGCCATGTTGAATAGATTATGGCAATAATTGAAACACTATTACTTTTTGTACGCAAGAAATCAGGCTTAAATTCATGAAAGAATATTTTTCCTAAATTCGTGGGCTTTTTTCCACTTTTTTGATAAATGTACATCTCATGACCGAAAATGATACATCTCCTTTAATTCGTTCAGTTTTAAAACATATCTGCCATAAAAGATAGCCTGAACAACCAAGTGTTATCATGCAAACGGTCTTTCAAATTAAAAGAAATATC
>OX243899.1:29744152-29989437 GCA_945859665.1 Anorthoa munda | reverse complement strand
ATCTGTAGAAAAAGTTTGTGGCTCCGCTCTAAGAATAAGAGTATTCTATTCTATTCTAAGTTCAAATAGCCTTGTTAAAGTTTTACCCCGAGATAACCATCTCACTTCTGTATGGAGCAGTAGTGTTTTATGTTTGCTGCCAAAATCTTCACACAATATTGAAAACAATCGAGATTTCAGTGGACGCTATTTGTTTTGTTAATTATTTTTATCGCGTCATCCAGAACCAATTTCAGATTTGGCGGCATTTGCTTAATCGCGAGTGCCTGTCTATGCAGGATACAATGGCTGGAACTCCAATTAGGCGCTTTACTTTTTATTCGTGATACTGCTCCTGCTGTTTTGCCTTTGCCTGTCATCGCTTTAGCCCCATCTGTAAAAATGACGATGCAATTAATCCAATCAAGATAGTTTTCTTCAAAAAATAATTAATTTTTTGTTCAAAGTTGTTAGTGTAAGTAAGGACTGGAGCGATGAGCACATAAGCATATCTTCTTCAAAATTACCTTCATAATGGATATCTCACTATAACCAGCAAAATGGCCGGACCAGCAACATCAGTCGATTCATCCATTTGTAACACGAATTGTGTTTTTTGTATACGTGTAACTGGTTCGTTTTTAACACAGCTTGCCAGATCATAAATTCGGCGCGAATCAGTATCATTTGAAAGCAGCACAGTAGAAAGATGTTTTGCAGATTTATCGTCAAGAATAATTTTTTTGGGTCTACCTTTTATAGCAGATTTTTTTATGTCACAATATTATTATACATAACAACGGATAGCATAAACATCATTTCGCAGTAAAACGTATGGCATACACTCATTTATACATTCAAACTCATAATTATGTAAGTCAGAATAATTTTTAGGCATAAATTGCATATCGATAGTCATTAAAAGGCAGAACCATCATATCGCAGAAAGTTCACAGTCAGAATCGTCTTTTGGCATACATTTCATATTTATATTAATTGAAAAACTCATCTATCACATTCTTCTTCTTAGCGTGTCGAAAGCAAAAATAGTCTCTAAAGGACATGGACAGATTTTGTATGGGCGTCTGCACTGGTATCGAATTTAATTTACAACAATGGTTCTTGCTGTTTTATGTTCGTGAATATGAGCTTATTCAATTGCTAAAAATAAAAAACCCCAAGAACTTGACACAACGACAGACTAAACGAAAACAGTTTCATTAAACCTATTATTCAGATCGTTGCAATAAGTGTACAGATAATGATCTTGCTATTAAAAAAACGCCAGGCGCTTTTAATTAGCAAACAGTGTTGAGAATACAGTTATCTGATATGGTTTTAGCATTATTTATTTATTACATTCTTTATTGTACACTACAAAAAATTATTTATAGCACAAAAAATCATAAAAGCAAGTGTATTGTACACTTGCTTTTATGATTGTCTTTTGGGTGGTCTTATTGCACAGGGCAATCTCATTACTAGTAATTTAAACAAAGTAATGGACTCCTAAGCTGTATAGGCCCTACCAGACTCAGTTCATTAACATGCTAATCGCATGTTATTGAACCGAGTCTGGTAGGGCCTCAAAAAATGTGGCATTAATAACAAAGAATAGCTTAACTATTTTATTTCTTTTATGTATATTTCTAAAGGTGCAATATGTATATTTTTTAAGTTACCAATTATCAAAGGAAAGAATAAAACAAATGAGTAAAAATCATTATTTATTGGATAAAACAATATTTTTATTTCACACACCTGGATGTGTATAATTAATTGTATAATAAGTTGTAGTAGGTCTTGTATTAGAAGTCTTTTAAGGAATTTCAAGACCAAATGTATGATTCGGTTTCTGCATTGTTGCCATATACAATGACTAGATGAGATCGAAGCTCGCTTATAATTAGGTAGTGATAGTGTTACGTTCCCTTCGAGGTGGCCTTTGAACAGGCGGCAATGGTGCTGGTGGTGGGACAGGTGGGCTTTGAACAGGCAGTAATGGTGCCGGTGCTGGCACATGTGGCCTTTGAACAGGTGGTAATGTTGCCGGTGGTGGCACAGGTGGGTTATCCACATGAACATTAGTGGCTGCTGCATTGTTGTCCAATACCAATCCCTGCCTGTCTCGTGATGAGTCATGCGCTGCGTGTCTATTTGCTCGCATCCAACACAAATAGCATACATAGTTGTTTCTTGTGGGCTGAAAACAAACAACAGTGCTTACTGCAGTGCTTATAAACATAGATAAAAGCTTATGTTTATATATTTTTTAGCAACAAGGGTATCTTTTGTTTACACCTGTATGTTTTCAAGTATTATATTATTTTATCATGAGCAGTAAGTTCTAAGATGTTACAAAATGTCTCTTTTAGGCTTTAAGTATATATTAAAGATAGAAAATGCACAAAACAGTTACAATCATGCATGATAGTTAGTCTCAATAAGAATACAACTAGGTACCTATTTATAATAATAAAAAACAAAATGCTTACCACATAATTAGTAATTTGTGTTATTAGAACAGCCAGCAATGGACACTTCATACTAACATTATGGTGTCTTATTTTTCCCACTGATTTCCCACAATCAACGCAAACCTGGTTATGTCCTAGCAGCTTCGGTATTTAATAATAATAATCATGGATGACATATAAATGTATCCAGAGGCAGCTGAAAATAAGATGCACATTATAATCGCGTATCATAAATAAAAGTTAAGTTATTCTACTTTAACTGCATACCTGGGTTTGAGCGACGGTTATCCAACGCAAAGTCTTGCTTGATAGTGTTCAGAAAGCGAGGATATGATATGCCTTTGCAACCTTTGCACGGCTATTCCAAAGTTGATGCACCTCATATTGATTCACAAAACAAATCCGAAACGCAATGCAAATGATGTTAACAAGATATTCGAGTGGTAGAAGATATCTTTCCGTTGAATTATGTAGGAGTCAAAGAAAATATCGCAAAAACAAACTGTTACTGTAAGAAATGAACGTTGCTCTTGCTTTTGAAGTTCTGTTTTTGAAGAAATAGACGAAAATGTCAAGTCTGACAAACAAATCGTCTGTCAAACACGTCGCGTTCCGTTTTAAGTATTTTATTTTGGGTGAAATAAAAAAAACTATTTAACTAACGCATCAAAATATGAAAAAATAATGTTATTAAATGCAATCAATACCAATAGAGACAGTTGCATGTGAATAAAATGTTACTTATAAGATAACTTGTCGTATAATTCACTTCTAATAACTTACGTGCGTGGTGAGGAACGTCCAATAATATATTTTTTGTCTTTCTCTATGGTCTATTATGGCGGAAGGTGACACATGGTACTATAACAGGGGGGTGTCACTCCGCAGTTTAGGTACGATCGGCCGGCGGTACCTTGCAGAGGGAATAACGCATTAGGTTGCCGCTTACCGCTCGGCTCGCACGTTAGCCACGTTATTTATATTATGCAGCAAATAACGATGACTTCTAAACGTACTTCTAAGGCCTTTAAAAGATATTGTTGTGTTTACGGGTGTTTAAATAAAGCAAAGAACAATGAATCGATATTAAGTTTTTTTAAACTACCGAAAGATTTTGAAAGGTAAGCTATTTTGTTGTACCTATTTAAATCATTACATAAATATTCTGTAACTATCGGTAGTAGGTGCATAATGAGTACGAGTTTTGTATAAAAATTTAAGCATTTTGGTGTTCCGAAAATAATGAATAGGTTTGTGAAATACTAATAATTAGGTACCTACCTACTTAGATATTTTAGATTTTCGTGTTGTTCACAAATATAATTTGATTTCTTTTTTTATTGAATGGTTACCGTTTTGTTAACATAAAAATAAACGCTTTAGATCCAGTTTAAAATAAATTATAATTGCCTAAGTAGTTACCTACTTAACCTATGAATTTACCAATAGCCTGAGTAAGTGTACGCACTTGTTAAAGTTAACGTTTGTATATAAAACTAGGTACTTACTTATACCTAACGAACAAACAAAAAATATTTCCTAAGAGTTCTTCAAGCCAACTTTAAATAAACTAACAAAAAATATCACTAAAGAGTAAACAAAGAGGTAGGTACCTATACTCAATTTGAAATAACATTAGACGTCTTTACAACTCGTTTTACAGTCCGTTCAACCGATTTTGTGTTCTATCTCGTACACATAAGGATGATATAAAAAGCACAAATCTGTTACCAAAACCAACTGTTTACTACAACTTCCATTTGTCGTATCACCAACGCAATAGAAGTCAAAATTGACCGGGCTGTAAAATGGGCTTATTTAAATGTCTAATGTTATAGTAAATGAAGTTTAGGTAACCTAGTTTTCATTTGTTAAGTACCTAACAAAATGACGGTCTATAATATTCATTGTCTATCTACCTACTCGACCGTGTAACCATAGGCATCAAACATAAGAAAGATGACGCGGTCAAGTAGGTAGATAGTGGATTTAAGCGAAAGCGGCAAGTCGACAACCCTTACGAGCCGAGTCAAACCGCGCCAGACAGCGACGGAGATACGCGTTAGAAGAGAGCGGCAACGTTTAGGTGAATATCACGTTAGGCATTGAGCGCTTAAGCGAGCTGAATTGCACTTTGTTGCTAACTAGCAGGAGTCTCTATTTCAATGAATTGTTGCACGAAGTGAGTCTTCTGTACTTGTACTATTATTTATTCTGTGACTATAATTCGTCTTGCACTACTTTTTACTTTTGTAATAAAAACGTCAAGTTCAGAGAGGTAAAAAACTGTGTGATAATTAGTTTTTCATTTTATTTTGTACAATATTATTTATTATGTATTTGTACATAGAATGCACTTTTTGTCCATGTCCTTTTATGTTTGGCCCAGAATTCTGCCACGGCAACCCCAACCGGTGACGCAGCTTTAAGGTCTTCATATGTACAGGTGACAGGGCAGGCCGCGCAGGATGAAAGGTGGACCATGGTCTGCGGAATTTTGTATTTTTTACCATGATAAAAGATTGATTGAACACAATTATTTTTGTGTTTTAATTCGCTGTATGAAGCATGCAAACCTGCAAACAAGCATAAACCATGCATGCGGCAAGCATGCAACATCCAAGCAAGCATGCAAGAGAGCATGCAGCAAGCATGCAGGCAAGCATGCAAGTGAGCATGCAGCAGGCATGGTTTCTGTCACGGCTCCGGAGCTGCGGGGCTCCGGCGGTCCCACGCGAGCTTATCGTCACAGATGGTTTTAACGCTTCGATACGCTCGCGTGGGACCGCCGGAGCCTTTACGCGCCTACGCGGGCTTAAATTACACTCTAGGGGTAGGGCAGACAAGACTACGTGGAGTCGGTTTTGCAGCGATTTGTTTCTGTCACTAACTTTTGTAATACAACATATTGACTTTTTAAGACAGTATTTCAATTTTAATTTAAGGTTAAAAATGCTATTTTATAGAAATGCCTAATAAAATGATTCCAAATGAATTTCTGCCATCTTCATAATATGCCAAGTGAAATTATGCCAAATAAAATTCTGCCATATTAAAAGTAAGCCATTGTAAATTCGGACATAGAAACATTCGGACAAACAATAATTATATTTAAAAAAATATGCCTTAAGAATATTCGTTTAAAGAAGATTATGTAAAGTGTGTTATGCCAAATACATTTCGGAGTATCAAGATTCTGCCAGATAGAGGGATACCCATTTTTTTATGTCCAACACACATGGTTTTATTAAATTCTCTCTTCACCCGCGTGTGCAATGCGATAGCTAACTTAATACAATGCTTCCGTGGCGTTTTCATTCACAGTTTGGGTCGTTATGTATCATAAATTGTTGGCTTTTCAATAATATTTTTTACGCAGAAAAATCTTCATTCTTTTCTTTAAACTCAGGTTGTTTCTAAATGTCGCAGCATCTTGGCAGGTATCAAAGAACTGTTAGGAAGTAGTTTATTACATAACATACAGAGAGGTGAGCCGTTAGAATCAACAAATCCGAAATTGATGTGTGATTCATCAAACTTCCTTTTTTTTACCTATTTACTACTTGAAACCGAGGAGCTTGACGTTTATGCACCATCATTGGCACCGTCTTGATCGGGAATTGCCGCATCCTCCGGCCGTACCAATTTTGAACTTTCGGTAGAAGAATTTTTTGCAACACCTGCATCATCATCTTGCATGTCATTATGCTATGATTAAATATGTTAAGCTACTATTATACTATATTGTAAGAACAAAAAAAAAAATGGTAAATCCTTATTAATGGATCAGTGCTGGGTTTCTTCAATGAAATACAGTTTGCATAACAATTTGGATTTAATCCTTGTAGTTTTATCGCCAGATATCAAGTAAGTTATCCGCCAAAATCAAAAAGTATCCTGACATTAACAGTTATCATAGTTGACAACTGTCACGGCTTGTCTATTGAATACCAACATGAAACATAATTAAATCAACTTAATATTATTTAGGCTAACAACTCGGCCGTCCTTATTAAATTGATAAACAACAAATCAATAATAAGAGAAAGGAAAAAAAATACATTAACAACTCCAATTAAAATAAAAAATAACAGACTCAATAATTAAGGGCAATGTACATTAAATTATTATAGCTTATTACATAGCTTAATTTTGGTTCATTTCATCATTATCAGTTTTCACTGTCTGATTTCAGGTCATAATCACTATCATTGCACAGTCTGTTGTGATCTACAGTCATCTATGCGATGTCAATTGCTTGATACCTTTCACTTTCTGCACTGACTACTCACAACCCATGCATCACGGTACTAGTCATCGTCATTTGCACAGTCTGTTGTGATCTACAGTCATCTATGCGATGTCGATTGCTTGACACCATTCACTATCTGCACTGACTGCTCACAACCCATGCATCATCATCATCTAGTCGCATAGTCTGCTATGATCTGCTACCATCTGTGCGGTGATTAGCGTCACCATTCGCATTCTGCACTGGAAGCTCATAGCCCATGCTTAGATTTTATGTCATGCTACCATAGTTTGCTATAATCTACAATAATCTATGCGATATCACCATTTCTGCACTGATTGCTCATTCCCTAAGCATAGCACCGTCGAATCTCCTGTCAAATCTATTAAGGTATACAACTTAGCAAATCAGATCATCCTTTAGTATCGAAAATTATCTATTTTCATTCACAGTAAATCAAATTTTCTAACTGTTATCATTTCAAATTCTTTTAATCACAATATTATACTAAATTTTGATCCAAGTCCGAACTTATAATTCTTTATTCGTCATCACTGTTCTCGTTTTCGCTACCGTCACTAGCAATATTTTTATAATTTAACCAGGGATGTATCTTATCCACTGCTACTACAATCTCATACTTTTATTGCCTCTTCTAGTCAAGAGAGTGTCCTCAATCAAAAACCTATCATTCTCTAGTATTTACGCTATGTTCTTTATCTATAATTGTCCTTTCAACCCTGATAAGATCACCGATATTGTATAACGTCACTTCTTTTCTATGCTTATCAAAAGCTTTCTTTGAATGATGCTGTTGTTCATCTATTTTAGACTTAGCTTCTGTTCTCATTTTTACTAAAGGGTCTTTCAACAAGGACGGGTCGATGTTAAAATTGAATAAAACAAGATGTGTGTGAGATATTAACGAAATTTATTCTGCTCCGTTTAACCGCATCGGATCCGAGAACTCGAACGACTTCTTCCAGCTTCCGAACGGTTCCTTCGAGTCGAGAGGTCGCTTCTCCTGGCCCTCTGTGAGTTTCGGGTCTTGCTTGTTGTGTCTGAGTGTCTTGGTTGATATACTTAGGCATTGCTTTCTCAATTGTATCAACAAGAGCTCCTTTAAGGACATTGATGTTGTAGCAGTCAGCCGCAGTCTCCGAGGCTCCAACATGAACGCCCTGTTTTTGCCATCTATTATTTATGTATTGTATTATGGTCATGTTAAGTGCGGTCCAAGCTTGAAGGGGATCCTCGATCTTAAGCCTATCCCAGCTCTTGGGGAAGGCCTCACTATTTGTTATGTATAAGCTATTAATGTAGCCTGGACTTAAGATAGCAACAAATAATTGCATTGGACATCTGACCTTCGGAAGGTTCGGAAACCTTTCCTGAAAAGACTTTTGGTCGGCGGTTGAACGATGACATCCTCATCTTCCCAGTGGCTCTGTGGGTCCTGGAAATGGTCGTCCCCTTCTCCGGTTGTGCTTGACCTCTCCTCTTCTTCCTGTGTTGTTGCGGGTTGGGATTCTGCGGCGATAGTCATTGGAAGGATTATGTTGGCGTTTGTCTTTATAAGGTCATCCCTGAGATCTGTTGATCCTCCTCCCCTAGGAAGTCTCCCGGAAGCAGTTCGAGCTGAAACCTACTTCCTGATTATAAGCATGAAGACTTCTGTAAGATTCTTCTTACTGGCAGTGAGGACTGTGCCTCCCATTTTTTGATCTCTAAGAACATCTTCGAATTTGTAGGACTCAACTAGGGCTGCTTTAGGAGTGTCCGGGTCGTATCCGTCGGCTACGGTTTCCTTAGCTTTCATGAAGCGAAGGCGCAGGATTTTCAGGTCATCGGGCCCCAACGAGCGGTCTGCCTCTGGAAAAGATTGATTTCGGGGTTAGGCTCATTTTTGACTGAGGAAATTACTTACTGACAATCTTAAGAACTGTGTCTTGTGTCGTATGGCAACACTGTTCTCTCCTGTACTTTCTGCTAATAAAAATGGTTGATTAAAGTGCACGATTTTCCATTCAACAAGACTCAAAACAAATATTCTTACTAACGCAGCATTATCTGTTTCTAACTCAAAATTTCGCCATACATGTAGTTATAGAATTTGGTCACACCAAAGATAATTGCCATTGCTTCTTTATCAATAGTAGAATACTTATTTTTTCAGTTTCGGAGTTTAATTTATTTGTTTATGCGATCTAACAGTACCATCATAATATTGGTTTGACAATACATCACCTAAAGAAGTTTGTGATGAGTCACGAAATAAAATTAATGGTAAATTTATGTCAAAATGCCTTAAATTGTTTACAGAAGTCAATTTCAGATTTGATTATCTCAAAGGCTTTGTTACATTCTGGGGTCCATTCAAATGTATTTTTCTTAACAAATATCATACAATGGTGTTAGGGCTTGATATTCTTAATAAAAGGCAGAGCAACTTTTGTCTAAATCAACTTGTATTCACGAGCAAAAAAGATGGAAGTAAGGGACAGACCATAGATGATAAAACACTAGACAAAAAGTACGTTCGGAAACATTACCTCAACATCCCCCCTCAATTTTAAGAACATCTTAAATTTACATTCTATAAGAATACAATACAATATCATAACTACTACAATATTCTTCTCAAGTGTAGTGTACTAATTATACTATAATATTTATTATTTATACTATCTTAACCATTTTACAACTCTATATTCCTTCCTAATTTTCTTATAACATTTTCCTTCTTTTAACAAAATCATAAGTTACATAATATATCTCTAACACAGTTTGAAATAATTTATAATAAACATCAACACTTTCTTTTTTCTTTCCTTTGACCTACGAACAAGAGACACTATGTTATTATTACTCAACCTTTATTATGTCTAACCCTACGAATATACATTCTTGGGATCAGTGCTTTGACTATTAGACATAAGACCACAAACTCATTGGAGTTATAAATCACTTAGATCATTATATAGAATGATCTTTATACAGAATTACAATACATTAAGTTTTGCAGTAAAATAAACATGTTTATTCAATGGCAAAGCTTTGGTGAATATATCTGAAACATTTTCATCTGCTTGTACATAGGACACAGAATCAATTTTCTTATTTATTACATCTTTTATATAGTGATATTTAATTGATATATGCTTAGATGCCTTAGTGTTTATTTGACTTTGAATAATCTTTATTGCACTTTGATTATATATCATTAATTGAGCTGAAATGTTATCTTTATCGTCTAAAAATTCAGAAAGGACACCTTTAATATGTACTAACTCACTTACAGTGTGTGCTATGTACTCTGCTTCTGCTGTACTCAATGCAATTCAGGATTGCTTCCTAGAGAACCAGTGTATTAAGTTCTTACCATGATAGATAGCACAGCCACTCGTGCTTTTCCTGTCAGATTTATCTGCTGCCCAATCTGCATCTGAGTAAGCTAGCAACATGTATTAACTGCAGATTTTCTATATAAAAGTCCTAGTTCCGCAGTTGCCTTTAAATAACGTAAAACTCTTACCAGCAGTCCACAATTCCTGAGTTGGTTTATCCAAAAATCTACTCAAATTCTTATTTTTCTTATACTGAATAGGTAATACCAGGGTATTCATAGATATATAAAGTATTGCACCTACTAACTCTTTATATTGTACATCAATAATTTTATCTTCTAAATTAGCACTGAAGCTTGTTTGCATAGGTGTACTAATCCCTTTACACTCTGTCATATTAAATCTTTCCAATAACTTGTATATCATACTTGTTTGTTTTATTTCCATTTCGTCCTTATTTCTTTTAGTTTCTAATCCTAGATAATTCTTGACATCACCTAAATTCTTTACTTTAAATTCTTTTCCATTAGTTTTATCAAATCATTATCATTTCCGAGCAGTAATATGTCATCGACATAAAGCAGTATTAGTGTGCTTTTCTTCTTATATAAGCATGAGTCATGTGCTGACTGTGTATATCCATGTTTTGTAATAAATTGGTGAAATCTTGAGTGAATGCTGAACATTTAGGGGCTTCTTTCAATCCGTATAGAGATTTCTTTAATTTAAAACTTTTCCTTCTTGTACACTTAACCCCTTTGGACATTTTATAAATACTTCATTATCAAGATCTCCGTTTAAAAATGCTGAGGGCACATCTAACTGTTATAAACTCTAATCTTCCTGAATTGCTTGGCTCGACATTAGTCTAATTGTGGATATTTTTGCCACTGGAGCAAAGTTATTCCCTGTATTTTGTAGTTGGAATCCCTTTGCAACAAGCCTTGCTTTTTTTGTTCCGTCTTGCTTAGTTCTAAACAACCATCTCGTATCAATAGCCTTTTTTCCTTGTGGTAGAGCGGCTTCTTCCCATGTTTCTAACTTCTTCAGTGTTTCAATCTCTTTCATAATAGCTTTTTTCCCAATTTTCATCTTGTACAGCTTCTTCATAGTCTTGTGGTTCGCCTGATAATAGACAATATGCTACGAGTATATTTATTTCATGTTCATAATCTTCTAATAGTTTCGGAGTTTTTATTTCTCTTCCTGATCGAGTTACGTATTTTCTTATATCAGATTCCTGTCCATGTATACCTTGTTGATCAATTTCGACACTTTTCTGGCTATCTTCTTGTTTCCTTCTGGATTCATTTTTGCTTTCTTTTTGCAAAATTTTGCTTTGATAGGTACTCCTCTTCATTAAATATAGATTTCTCGTCATTTTTATGATCTTCTTTGTCCTTGTTGGTTCCTTCTTTGAGTAATTTTTCGTTAGATTGCTCATCTGTATGTTTGATTTCATTGTTTGTTACATCTTTTTCTTGCATTTCCCCTTCATCTTCTTTGTATTTTATCTGAGTTTCATCAAATCTTACATCCCTATAAGAAACAATTTGGTTTTCTTCAGGATCCCATAGTCTGTATCCATTTCTCATATAACCAACAAATCTCATCAACTTAGCTCCTGTTTCAAACTTACCATCTTTTGGTACTTGTACTACCCATGCCTTTGATCCAAATACTTTTAATTTTGATAGATTACTTTCTCCAAACATAATTTCGGCTGGAATTTTAAAATTAATTGCTGATGATGGACATCTATTTATCTGATACATGGCACACTTTACCGCTTCTCCCCATAAATATTTAGGTAGTTGAGTCTCAATCATGAGTGTTCGTGCTTTGTTGTAAATAGTGCGGTTCACACGCTCTGCAGCTCCATTAGCTTGAGGCGAATAAGGCTGAGTAAACTGAATTTCAATACCACTTTTGTTACAATATTCTTGTAGAATTAGATTTTTAAATTCACCCACATTGTCACATCTAATTTCTCTTGTCTGATTACCTACCTGTGTTTGAATGAATTTTATATGATTTATGATATTTTCAGTAGCCTCACTTTTTCTTTTTAATAGAAAAACAACACAGAAGTGAGTACAACGAAGTAAGTGATACAACGAATGCTGATGCTATACTGCCCTTTATTATAAAAGAACACAAGTTTATATGGTTACATTGACATCTCCCTCTCATCTCCTCCCTAAAACTAAAATAAAATAAAAGTTTAATTTTATTTTATTGCATGGATAGGTACAATATAAGCACAAATTAAACATTGATACTCTTAGGCTAACACGTATAAAATATAGTTATAACATAATCGTAGTACATATGTTTGTTATGTTTGGTATACAAAGTTATACAATAATAAGTAGTTACATACTTATAATAACAATCAATTCCTAAGTACCTATGAGCGCACAGCTGGCGCTTATTATTCGTCTCCGTTTTCTGCTGACCTGTATAATAGCTATTGTTAAGTGCTTATAACATTGGTAATTAATTGTCTTATTGTTTTTATCTTAAACATGATACGGTTTCGTTCTGTTTTTGTGAATAATGTCGGGTTTTCCCTTATAATTGACCTCAACATTTGGTGACAAATCTCTAATCACCTTGTAAGGTCCAGAATATAATTGTTGAAGTTTATTGCCAGTTTCATTTTTAATTAAAACTTGATCGTTTGGCTTATAGCGTATTGGATTTACATGCTGGTCGTATCTACTTTTTCTGCCTATTTTATTGGCTATCAAATTTTCCCGCGCTTCGGTTTGAGAAACCTGTAGGCGGTACTTAAGTTCAAGCGGGTAACTGTCGTAATTATATAGAGGCTCTACACACTTTTCCAAATTATTGGGCAAGTTACACTTTCTACCGTATACGAGTTCGAATGGTGTAAATTTTGTTGACGAGTGAACTGTCGTATTATAAGCAAAGCACCAGAATGGTAACCAAGTACTCCATAATTCGGGTTTTCCTTCTGCTTGGATTCGCAAAAATGCACCTAGATTTTTATGCGAGTTCTCTAGCGCTCCGATGCTTTGGTGATGATACGCAGTTGAGTTTAACTTTTTAATATGTAGTAATTCACAAACCTGTGTCACGGTCTCGGACATGAACTCTGTGCCTCTGTCGGTAGCTATGTCCCTCGGGATGCCATGTTGAAGTATGAAGTTATCCACGAAGGTGCGTGCTACTTCTGTAGAGGTTTTAGTGACGAGGGGATACGCACATACATACTTGGACAGCTCGCATTGCAATGTCAATATATAAGAAAAATTGTTGCTGTCTTTGTCTAATGGTCCTACCAAGTCTAAGAAGATTTTATCGAAAGCCGAATGAGCAGTTGTGGTGATTGCCATTGGCTCTTTCACCTGAACTGTATACTTATGCTTCTGACATTGAACACATTTTTTGACATAATTTTTGACATCACTTTCTAAGCCTGGCCAAAAATAGTATTTTTTTATATTAGTCAGCATTCTTCTCATGCCCGCGTGCCCACTAGTGGGCAAAAGATGAAAGTCGTTGAGTATCACTTTCCTATCATCTTTGTCCTCTATTCTTTCGACATCTTTTAATATACATAATCTGGGCCCTTTCCAGTTGCTTTGTTTTCTTATCTCACTAGTTAATTTCTCTACAAAAATTTTATTATTCGAATTTTTAATGAAGTATACTTCATCTATATTTAGCTTGTCACAAAAATCACTCAGCTCTCTCGCAAACTCGGCTCGCGTAGTTTGTGATTGAGATGCCGAGTTTATGAATATAGTTTTCATTTGGGCATTATACAATAATATTATGTGTGTTTGTAACACTACTGAGCTATCGCTCTTTAACTTCTTAAGACTGCTAGTGAGTGCAAATCTTAACTCTACTGCGCCTCTTGGTTTGATATGAGTTTCCACTACATGTGGTTGAACTGGCAAGTTGTCGGTGGGCAACTCATCTTCCGGGGCGACAGCATCTAATTTTCGTTTTTGAGCGCGAGTCATTACTGCACACAGACACTCATTCATTTCTTTAAGTTCTTTTGACGTAATTTTTATTCTAGATAATGCATCTGCAACGCAGTTCTCACTCCCTTTTACGTATTCTATTACGTAATTGTATTCTTCTAGAGCTAGTCTAAATTTAAAGAGCCTGCTAGATGGGTCTTTTAAATTAAATAAGTATACAAGGGGTTTGTGGTCGGTTAGTATTTTAAATGTACGACCGTATAAATAGGGTCTGAAATATTTGACAGCCCAAACTACAGCTAAGAGTTCTTTCTCTATAGTGGGATAGTTCTTTTCCGCTTTGTTAAGGCTCCTACTAGCGTAAGCTATTGGTCTGCCATTTGAATTTGATAGAACTGCCCCAATTGCGTACCCAGATGCATCGGTTTGTACTATGAATTGATTTTGTTCTGAGAAATATGGGTACTGTAGGATTGGCGGTGACATCATACTCTGTTTTAGAGTTTCAAATGACGTTTGACAGTTGCTATCCCAGTTGAATTTAGTGTTTTTCTTACTTAAATGGTTTAAATGATAGGCTTTGTCGGCAAAGTGGTCTATAAATTTTCTATAGTAGTTTGCAAAAGCAACGAAGCGTTTCACTTCGTCCGTACTTTTAGGAACTGGATACTCTTTAATTATTTTAATCTTATCTGGGTCCGGCAATATACCATTGCCTGTCACCACGTGGCCTAAATAAAGCATCTCTTTCTTAAGGAAATCGCATTTAGTGGGATTTAATTTTAAGTTGGCACTGCGCAACTTTTCGAATACTTCTATTAAATTTTTGTTATGGTCAGTTAAGTTCCGTCCCATACAAATAAGATCGTCTAGGTACACTAAGCACTTGTCGTAGGATAGCCCGGTCATTGCCATGGTCATCATACGCGAAAATGAGCTGGGACTAGTTTTGAGTCCCATAGGCATTCTTGTCATTTGATACTGACCACCGTCTGCACTAAATGAAGTATATTTCCTACTGTGTTTGTTTAACGCTACGTTAAAAAATCCTTGGTTTAAATCTAAATGTGTGAAATAAATACATCCACACAAGGAATCTAGTATATCCGTGATGTTTGGCAGTGGAAACTTATCATCCTGAATACAAGTGTTGAGCTTACGGTAATCTATAACTAACCGCCATTTTTTTTCCCCGTTTGCGTCTGATTTTTTAGGCACTAGGAGTACTGGGCTGGACCACTCACTGGAACAAGGTTCAATTATTTCTTGTTCCAATAAGTTGTCCACTTGTTTCTTTAATTCGGCTTTCTGTGAATGCGGCATTCTGTAGGGCTTAACGTACACTGGTGCCACGTTTGGTTTCAATGTTATTGAGTGTTCATATAATTTAGTTGTTCCTAATTTATCACCCGGTAGGAAGAAAATGTCTGCATATTTTGCGCAAATGGACTCTATGGACAATTGCTCCTCTTTATTTAAATGTTTCAGCGATAGCGAAGCGAATACCTTTCTGACACGATCAGCATTATTATTGGTTTCTTGAAATGAACATACATCATACTCGCTTGCTTTGTAAAGTGTTGGACTAATTGTTGTCAAGACTAAATCTGTCTCCGTGGTGTTTAAAATCCTAATTGGTATTTTCCCATTCGTGGGCTTAACTAAAGTATTTGCAACAAAGATCCCCTTTCGCAGTTCTGTTCCATTAACTACACATTCCTCTATCTCACATGTTCGAATAAAGTGAATAGACTCTGATCTTGCCGGTATATTAAAATGATTGTTTGTCATTGTTAATGGTAATGATACCTTTGAGTTGTGATTCCATAGTAACAAAGTTTGGTTACCGTAATTTAATACTGATTTATACTTGCTTAAAAAGTCTTGTCCCAGTATGCCACTACCTTTACAAGGCAATGTTTTAAAAACATAGAACTTATGTTGTAGGGTCTGATTTCCAATAACTAGGCGCAAATAAGCATATCCTATAGCCTGTACTTTGCCCCCGATGCCGTTTACAAGTGTCTTCTCGATATGGATTGGAATGTTTTGGTCGAGAATTTGTTTATACTTTATGACAGATATGGATGCACCGGTGTCAACTAATAATTGGTATGAATAATGGTTATGCGATTTTATATTTACGTAGCCTACGTTATTGCATGATAAAATTATATTTTTAGTCCCGAAAAAACTGGTCCTCATTCCGCTGTTCTGTTTCTGTGTTTTCCTGCGTTTCTGAGTCATCCAATGTATGTATGTGTTGATCCCTGGAGGTGCTATAATTGGACCTACCTCTGTTTCCATGAAATGGTCGGGTGGACCGGCGCCAGCTTGCCTGCGATCCTCTCCGAACCTGATCCTGCTGTTCGTCTTGGTTTTGGATAACCTGTTGATTGCCACGTGCGCGTCCTCTACCCGCGTATGAGAAGCGGCCTCTCCGCTGTGACCAGTTATAAGACGATCTCCCTCTATAATTCATCGTTAAAATATCGGAAGATGTTGATGGACTTGTTATATCTTCATCGATGGCCGCCTGTACAGCATCTTTCAATGATGTAAAATTTCTGGCTGAAATTATTGTGCTAAGTCGTCGATTTCTCAATCCATCTGAGAAACATTTGATAGCTTGCTTCTCATTAATTGGCTTTAAAATTTTCAAACTGGCCTCGTTGGCCCCCGATTGAGAGATCGTCAAATCTACAAACAATTCCGTAATTTTTTTGCCGAAATCATCGATTGATAAATCGTTTTGCCTAAGACTTTGCAGCTTTCGTTGAATTGCTGTAGCCGATTTTTTAGGCAATAACTGAATCTTCAAGTCAGCTATAAAGTCGTCAATATTGACATATGAAGTCGCTAATTTCAATTTTGCGGTCTGAGAGAGTCTATTTTTTAATACAAAATTTAACAGTTTTCCTTGTGAATTTTCGTCTAACTCTGTTTTGTAATACTCTATGCCATCTATAAGTTGCTTTACGCTAGCCTCATCGTCTGTACAAACTGGTAATAAACTTAAAGCAATTTTTAAATCAAATTTACAAGTAGTTGCCATTTTATCTGCCGTACTAGGTTTCTGTGAGCACAAATCTAATATTTGTTCATATAAATGATCAAAATTTGCGCAAAGCTCGTGAATATGCGAACATTCACTCTCACATACGGTGCTTTTCGATTTTGAATAATATTCTAAAAATAAGTTGTACTCTTTTACTAAGTTATCTGCCTCTGCTAATTTTACGACTATAATGACTGTTACCTTTTCTTCTATCTGGACCTATCTTTATCAAATATTTTCTGATTTCAAATAACTTGTCGTACAATGTTTTTAAGTTTTCTGCCATTTAACATAAATACTTATTTCTATTTTCTTAGTAGGTACTGAATTACATACCATTATTTTATACTGCATACACTCCAGCGTTCATTTTATTTTCATTTGTCACTTATTTTAGTCCACTAAAATAATGTCATGTATATTTTATGCTATTACACGTTTACTACGAATAGAGAATAGACAACACCTTATATATAACCACGCACTGACACATAACGAATACAACTTTCGCGCACTTTTCTTCGTAAACCCTGGGTTTTTAACTCTTCAGATGATGTCCTCAGTGTCCTTCTTGTAGCCTCTGGCATTCGTCCGCATTTCCTCTGCGTCAGCTCTACGTCTCCATATAGAACATCGTAGTCTGTCCTTCCTGATCTCATTACCCATCCATTTCTGATGGCAATTCTTGTAGATTCTGAAGATACCATACAAAAACGCCAACGATGCTATAAGAAGTAACACGATTAAAATGATGTTGGTTGTGCTGGCATGTATCGTCAGCTGCGTGATGTTAGCGCTGTTACTTCCACCTGCTGCGTTTTGTGGAACTATAACTTCTTCCTTCGTATTAGTTGTACCCATTTTGTGATTGTCGTGGTAAATATTCACAAAATAGAATAGTGACCACGCTAAGTCCCAGTACGAGATTGGTCTCGTTACAATACATTGCGACACCCGTTTTGGTCAAAGAAATGTAAACATACGCTGCTAGCGTTTACGCTGTCACGGTCGCCATGTACGGATGGGTGATATTAGGAGTAAGTGATACAACGAATGCTGATGCTATACTGCCCTTTATTATAAAAGAACACAAGTTTATATGGTTACATTGACATCTCCCTCTCACTATAATCATCTAGAATAGTTTGAAAATATACCTCACCATCAAGAGTTGGTGGTGACAGGTCCAGACAGATCAATCAATCAAGGTATTTATTTCAAGTAAACTTTAGAAGTACTTTTGAATTGTCAAACAAAAAATCAAAGAGTTAAAGATGACTCTATTTGCAAATTCGCAAGCTTCTGTAGGTCTCAATGGAGAAGAATTTGCAAGAAACTCCCCGGACGCTCTTTTCCATCAGTTTTAATTACAAGTTTTTGGTTACATCATTCTTGTTGAAAAAATACATATATGTGAGAACGATGTAAAAAGACGTGTACGTAAAAGCGTCTAGAGTAACAAATAATTAAAAAAAAACACTTTAACAGGCCGAGACAGGATCAGTGTGCAACATCTCACCTATGTACTTTGACCTTGGTTTATTAACAGGTTTAAATGGTAAACGAGTAGACTTACCTTCAAGACATGGACTGCATGGTTTGCTTGAGTATGGCAGGTCCAGTATAGCTAGGTGGTTTCTATTGGCATGACCAAGCCTCTTGTGCCACAAATCATCATCATTTTTACAAGACATGGAGTGCTGCATGTTTAATTCAAAGTCAATGACATAAAGTTTTCCAAACATTTGACCCTTAATCTTTAAAATATCACTACTAATACTGACAGATTGATTATAAAAATGTACATTTAATCGTTTCTCAATTAAGTTTTGTACTGAGATTAAATTATGTGACAATCCCTGTGTAATTAGAGCATTTATCGTGATTTCTATATTTTTGTAAAATACAACTAGGTTACCTCGTTGTTTAGCAAGTAGAAACTGACCATTAGCTACAAAAATCTTAATTGGTTCCGATAAATCAATAATATTTGTCATGTACTTACAATAATCCAACATTACCAGGTGTTCAGTTGCTCCAGAATCAATAAAAAATTGAATATAACTATTATTTAACATTACTTTGGCACTATTTATACTGGTTTGGGGGGGTTTGCCATAATCGCCACGCTTGGCAGGCGGGTTGGCGATCGCAGTTAGCTGTTAAAGTGCACAGAGAACGCTGCTGCCCATTCTCTGGTGTGTCCCTTAGTCGCCTCTTACGACACCCACGGGAAGATATGGGATGGTGAAATTCAATCAGAAATTTAGAGATCCGCAAGAGAACCAGGGTTACCGACATAGCCCGAAGAATTGCCAAACTCAAGTGGAATGGATGGCCGATGGGGCAGAAAGGTTCTGGAGTGGCGACCGCGAACCGGAAGACGTTGCGTTGGAAGGCCTCCCACTAGGTGGACCGATAACTTGGTGAAGGTTGCGGGGATCCGCTGGTTGCGAGACGCACGGGACAGGTCAATGAGGCGACGCTTGGGGGAGGCCTATGTCCAGCAGTGGACGTTTTTCGGCTGATATGATGATGATTTAATACTGACAGCTGTAAAAGATAGTCTATGTTCACTCGCACAATCATCCTGAACTGTATGAGCCCGATCAAAGTGTCCTTGACCTCGTTCACTGGTAGTAACCTCGGTATCCTTGACCTCTACGGTTGTTATATCCTCTTCTCTGGAATGGTCTTCTATTATTATGCCCCGACCAGTACTCCTGTCCATAATTATGTCTGGATAGAAGGTGAATCGTGCCCTGATCAAACACGGACTTTGTGTTTAACAGTTATATTTAAATTGATGGGTTGAAGGCAAAATGTGAAGCGCGCGCTCAGGACGGTGGTGAGTGACGCAGTGCTTGATCAGCTGGACTGGCCGGTGCGCGCTCGCAGGTCGAGCCCCCTCCGCACCCGCCGCTCCGCCGCGGTCGCCCGGCATGTAGGGATGGCGGTGAGCGCTAGTGATGTCTTAACATGCTCCCGGCGTTGAAGACTTGTCTTCAAGATTATGCTGGAAGAGGACAGATGGTGTTAAAAGCGCGTCTGACTGTTCCTTTCTTCGTCTTGACGTCTGCGACTCTGCTTATTCCGTCTCTCCCAGGTATGAGACGTACGATACGTCCAAGTGGCCACATCAGTGGTGGTGCTTGCTTCTCCTTGAGTACCACCATGGTTCCCTCTTCAAGTATCGCATCGGAGTCCGTCCACTTGGTTCTCTGTTGGAGGTAAAATATATACTCGTTAGAGAATCTGTTCCAGAACTGTTGCTTCAGGTGTTCTATGCGCTGGTAACGTTTTAGGCTGGAGACGTTCTGGTTGATGACCTGTGGATGCGGCAGGGATGTGAGAGATCTCCCAATAAGGAAGTGGGCAGGAGTTAACGGGTACAGGTCTGATGGATCAGTGGAAAGCGGAGTAAGAGGACGAGAGTTTAGTATAGCCTCAACCTGAATCAGACATGTAGACATCTCTTCGTAAGTGAGATGCGCCAAGCCTAATATACGCCTAAGGTGATGTTTGATGGACTTTATAGCCGATTCCCATAGGCCCCCGAAATGTGGAGTGTATGCTGGGATAAAATTAAAGTTTATACCTGAATTGGCCATGTCTGAAGAGAGATCCTGTTTGAGTATATCAGCTATTTCGTTACAGGTGCCAACAAAGGTTGCTGACGACGAGCAATAAACCTGTTCAGAGCTGCAATAAAGGCATGTTTTGGAAGATCTGAGACAAGCTCCAGATGAACCGCCCTTGTGGCTAAACATACAAAAACACAAATATATGATTTTACTAATCTACATCCTCTACCTTTGCGGTCGGCTAGGAGGATGGGTCCGGCGTAGTCTGTACCAGTCTCTAGGAATGGAAATTTCAACTGAACTCTTTCCTTAGGTAAATTACCCATGATAGGTTGAACTGTTTTTCCGTTGAACCTTTGGCATTTAACGCACTTATGGACAGTTGATTTGGCAAGGTTTCTACCACCCAAAGGCCAATACTCGTGCCGAATTGTGGCTAGGAGGAGCTGTGGACCAGCATGGAATAAGCGTAGATGAAAAGTGTTAAAAATAAGTTTAGTGAAGTTGTGTTTGCTGCATATAATAATGGGGTGCTTGACATTATAGACGTAGCAAGAATTATCTAATCTACCTCCGACTTGTATAATACCAGACTCTATGAAAGGCGACAACTTCTTCAGACGATTTTTATTTGGCAATGGTTTATTTGATTAAAGTAGCTCGTACTCTTCAGGAAACATTTCCCTCTGAAATGTTTAAATTATGAATTCAGAGCTGTAAGCTCTGAATAAGTAATGGTAGGGCTGTGATTATGTACTCTCTTAGACCGATTAATGAACCTAAATACGTATGCTAATAAACGTTGTAAATGTAAATAATTAGAAGAATTATTGATTAAGTTGTGAAATGAATTATTGCCAGTATCAGTATTAGGATTCGTGTTAGTGATATGTAATGCTTGATTATCAATGTTTACAGAATGTGATTTCAATAGTTCTGGTAGTATTGTGTCAGCATCTGAGTTAGGCATTGAAGGCCAAAGAGATGGGTCTGTTAATAGGAATGAAGGCCCTGACCACCACATGGAAGATTGACCTATTAGGTCAGCGCTCAGTCCACGGGAAACAAGGTCTGCAGGGTTGTCCTTGGACGGCACATATCGCCAGGTGTAATCACCAAAGCCTTCCCGTATCTCCGAAACTCGATGCCTAACGAACGGCTAAGGGTACTAGGTGAAGCAGACAGCCAACCTAGGACAATCATTGAATCACACCGAATATGCATTTGTCGGGTTTAAGTGTTAACGACTCTTGTACCTTTGCACACAACCTTGTCCCCACAAAGCTCTAGCCTTGGGATTGTAGTCGACTTGATGGGTGCTACCTTACTTTTAGACGCAAGTAGATGTGTATGAACGGTGCCGCCACTAGCTACGGAACGAATGTATATACAAGCTCCGTATGCCTTTTCGGACGCATCTGTGAAAATATGCACCTCAGCGGACGTAGGCCTTTCACATACTACCCAACGTGGTATGCTGAGGTGATTAAGCTGTGGTAAAGTTTGTGTGAACTTCAGCCATAACTTTTTAATGTCCACATTAACCTCGTCGTCCCATGCGCACTTGTCTATCCATAATTTTTGCAAGATTATCTTAACTTCGATAATACATGGAGAGACAAGCCCCAGTGGGTCGAACACTTGTGCTATTGTGGAAAGAATATGTCGTTTTGTGATAAGAGTATTTGTATTTTTCATTACATGTATGGAAAACGTAAGACAGTCAGTATGACAATGCCAATTAAGCCCGAGAGTTTTACTGGGTTCGTCAATACTTAAGCTGATGTGCCACGGGTCTCTGTATGTGCTGTCGTGGATGTGGTTTGATCGGAAGATGGATTTTTGGTCGTAGTGACTGCATGTAGTATTTGTACGTTATTAGACTGCCACTTCCGAAGATTGAGTTGTGCAGTTTTAAGTGTGCTGAACAATGTTATAGTACTCTCTATAGAGTCACTTCCTGAGAGGTAATCATCAACGTAAAAATCGTGTTGTATCGAATGTTGTGTGCGTGGCTTCTTTCGCTAATTGTGATAAACATCGTGTACTAATGAACGGAGCAGAAGCTGTCCCGTAAGTGACGGTGTTCAACATGTACGTTTTAAGAGGTAACGATGGGTCAGAAGGCTTAATATCTGTTGTAGTGATCGCTGCGATTCGTCCACTTCAATTTGTCGAAAGAACTTTTCAATGTCTGACGATACGACGTATTTATGCTGATGGAACCTCAATAAAATGGACAGTAAGTCGTCCTGAACTCTTGGACCTATGCCTTGAATGTCGTTAAACGACTTACCCGAAGTTGTGACGGCTGATGCGTCGAAGACAACCCGAAGCTTTGTCGTTGTACTGGACTCTCTGATTGTACCATGGTGTGGAAGGTAATATACATGAGATGAAGAAGGCTGTGAGAATTCGATCATATGACCTAATCCTTCATAATCCTGCAAGAACTCTACGTAGCGATGTTTAAGTGTTGGGTCTCTGTCGAGTCTACGCTCCAACGACAGAAAGCGACGTTTAGCTTCTTTTAACGGAATAGTGACGACATAACGTCCCTCAGCATTGCGCCTAGTAGTGGTTTTGTAGTTCTGTTCACATGCTCGGTCTTCAGATGTGAAATTAAACTTGGGTAAGATGGAATCAAGTTCCCAGAATCATGAGAGGTCTATGGGTCCTTGTACGTTTGTGGTGTCCCTATCATGGGCGAACATACACACCGATGAGTGGGTTGAATAAGGTTGAGGTATGGTACCTCCGGGGTGCGGGTCAGGTAACCTCCACGTTGGCCTGGTTGGTTGCTGGTCTCTTTCGGATACGTCCGGGGGGAAGAGCAACCCGCTGGGCTGGTGCACTCTGGGCACCGTCAATAACTTCCCATTCGTGGGTTCTTGTTGGCGGTGGCGAATAACCTGACAGGGGGGGATGTCGTTCTGGGTGTTCCTCTGATTAGCAGAGGACACACCAGATGTGACATGGGGTTGGGCTAGTCTGGGTAGGTAGGTAGGGGTAGGTTAGGTTAGGTAGGTGAGAGGTGGGGCTCGCTTCCGGGCCTCTGGGCGGGCCGCCTTCCCCTGCGGGGGGGGTTGCCCGGGTGCACTGACCAGCTCTGCACCCTGCTCTGCCCAGCTCTGCACCCTGCACTGCCCGGCTCTGCATCCGGCTCTGCCCGCTCTGCACCTGGCTCAGCCCGCTCTGCACCTGGCTCTGCACTCGGCTCTCCTGCGGTTGGTTACCCGAGTGCACTGACCAGCTCTGCACCCTGCTTTGACCAGCTCTGCACCCTGCTCTGCCCGGCTCTGCATCCGGCTCTGCCCGCTCTGCAACTGGCTTAGCCCGCTCTGCACCTGGCTCTGTGCCCGGCTCTCTCTCCTGCGGGTGGGGGCGACCGCCGCCCGGGGGCGGGAAGGGAGCCCTCGATGGTGTGCCGCGGATGTGCGGCGGGCGGTGATGACTTGTCGTCGCCGACCCTCCTTTGGCGTGGGATGGTCGGCGGGGACAAGTCGGTGGAAGGAGGAGGCGGCGGAGCGTCGGTCTCGACGCGCCGCCGCAGACGCGGTGGGCGGCGTCTGGCCTTCGCGGGCCGGATGCCGCAGACGCGGAGGGCGACGTCTGGCCTTTCGCGGGCCAGATGCCGCAACGTAGGGGACCGTGGGCGGAGGACCGATGTGTCCGACGTCCACATAAGGGTCCAACGCGGTGGAGGGCACGGCGCAGCACACCGTCTAGGTGTGCCCAGCGGGGGCGTAGTTGCGCCGTGCCCTGACAAGTCCTCTCGCTTCCCGGTGTGGTAGTATCCATGCTGGGGAGCGGGTTGGCCTGGGCGGCAGTTGCCTCCTTTTGCGACGACGCCATGTCGCGAAAGGAGGCGGCGGAGAAGGGGTGGGGGTGGGCGGTTGTACGATCGCCTCCTCCCACCTCTTGGTGGTGATTAGCGGGCGACAGGCGTGGGGGCGCCTCTCGTCTGCATTGCACAATCACCACCATCGTCGGGCGTTCCCGGGCCCCTCCACTAAGGGAGGGGCGTGAAGGGCCCGCCATAAAGGTGGGCGGTCGTCGGCGGAGGACTGGACGTAAAGGCCGTGCCGGTTTCCCAGTCCTCCTCCATTCAGACGATGCGGGAGTGCCGCTGGGTTATTTTAGTGGGTATACCGGGCTTGCCCGGGGAGTCCCACATAGCCCCCCATTCCCCCAATGGGTGGGTATGCGTAATGCATTTTTCCCCAGCGAAATAAAAAAAAAATAAAAAAAATTGCCTGATATGACCCATCCGAGCTTGGTCTCGAAAAGCGTTGGCATATGTCTACCTAACCGTATACGGTTGCGACCAATCACAGCCCAAAATATATCGGCTCCAACAAGCATGTCGATGGTGGAGGGGACATTAAAGGATGGATCGACCAGACTTATTCCTGCTGGTAGCTGCAAGTCAGCTAAGTCTAAGTATGTATGTGGTATGTGAGTGGTAATGTTGGGCAAGACAAAACAATCAATGTCAATGTTATATGACCAATCGCACGACTGTATATGTACAGCTCATGATTGTGTAATGGTGGACATCTGACTGTTAACGCCCGCAACCTGTGAGCTTACACTACGAATAGGTAAATGTAGCTTACCAGGTTGCGGGCGTTAAAAGCTCGTAGGACCATGGATAGAAGGTGAATTGTGCCCTAAAGGTGGTGATATGTCCTATCACCACCTTTAGGGCACAATTCACCAATTGAAATAACCAAGTGCAAAAACTTCAATAGGGACGACGGTTTTCAATTGTCGAGAGCCTGGAATCCAGTGGTTCAACTATGTAATGGTCGTAAAACTACTGAAAGAGGGTCAAAAGTGGATACAGTGAGCACCGTCTGTCGTGAACAGTGTCGAGTAACTAGTGAGAAAAGTTCTGGTAGTAGCGGCATCGTGCGTGAAAAACGAGTGAGGAAGAGGGTAGACAGATATGTCAGCTCGTAAATATCACCCACCCGCAAAGACTTTTGTTCTCGTGATCATGGCGCTTGTAACGGTGCCGAAATGTCGAGCTCTCAACAAAATACAAAATATACATGGTAAATATCCCGAAACAAATATTAATTCTAATGATTGTGACCATGTCAGCTTAAAAACTCATTAAACGTGTTCCTTTATAATCTACCGGAATAGATTAAAAGCGCCGTCAACTTTGGAACAGGCGTTATCTTTCGTGTTAGAAGAGGTCAGTTTCTATGAACAGTATAATGCCCGAAATAAAACACAGCTGTCGTGCACCGGTAAACATGCTATTCCAAATAATACACAAACGTTTAAATTTGGCAAACAAATAATTATAATAAGCCTATTAATAATGATACACCTATTTTTACGCAACCAAATACACAATTAGCTGAAAATATCTTTAAAAATTCAGTAAAGCTTGAAAATAAAAAAATCGCTGTTGACTTACCTTTGAAGCTAGAAACCTGCAAAATAAATGAGACTCTAGGAAATTCATTTGGCCTAGCATTGCACAGATTCCCAGTATGGAAAAAAGACTGCGAAGCAACATTAACTTACTTACTGATTATCAAAAGTTCATAGACGAGTACGTACAGCTCGGTCATAGGCACTTTGTTGATATTGGCTCTTACAATTTCTATGAAGATCCTATTTATTTCATGCCACATCATGCAGTTATAAATGAGCAAAGCAAAAGCACTCGTACTAGGGTTATATGCTTTCATAAAAACAAGAAAAAAGATCTCATTGAACGATATTTTATTAAATGGGCCTACAATACAGAAATAATTATTTGATATTGTTTTGTTATTTCGATTTGGAGAATTCACTTTGAATTCAGATATTAAGAAAATGTGCCGCAATATACTGGTAAACCCGGAACACACTTCTCTCCAGAACATTATATGGCGTGACGACCCTACTCAGGCTATAAAATGTATGCGTCTTGACACCGTCACTTATGGAGTGAAGTCTTCGAGCTATTTGGCAACGCGTTGTTTACTTGAACTTGCACAAAGGCATGAGCATGAGCTACCGCTAGCATCATTTATAATTAAAAATTGTATGTATATTGATGATGTAATTTATTCATGTTCCGATATGCACGAATTGCTTGAAGCTAAACGGCAGTTATGTGAAATGTTAAGTTTTGAGAGCTTTAGTTTGCATAAGTGGGCTTTTAACACGCCTTCTGTTCTCTCTGACATAACGGAGGTTGAACAGCAATTCAGTGAGCTTGACCTTCAAAAGGACGACTATAATATGCTGTATGTAGCTTTGGGGCTTACACTTGATGTTCAAAAGGATTGTTTTAAAATAGACAGCCCAGAACCATTTGATGAAAATGTAATGACAAAAAGGGGGTGCTTAGCTATATATCAAAGTTCTATGATCCCATGGGTTTTGCTAGTCCAATTGTAATTAAGGCCAAAAGTATCATGCAAAAAATATGGTCACATAATATTGGATGGGATGAACATATACCTAATGAGCTAGTTGACGAGTGGCTTCAATTTTCTAGAAGCTTAGCTGCCATGCATCCTATCAATTTAGGCCGGCACATCCCAACCATCAGCGCATCAGCAATTCACCTGATTGGCTTCGCGGATGCCTCCAGCACGACGGGGTACGGGTGCTGCATATACCTATGCGTGGTCGACAAAACAGGCTGAATTATCCTTACTCTGTTCGGAGTCGCGAGTAAACCCACGTGCGAACCCATTAACCATACCCAGGCTGGAGCTTAATGCCACATTGCTTCTATCCATTTTAATGGAGCGAGTTTATGATACTTTACATAAAAATATTCAAATATCACCTATTCACCGACTCCAAAATAACTTTAGCTTGGATTAAAACTGAGCTCACTAAACTACAGGCTTACGTATCGAACAGAGGGGTCAGTGCCCACTCAACCCGATTAGACTCAACCCGAAGAATAATACCAGAAGTTTTACTACCATTTGTACAGTCAGGCAAAAGGATATTTAATTCTAAAGATTGAAATGGATATTTCTACATTTGATAGAGCCCGACAAAGGTAAAATATTGTATACAACATCTTGTTCATTATTTAAATACTGTAAAGTTATGTACCTACTAAATACAGTTATTCTTTTTAGATTCCGTTGCGATCGCAACAATTCAATCAGCCAAAGGAAGAAGAAAAGTATTGAAAATGATAACACTTTAGCTATAATGACAAAAATATCAAGAAAAAGTTATGTCCTTAAAAGACTTTTTAAAAGAAACTGCTCGATTGTTAATTATTTCAAAAACTATTTAATTATTTGTATTTTTTTCATGTCGATTATTTACAGAAAGACATTGTTGATTTTCTACTGAAAACTGTTCTTACTTGAATGTTGACTATTCATAGAAAATTGTTTATTTTTTAATTGTTGATTATTGTATTACTAAAAACTTTAATTTTTTAATTGTGTTGTTCCTACCTAGTCCTGTATTCTTTAAGATACCTAATGTTTATTTTTTAAAGATAATTTAGTAAATCATATTTTTTTATATTTTAGAACCTACTTGTTAACCTAATAATTATAATCACTTATCTAATAATACCACCGTGCCATTAGCTATAACATTGTAATGATAATTAACAATAATCTGTGATTTTTACTACTAAGTACAAAGCGTATACTATATTAAAAAGCACAAGTATTTACTTGTTTAATTATTGATCTATTTATGCAAACATTATTTAAATTTTATATTCTCTGTGGTGCAAGCGTTAAATCAACACTTTTCTGCCTGACTGTACATCGACGTTTTTACGCATAAAAAAACAGAAATTTGCAGGTATTATTCTTCGGGCTGAGTCTAATCGGGTTGAGTGGGCACTGACCCGAACAGAGTGGCGGTAATTTAGCAAAAAACCAATAGGTGGGGCTGGCTGTATGTACCTTCCGCAGAGAACCCTGCTGATTTGATTAGTAGGGGAATCAGCCCTCAGGAGCTTCCGGCTTGCACCCTCTAGTGGGAGGAACGAGGTTTCTGCAATCGAGGTACAACTTTGATACTGAAAAATTAATCTTACCTGAAAACTAACCTGAAATAAAGGCGAAGTCCACGTCCACTCCTCCGGCTAAAGTTGTGTTGACAGCAGATATACAGCATAATATATTTCAAATATTAAATAAATATTCAGAGATAGGAAAGATGACGAGTGTAATTGCATACGTTCAAAGGTTTTGTCGAAACTTCAAAGAGAATACGAAACTTAAAGGAACCCTCAGTCCTAATGAGATGCAACATGCATTGCATTCAATAATTAAACAAGAGCAATCAATACATTACTGTGAAGAGATAGACTTGTTGCGGAAAGGTAACTCCGTGAGAGGGCCACTACAAAGTTTGCACCCATTCATGGATACAGATGGCTTGATCAGGGTAGGAGGTCGTTTAGACAATTCGGATATACCGATTGCACAGAAACATCCTATCATTCTACCTCGAAAATCGCGAATAACTGAACTTATCATACAGAGTGAACATTTAGGTTATTACATGCTGGACCTAAGTCACTCTTAGCTAACTTAAATCAAAAATACTGGCTAATTAATGGCATGCGACAAGTCAAAAAAGTTACTCATAAATGCTTGATTTGTTTAAGGCTGAAGGCTTGTGCAGCGAAGCAATTAATGGGATCCTTGCCTCAACACCACGTGACATCATGCAGACCATTTCAAAAAGTAGGCATGGACTTCGCTGGGCCAATCCAAGTCAAGAATTCGCGTGTAAGAAAAGCTATAGTCAGTAAAGGTTACGTATGCATTTATGTAACCTTAGTGTGTAACTTTAGTGTGCCTTAGTGACAAAGCATGTCACTAAGGCAGTTCACTTAGAGTTGATTTCAGATTTGTCAACTGATGCATTTCTGGCGTCTTTCAAAAGATTCAGGCGTGGCTTGCCCAGCGACGTATTTTGCGATAACGGTGGTTGTTTTCGTGGGGCAAGGAACCAGCTAGCTGAGCTGTACAGTCTTAATAGTTCTGCTGATCACCAAGCGCTTGTGCAAGCTTATGCCGCGAAAGAAGGCATTAAGTTTCATTTTACGCCTAGTTATGCACCGGTATTCGCAGGGCTTGCAGAAGCGGCTGTGAAAAGTATGAAGTACCATTTAAAAATAATTATATTAGATTCTGCATTAACTTATGAACAGTTGCACACTGTTTTATGTCAGATAGAGGCTGTGCTTAATTCGCACCCTATTTTACCTCTCTCTGAAGATGTCAATGATTACTGTTACCTGACTCCAGGCCACTTTATTATAGGTATAGCCCTAACTATATGTACCATGAAGTAGATAATTCTGAAACCAAAGCAAATAGACTGGGGTTCTGGCAGCAATATATACAATTGCAACAAAGATAATCTTTTTTGGTGGGTAGGTGAATAAAAATTACACACATACGCTCTGAATAATTTTATATTTTAATTAGTATTTTATATAATTATAATCAAATTTCCTGCGGATAATAAATATTTTGCTTACCGTTAAGCATATATTGTGTGGGCAGTAGCATTATTATGTCCTAAGTGCAAGTTGCATATACTTGCCGGCTGGAGCTGTCACTTTTTAACTTGGCTCAGACTTTTGAACACAAGGCTGATACCATGACCACTATGGCTGAGATTGCGGAGACCCAGCGAATGGCTATCACTTCACTGAACCAGCGGATGGCTGATTTTGAGGTGCACTTGAAGGCGTCACCGCCTGGAGCCGACTTGAGCGGCCTTCACAAAGACTTTTCTGCTTTCAAGGAGCATGTTTGGAGTGTTCTCAGTGCCTTACAGCTGCAGATTGCTGAGTTGAACAAGAGTGTAGACATCATAGAGATGCGTCACAGAAAAAGTTTCTGTTGCTTGGCGGCGTTACTGAAAATCCAGGTGAGAAAGTTTCTGAAACCGTGGCAACCATTCTGCAGACTAAGCTCGGCTTAACAGATCTAGTCCACTCGTCGCTGACTGTATGCCACAGACTAGGCGCTGCTTCGGAAGGTCATGCTAGACCAATCCTGTTTCGGTGCGCGGACTCCGCTGTCAGAAGCGAGATCTGGAGAACCAAGACGAAACTGAAGGGATCTCCTTATGTGGTGTCTGAATTCCTTACACGACAGCGGCAGTCTACTTTTATAACGGCTCGCAAGCTCTTCGGTGTGACGAATGTGTGGACCATGGACGGCAACATCAACGTCAAGCTTCCGGACGGCAAGCGGCGCCGGGTGATCAGTGTGGAGGAGGTCGTCGCGCTTGGAGCGGAGCATGGTAAATCGCTGGAACAGGAGGTTCCTCTGGCTCCCAATGCTGGCTCTAAACTCGCGTCGGCACAGTCTTCATCTCGCTCAAGGCGGATAACAAAGAAGAAATAATATTAATTGTACGATTTATGTATTGGATGTTTACAGTCTTTATTTCGTCCACTTTGTTTTCTGTCTGTGCTTGTTATCTACTTGGTTGTTACCTTATTCGTATATATACGCTAAGCACGCACATTAGATAACACATTAGAGATTTTTTGTTCGATGTACCGGCACCCAATTTAGTTTATTTTGTTTTTGTTGATAAGTGCTGTCAGTGTCACCTGTCACTGTCATAGACAATTTATTTTATTTTATTTTTTTATTTTATTATATCTTGTCTATGTCACGTGTTTTACTTCTTGCGAATTACGTTTGCGTTCGGATGCGAGCATTAATAATAATGTATAAATTTTGTTTGTGAACAGTCTGCCGGCAGGTTATGCAACTATTATGTGAATTTTACCTTCACATTCCTATTATCTATATAATTTTATTTTATCTATTATATATCTATTTATTTACGCTTTACAATGACTATGTCTGACGACGACTCGTTTCATTCTTGCCGTAGTTCCTCTACGTCTTTTTCTTCTTTAGA
This sequence comes from Anorthoa munda, assembly GCA_945859665.1. Taxonomy (NCBI): domain Eukaryota; kingdom Metazoa; phylum Arthropoda; class Insecta; order Lepidoptera; family Noctuidae; genus Anorthoa; species Anorthoa munda. The sequence continues at coordinate 29,957,876 of OX243899.1, read as the reverse complement.
CGATTCTCTCTCAGTTAACAGTGTCTTAAGTGGTGAGTGCCAGCGTTTTAATAAGTGTTTTAATGTATATCATGTGAACGCTCAGAATATACCTCAACACCACTCTGAGATGCTGGATTTATTTTGTGATGTGGCGTTACACGCTGTCCTGGTGTCAGAAAGTTGGCTCAAGCCCGAACTTCCCTCTACACATTATTGCTTACCCGGCTTTGTCTTAATTCGCAATGATCGCACGGGAAAAAGGGGCGGCGGTGTTGCCATATACTTGCGCAGTGACATCCCCTTCAAAATTCTATCGTCTTCTCCGACAACTTATAGCGGTAATCCCGAATTTTTAGTCCTTGAAATTGATGTCAAAGGGGTTAAGGCCGTTCTTGGAGTGGTTTGCTGTCAATTGATTATTTCTCTATTCTCGAATCTCTCTTTGAATCTGTTTCCTCGGAGTACAAACATCTCATAGTCATGGGCGATTTCAACACCGACCTCTCGAAGGATAACTCAAGATCGCGCAGATTGAGAGCAATCCTGGAATCGTCGAGTCTGTCACTTCTCACGCTCAATCCGACTCATCTTAATCCTGACTCAAGTGATACCTGGCTTGATCTCATGCTCGCGTCTTCCGAGAATCTAATTGCTAACCATGGCCAGATTCCGGCCCCTGGGCTATCTAGACATGACTTTACCTGTCGTACAAAATCAAGCCACCTAAACAGCGGCCTGCAATTATGTTTCTTCCGAATTTCGCGAGGTTGAACAGGGACAAACTCAATTGTGATTCCAAGGCTTTTGATTGGGTCGATGTTGCTCAGGCATCAACTGTGGATGAGAAAGTGGAATTGTTCAACAGGTCCGTGCTGCAGCTTTTCGATGCGCATGCGCCACTCTGGGCTGTCCGTGTTAAGCGCCCTCCGGCTCCATGGATTAGTCCTGGAGTTCTTTGGCGATGAGACGTCGTGACAGGGCTTTTCGGCGATATAGAAGGGATCGCAGTGAGGAGAACTGGAGCCTGTACAAGTTGGCTAGGAACCGTTGTAATCAGATGGTAAGAGCTTCTAAACGCCGATACATTTGTGAAAATGTCCTTAATTTTTTACCGGCTGACATATGGAAGTTTCTCAAATCAATTGGAATCACGCAATCATCCTCTCATACTGTATCATCTCATATGTCTCTGAATGATTTGAATAATCACTTTTCATCGTCAACTATGCTCACGGCTGTTGTTAAGAATAATACTATACGTGATATTACTTCCATGCCAATTGTACCTACCGATTCTTTTTCTTTTTCCCCGGTGACTGACGCTGAAATCCTCAAAACGTTCAATGCAATTAAGTCCAAGGCTGTCGGCTGTGATGGAGTGAGCAGATCCATGTTATCCCTCATTTTTAAAAGTATCCTTCCCATTATCACACACATCATCAACTTCTCTCTACAGGCTGGTGAATTTCCTACAACCTGGCGTAAGGCGTTCATTATCCCTCTTCCTAAAATTTCAAACCCCACCTTATCTAATCACTACAGACCAATCTCCATTCTCCCTTTCCTATCTAAGATCCTGGAAGCAGTTGCTCTGAACCAAATATCCTCCTTCGTGTCCCGGAATAACTTATTGTCCCCTTTCCAATCAGGTTTTCGGCCCGGCCATAATACAGCCACAGCCTTGCTTAAAGTAACTGAAGACGTCAGGACCAGCTTGGAGAGTTCGAGGTTGACGGTGTTGGTTTTAATAGATTTCTCCAATGCATTTAATACCGTCGATCACGACATTCTCCTGGCCATCCTGTCTCAAATTGGGGTTTCTTCGTTGGCCCGGGATTGGTTTTCTTCATATCTTCGTGGTCGCCAGCAGGCGGTACGTGCTGATCAGAAATATATATAATATGATAACTATACATTGATGACAAGTTAAGCTGGAATAAGCAGGTCGCTCAGATTAGCCAGAGAGTCACATTCTCACTGCGGTTTCTCTATAGATTCAAACATTTTCTTCCGTCTAGCACTAAAACCACCTTGGTTCAAGCTCTTGTATTGCCTATAATCGACTATGCTGATGTTTGTTACTCTGATCTATCCCAAGAACTTCTTAACAAAATGGATCGACTTCTTAACAACTGTATTCGCTTTATTTTCGGGCTTCGTAAATATGATCACATTTCTTCCTACCGTTCTCAGCTTAAATGGCTGCCTATCCGTCAGAAGAGATCCCTTAGATCCCTCGGCATGCTCTTCAACATCATGAACGATCCTTGTACTCCTGATTATTTAAAACAATATTTTAAAGTGTTGGGCGGTTCTCACGATCTTAACCTTCGAGCTTCCAAAAACATACTTCTCCATATTCCTTCTCACCGCACTGGGTTTCTATCTAAATCTTACACTGTCTCTACTATAAAACTCTGGAAAGTCCTTCCCCTTGACATAAAAAAAGCTGAGAGTAAATTTTCATTTAAGCGATCTTTGACATAGTTATTATATTTAAATTTCTGTTTTATTTAGAATATGATATTTATTATAATATTTATTAGTCTATTGTTTTAGAAATTATTTATGTATTTTATTAGTTAGATAGTGTATTAATATCCGAAATTTAATTGTTGTTCATTTTTTATTTATTTTTTGTACTCCTACCACTATTGTGTCCTTTTTAACCCAAAGGTTGACTGGTAGAGAATGCCTTGCTGCATTAAGTCCGTCTATGTATGACCATTGTACATGAAGTTTAAATAAATAAATAAAGATTTTGGAAAGCTTGGTATAAATATTATTTAAATACTTTACAGAATAGAAATACATGGTGTCAATCTATGCCTTATGTAACTGTAGGTGCACTTGTACTGATGAGAGAACCCAATGCTCCTCCTTTGGCGTGGCCCATGGCACGTGTAGTGAATTTATTTCCTGGAAATGACGGCAAAGTCCGAGCCTTGCAGCTAAAAACAGCTAATGGTAAATTATATACTAGGTCATTACTAAGTGTATTACCTATTGAAAAGTAATTTTCTACTAAATTAAGATGTTTTTATGTTAATTTCAGCTATATAGATGTGTGTTTTATTTATTTATATTATGTATAATTATAAAAACTAGTTACTCTTTCAACAAATATATAATATTGAATATGTACCTACCTGTTATTATGGTGTAATTATAATAGGTATTGTGTTAAGAAGCTTAAGAATAGAGTAAGCTACATTAGTTATAAGTTACTTATTATTAAGTGTTTTACTTAGCTGTAAACTTATAGGTACCTAACTGGTTTCTATATTATGTACTTACCTTTTCTTATGATTAATTATGTTAAAGTGAAATAAGTGAACCAGAAAGAACATATTTTGGTTTTTCTTGTGCATTTAAACTTAGAATAATTTAATAATGTTGTGCCTTTCTATTATATAGTACGTATGGTTGAGTTATATGGTAGTTCAGATTTTTTGTTTTCTTGAACAGTTAACTGCCTTTAGATACTGTTGTAAGTAGAATAAGGAGGTTTTTACTGTTTATTTGCCTGGGGTGGCAGTATGTTTATGGCAACACAAAATTATTTAGTTTTTAGTCTATGTAAGATAATGTCTATGGTTTTTTTTCTTCCATCCGCCATCTATCGGGTGTGGGTGGTTTTGTACGCTATCAGTGAGCAATAAAAGTGTTAAATTCAGCAAGTCGTTAAATTGGAATCAAGCTACTACAAATATACAGTCCACACGAATACACGAAGTTTACACTTAATAGAATATCAATTTTATTAGGCCGGAAATAATCCGGATCAGCCAAATCATAGTCACTTAAGTCTGCCCATTCTATCCTAGCTACCTTCGAAGATGGAAGCAGTGCAGTTACCGATTTCAGCACATAGGCATTGACCTTTATTTGAAAAGATGGATTCACTCTTGACCGCAGTTTGATCATCACAATGGATGTACAAGTTGTACCTTTATCCCCACCTACACCCAACACCGTATTTTTTGACGGTATTTTATTTAAACCCAGATACTGGACCATGGATTCTGTGACAAAAAAACCTTGGGATCCCTGATTCAGTAAAGCCCTAACCACCTGGTAAGTCCCATTCTTCGACACAGCCTTTACTAAGGCTGTGGTTAATAAAACAGTTTTCGCACTGTTTCCTGTCGCAAGACATGAGACTAATGGTTTGTCGAACACCTCCGCTTGATTGGCGGCCCTAATTGCCCCAAAATTCACCGATTGGGTATCCAAGCGAGCAGCACTACTATTTTCTACATCTGGCACTTGAGTGTTTTTACAGTACCTGGCAGTGTGGTTGCTAAGCAAGCCATTAAAACATAAGTTGTTCTGTTGAACAAAGTTTCGTCGCGTTTCAGTAATAGTAGTCCTTAATAAATTTTGGACATGAACCTATCCTATTCTCACCTGAACAAAATGCACAAGATACCTTTTTATCTCCGTCTGCGACTGACGTGGTAGTACCACGGACACCGCTAAATCGAAAAATATGTCCTGAGTCGCTATTTTATATATTACGAACCCCGGGTTCTCAGTACCTTCGTGTCGCGCGGCCATGCATCAATCAGTGTGACGCGGGCAGTCAACAAAAGTGCATGCGACATTTTACGCGGGAAGGTACCAGACTACCACGTCAGTGTTAAGGTAAATGTCTAATAGACAACCACCTCAGTAAAATAGTTATATTTTCATAGTGTTTCCTAGACAACCCGTCAGTAAAATTGTTTCCTATGTAACATTTTTTCAGATGTCTCACTTAAGTAACAGCCAACGTCCACACTGTTCCAAAAGAAATTTGGCAGGTACTATTAAAAGCCATGACCAGCTTAAATATGAAAGTGAGCGAACAGCGATCTGGACTCGGAAGGTGACGACCCGGACTTTCAACCAGAAACCCAACACTTGTAATCCGATGAAGACTCTAATGACGAGTCTCAGAAACAAGGACCATCTAAAGATTCTAAAAGTAAAGCGTCGTCAAACTTTTGAAGAGGTGCGTCAGGAAACATCGTGTAGGCCATCTGATGAAATGCGTCGTTGGCCTATGACAAGTTTTCAACGAATAGCTTTGTCTTATATCAGATGTCTTCAGATAAGATGAGAAAATGAAAAGAGGGGACATTTATACTTATAATACAGGCAAAGATTTAGTGCTTAATCGCTTGAAAACCCGGGTACATAACGAAATATTGCCTAGATAACTGTGTATGACTATTAGTCGAGTTTTGGGTAAGGAACTCTTCCCTCCACCTCCAATAAATCGATCTTAGTCGAGTTTTGGGTAAGGAACTCTTCCCTCCACCTCCAATAAATCGATCTCTTCCAACAAGTGGAAGGAAGTTATGTTATCTGAGCCCAATTAAACTAAAAAATGAGTAACATGATACTGTTGCTGTGATTGTCTAAAGCCGATTTGTCTCATATGCTCAAAGCCATTGTGTGAAAATTGACAACAAAAAGTAAAACTATGAGGGCTAATAACTCTCAATTGAACCAATAAATATTCTCCAAATTTTCAAGTCTGATTATTATAAGTGTTGTCTTTGATAAATATAAAACATTCTCAAGAAAAGTGATACAGTTGATTTGTTTAGTTTTTTTTTGTATAGACGAAATTTTTTGAGGACTGATTTATGTTAAGTAAATAAATATTGTTAAGTGGACATTGCTTTTTATTTTAAAACCATTAATAAATTAAAATAATAATATATACTTTAATTTAGTAAAAAAAAGTCACACCATTAGGAATTAAAAAGTAATTATTAACTTATGACCAGTCAAAGTGTTGTCTAGTACTACCACGTCAGTGGAATATTAAAAATTACGGCACGACAGTCGCAGACGGTTAATTACGTGTAGTACCTGTGTAGCCCTTGGAGCCCTACTATCTACCTTAGGTTCTATATTTTCTAAACCCCGATATCGATTTACCTGAAACTCCTTGAGCTGATCAAAAGTAGGCAGGACGTCCTTTGGATCTGATGCTATCTTTAATTCCCAGGCCTTTCTAGTAGCCTAATCTAATTTTTCAGTCACTGTATGTATGCATGTTATAGTGTGCGTTTACAGACCCCCCAATTATGGTAACTACTCTATATTTGAGTCAGTGATGGAAGATGTTTTGGCAAAACTTGCAACTGGAAATAAACTAATCATAATCTGTGGTGATTTAAATATAAATATTTTAGAGAGTAATTCAGATAGCAGTAGATTATTAAATCTCTTCAAATCATTTAATTTGTCACATGTGTTTATGGAACCAACACGAACAACTGTGACTTCTGCTACATGTATTGATAATGTATTTTGTTGCTGCGACTACTTAGACAAAGCCATTATAAATTGTCTGCCTTCGGATCATAGTGGGCTATTGGTAACCTTTGAGTCCAACATACCAATTCAACAAGTGCAGATTCAATCCAGACCAATAACATCCGGTAAATTAAATCAGTTTAACAGCAGTTTAATTAGTAAGCTAAGTGATCAAGACCTTACAGTGAATGATGGTAATATTCTATATAAAAAAGTTTTCTCAGTAATCCAAAAGGAGTTCAATAATACTTTTAGGAAGAAAACTAAAACTGTATGCCCTAAGTTTTTATTCAGTGACTGGGCGACTGAAGGACTCAGGAAAAGTAGGGAAAGACTTTACGAGCTCTATGGCCTTAAGCCTTATATTAACACTGAAACATTTAACAAGTATGTTGCTACTTATTCAAAAATTTTTAGAAATACGTGTAAAGTAGCTAAGGCTTTATACATTGGCAATAAAGTTAAAACCGCAGAAAATAAAATCAAGACAGTTTGGAAAATTATAAACAATGAAACGAACAGGAACAAAAGAAATAATACTGATTACACGCTTGAAACTACAAATGGACTTATTAGAGATAACAAAAAAGTTGCTCAAGAATTTGTGGATTTCTTTACCAGCATCCCAATTAAAACTACTGAAACCCTTAATTCTTCGCCCTCACTTGCTTCTGGTTTATTAAACGCAAACGTTTCAGCCTTTTCACATGTAAACCCAATAACAGTAATAAAAGCTTTTAAGCAAATCAAGACCAAATTGACCGAAGATCTATGGGGAATGTCCATCAAAGTTTGTACCTCCATTATTCAGACTATAGCGCCGTACTTAGCTTTAATTTTTAATTTGTGTGTAGATCAAGGAGTCTTTCCGGATCTAATGAAACATAGTAAGGTTATACCACTTTTTAAATCCGGGAACAGTAAAGACACAAATAATTATAGACCAGTATCAGTGCTGCCGGTTTTCAGCAAGATATTTGAAAAGATAATGCTAAATCAGATGCTCATTCATTTTAATACGAATAACATCCTACACGATAAACAGTATGGTTTTACCAAAGGACGTTGTACGACTGACGCTTGTGTCACCTTATTAAAACATATCTTTGAAGCGTGGGAAGAGGCACAAGATGCCATAGGGGTTTTCTGCGACCTGTCGAAAGCATTTGATTGCGTTAATCATGAAACATTACTTTTGAAACTTGAGCATTACGGGCTAGGCCAATCAGCGTTGAGTTTAGTTAAATCTTATTTAAATGATAGACAGCAATTAGTTCAAATAAACGGTGTCAATTCGTCCGGGTTAACCGTGAAAATGGGGGTACCCCAGGGTTCAATTTTGGGTCCTTTCTTGTTTCTAGTCTACATTAACGATTTACCTCATCTATTGAAAAACAATCTAAACATGGTGTTATTTGCTGATGACACTTCGTTGATTTTTAAGATAAATAGACGTACGAGTAACGTTGACGATGTAAATACCGTCTTGCAACTGGTTCAAAATTGGTTCACAGCTAATAATCTAGTTTTAAATGCTAAAAAGACTAAGTGCATAAAATTTGTCTTGCCGAATGTCAAAAGTAATGATTGTGACATTTTATTAAACAATGAGAAGCTAGAATTCGTCGATAAAACGGTTTTTCTGGGGATCACGCTAGACTCGAGGTTGCAATGGGGGCCTCATTTAATATCACTTGCGGGGCGGCTAAGCTCGGCAGCTTATGCTGTTAGAAAAATACGTCAGTTTACTGATGTCGATACCGCAAGATTAGTCTATTTTAGTTATTTTCATAGTATAATGTCTTACGGTATCTTACTATGGGGAAGGGCTGCAGACATTGAGTCAATTTTTATTCTGCAAAAACGAGCCATCAGAGCGATATACAATCTTCGCCGGCGCGATTCTCTAAGGGAACTGTTTAAGAACATTAACATCATGACGGTACCTTGTCAATATATTTATGAAAACATCATGTATGTTAGAAAGAATTTACATCTTTTTAGTAAAAACGGCGACAGACATAATTATGTTACTAGAAATAGGGACCAACTAATTCAACCAGGTTTCAGGCTGGCTAAAGTAGCATCATCTTTTATGGGGTACTGTATAAAATGTTACAATAAAATTCCTCCCCACATTCTACAACTAAATGAGACGAAATTTAAGACTTGTATAAAACGCACACTATGTAGGCAAGCATATTATAAGTTGGGGGATTACATCGCTGATAAAAATGCTTGGCTCAATGCTGGTCCTGCTCCGTAGCCACTAGGGCGCAAGAACAATTAGTGATGGGCAGAAAAGTATCGAAGTATTGTTGGACCTGCTGAAGACTGTATGAAAATTTTTGTATTGTATAAACTCAATTTCTTTTAGTATTATATAATTGCACAGCACATGTGTGAGTACTATGTTCCGACTGTAGATAAATCTTCCATTCACTGTACCTATGTGTCGTTCGTTGACTTCTGTGTGCCCTGGCAGTTGAGTGTGTCATGCTCTCTCTAATTTCTCTCTGATGGTGGCACATGTGTTGGATCATTCGGTTCCCTTCATGATGGTTGAGCTGAGTGGTGCCGATCCATGCGTCATGTTCGTGAACGGGCGCCATCAGTTGGGATTGGTCATAACTTAGCTGTCTCGGCCTGTTAAAGTGCTTTTTTTTTAATTATTTGTTACTCTAGACGCTCTTACGTACACGTCTTTTTACATCGTTCTCACATATATGTATTTTTTCAACAAGAATGATGTAACCAAAAACTTGTAATTAAAACTGATGGAAAAGAGTGTCCGGGGAGTTTCTTGCAAATTCTTCTCCATTGAGACCTACAGACGCTTGCGAATTTGCAACTAGAGTCATCTTTTTATTAATTTTTTTTTGACAATTCAAAAGTACTTCTAAAGTTTACTTGAAATAAATACCTTGATTTTGATTTTGATTTTATGGTTAAAAATGATGCAAGATCTATCTTTAGGTTTTTTATTGCCTCCAAACAATCGGTGGTTGTATTGAGAAGTTTTTTAATTTCTATTACGGACTCTCCAGTTAAAGATTTTTGATTTACTAAACGTTTTACAATTGCTAAAAATCTTTTATTATTGTACATTGAATCAAATTTTCCCAACTAATACTATAATTATGCGATGTTACATTTACATTTCTTAATAAGAGTTCCGCGTCCCCGGTTAAATATCCTTTAAGATAATACAATTTTTGTGCATCATCTAAGCTACTGTTGTTGTGTATCAAACCTACGAACAAGTCTCGAAAGGTTGTCCTCTCGTGATATTTACCGGTAAACATTGGTAATTTTACTTCTGGTAACCGAAAATTACTACTTTCTTTGGTGCTAGGTCCCGAGCTAGGTTAAACCGCGTTATTTTCTCTAATAAGTACTTTAAGAGTACTTTTAAAATGAATATATAGTTCTTCCTCTACCTCATAATCCCCATCTTTATAATACTTAGAACTATACAATTCTGGCTTTTTAATTTCGCCTATTATTTTAATATGTGTATTATGGAAAAGTTGCTATAGTTGCTCTAAACTTTCTAAGCGTGTTTCAAAATACGATACTAAGTCGATCTTTAGGACATTTTTTAAAGTTAGACAAAGACTTTCCAATTTTAGTTTTAACGTCTTCTTGGATGTCAATAAAACGATCCATTTTGAACACCGGTTATACGACACACAATGACACAGAAAAATAACACAACAATAATAATTCTCTAACTACTACACAGAACACAGTAAATGAAAACAACTCAGATAATAAAGAGTGGAAGAATATAATTATGCTAAACTTAATGTCCACTAGTAACAATCTTCTTGCACTTTTTCCGAACAAAATATTTATCATTACTTTTCTTTTTAACACTTTTATAAGTCAAACACAAGAACAACTCAAATTAGATTCTTCCTGTTATAGTAAGATTGAAAGTACTCACGGTTTTTCCACTTATTGCACTCACTGACTCTGACGACGTCAGGTCGCGCTGACCTGCACCACACTAGCAGCGTCCTCTGCCTGCTTGTCCACGAACTGCTGCCATCCCTCCGGATGTTGCCGCCCACCAGTGACGCTGCCCTGTCTGCACCACCAGCTGTTTCCGGCTCCTTCCGGTTCCACCTCCAGGTACCTCTCACCTGGTACCCCAATGAAGGGGAGGCTCTGGACAGCGATCCACTCCCCAGTAATGACGCGAAGGGTGGTTCTTTACCACCTCTGGATACCGCCACTCCACAAACACTCCCGGCCAATCCGACTCCCGAAGGACCATGAACGAGGGTCGACTTGGAGAGGGTTGGAAATAGTGGTTGTTAATATAACGTAAAGCAACTTAAAGCAGCGTGCTTATTATACATAGCATAAAGCAAACGCTATCGTGGCACTCACTTGGCGCTATTTGCTGAATTCGTTATAACGAAGTATCGCGTGCAACGCAAAAACTTAAATACAGCAAGAAGCGGGCGCCGGGCGGGCGCGACGGCGCGGGGCCGCCGGTTAGTCGTTGCATGCTAGTGATTGCTATCGGTCGCACGCGTAATTTGCGATCCCGCGCGGCTCACGTAATATACCTACGGTAATTTGCTTTGTGCTTTTAAGTGTAAGCAGTGATAGGACACATAACGTAATAAGCAGTGATAGGACACATAACGTAATATTGACTAAGTAAAATTGTGAAGGACGATTGATTGAGAGATTGTGATTTGTGACGATTGTGTTGTTGTTTAATGTTTTGTTTTTATGTGTGTAATTGTGTATAGTGGACGAAAATGTCTAAAAGAGTTAATAGTGATGTACCAATATGGAACTTCTTTGAAAAGTCCATTGATGGCAGTAAAACTGCTATGTGTAATTACTGTCGTCGAGAGTTGTCTTTTAAGACTACTATTACCAATTTAAAGCAACATTTAAAACAAAAACACATTTCGGTGTACAACAATTTAATACATTTTGTTAAAACCCTGGAGTCAACTTCTGTACCTGGAACAGTGAGTATAATTCCCTTGTCGTCTGAAATCGAAAGTTTGCATGTGGAAAATGTTGCTGGTGGGAATAGCAACCCTGCATCCAGTGGTGGTAGGGAGATGGGGAGACGTATTAACAATAACGGTGACGATAATGTTAGTGAACCTCCTAAAAAAGTTCAGAGAGTTATGCCAATTGTATGTATATTTACCAAAAAAGCTGAAATCAGACGAAAGGAACAAAATTGATCTAAGCCTTTTGAAAATGATTGTATATGATTTTCAACCGTTTTCAATTGTTAATGACGAAGGTTTTCGTGCGTACACGCATGCACTGAACCCTAATTATGAAATACCGAACAGAAAAACTTTGTCAGTAAATCTTATGCCAAAAGTTTATGAGAAGAGGCTAGAAGAAGTTAAATCATTCGTCCAGATGAATGCAAAATCAGTGTGCATTACCATTGATTATTGGACATTCCGTACTATGGAAAGTTATTAGGGTATAACGGCGAACTTTATGAAGGAAGACCCTATAGAATGAAAATCGGTACTGATTCAATGTGGTGAATCGGAAGGCCACCATACAGGCATAAACATATATAGGGAACTGAAAAGGTTATTACAGAACTGGGGCATTTACGACAAAGTCAACGTTTTTGTCTGTGACAATGCCTCCAACATGGAGAGCGCCGCAAAATATACTTTGAATTAGATGGCTGGGTTCATTTTGGATGTTTTGCGCATAAACTAAACCTCGTCGTTCAAGATGCACTTGGCGAAATCAAAGAAACTATAAAGAAAGTGCAAAGAGTTGTAAACCACTTCAGAAAAAGCTCTATATCTAAATAAAAATTATTAAAATACCAAACAAACCAACAGAACGTAAGTCTGCCCAAAACTGTTATAAAATCGGTTCCAACACGATGGAACTCGGTATACCTAATGCTGGAAAGGTTCGTTGAGTTAGGAGAATCGTTGCGAGCTACCATTCCTAATTTAGGAACCAATCTTCCAATAATACCCTATGGCAGAGTGAAAGTGTATTGAACAAATTTGTGTCATACTCAAACCTTTTTATGACACTGTAGAAATGAGTGCCGAAAATTATTTAGTCGCGAGCAAGGCGATTATTTTAACTTCAAGTCTCATAAATATATGCAATAATTATACCAGACAAGAATTATACCCTCCAGTACAAAAACTTGCCAAACAGTTAAAAGAGGGTATGACAAAACGACTAGGAGATATAGAAAAAAACGACACTATAAGTTTGAGCACAGTTTTCGACCCTAGATTCTAGATCAAGGATAAAGAACAAATTGAAAACATAAAAAAAATACTAAAACAGAAAATGATATACGAAATAAATAAGAAAATTCAACAATCAACCATTTCAGAACAAGTTCAACCTGTACCATCGACATCAACTGCAAATACTATTCCGTCCTAAATTTTTGGATGCGACATGCCCACGTACAGTTTGTGGTGTGAAATCGACAACGAAGCCAACAAAGAGTTTGAACCGAAACCCTCAGATGTTCAGGCTTCCGAAGAGTTGGAAAAATATTTAGCTGACAACTTAATAAAAAGAACGGAATGTCCTTTTAAATATTGGCGAGAACACAAATTCATTGACCCCGAATTGTATACATTATTTATTTTTAAAACACTGCAACATCATGGTAACTTCTGTACCTTGCGAACGAATATTTTCCAAGTCGGGGTATCTCATTAGTGATCGAAGAACACCGTTATCTTCTACAAAAGTTGCACATATAATGTTTCTGAATGTAAATAAAATGTAAATAAAAATAAAGTATTTAGTGTATATAAAAATGTTAATATTGTGTTAATGTTTGTTGATTTTTGTACATACAATCAATGAACTTTTAAATACGCCTATAATTGCTTATCATACTAAATTACTTTATTGCATAATAACACTTAATCTATAATTATAGACAGTCCTAAGCCTGGAAAGTATGAAGGAAAGTTCATTGTTTATTTTATACTGCTCCATTTTATCGTAATAAATTCATAAACGCGATAAAATATTTTTAAGCATGCTGTCTGTCCAACGATTACGTGATTGTCTAGGGTAGGAGCTGCGAGTTAACAGTCACCGCGCTTGCGTAATTGCGTTAACCGTGCCCGCCCCGCGCTTGTGCGTTATAAAAAAGCTCGTTATAATGAAGCGTATAAAATAACGACTTAAAATATAAAGCTTATAGCACTAAGCAAGTTATTGACATATAGCAACTTTGACTGGACTGGACTTGAATTACTAAGCGCGTATAATTACCAATCACAGTACTTGACTTGCTGCTAATACAAAAAAAAATGGGCCTCCTGGCTAATCGTCGGTAACACAACGATAGCGCGATCTATATCGACGTCAACGCCAAGCTTACTTACAGGAACTAATAATTAAAGTTAATGTACTAAATTATCATCTGACTTATATTATGTTAATTTTATGACCATTTTCATTTAGGAAATTGTGAATGCATTGAGAATTTTCTCTGTACAGCCACAGTAGTTTAACAATCGGGTAAGCCAAATCATTATATTTAATCCGCTATATTCCCTGTATTATATTAAGTCATAGATCCCCTGAATTTCTTTTGTCGCAATAGCGTGAGCTATCTCGACGCTAACGCCAAGCTTACAGGAACTAATAATTAAACTTAATGTACTAAATTATCATCTGACTTATATTTATGTGAATACTTTTTTATGTTTATTTTATGACCATTTATATTTAGGAAATCGTGAATGCATTGAGAATTTTCTCTGTACAGCCACAGTAGTTTAACAATCGGGTAAGCCAAATTGTTATTTTTTAATCCGTTATATCCCCTGTATTATATTAACTCATGGATCCCCTGAATTTCTTTTGTCGCATACGTTTTTGTGCATGAATGTCAATTTTTTTTTGTTATTTTCCTGCATTTGTATCCCGTAGTATACGCCGATGTTTGGACCCTTACTTTTTCAGCTATAATAACATTTGTTCCTAAAGCTCCCTCTGACTCTGTCGGATCCTTTGAAGATGACGGTGCATTTAAATTTACATTCGGCGAAATATTTCCTCATTACCTTTTGGATGCCTGAACGTAAAAAGATAATGAACAACTAATGAGTCGCTGTCATCTTCTTCACAATTTAAAAATTGAGTGAGGGCTCAATATACTTGACATAAGTAACGACTTGAGCCTTCAAGTCATATATAAAATTACTAGCTTTTGCCCGCGGCTTCGCACGCGTAGACTACATGCTTCTCCTTATCATATTTTAACATTATGTAGAGATAAACTAAAAAAAAATGTAATGCGAAAGTGTTTCTTAGGACAGACTTATGCTTACCTACTTTATCATCAATACGCTCTATCCTTGTCCCGTCCCTATCCCTTCACTATTTCTGTGTTTATCCATGACTAATAATAAGTAATCATAAGCATAAGTAAGTAATTAAATTAAAGTATTTCCTTATAAACAACATTTTAAACCATTTTGCATGTCCACGCCAATATCACCAGACTAAATGGCAAAAGCAATTCTCCCTCAAATCTACACCAGCATACGTCAGAGTTTGTCCTTGAGCCTTATTAACACGTTCAGACTGGCACCTCATGAGTAGGTACTTGGTATCCTACGGCGCAAATCTTCATTTGGCCACCGGTGGTACATCACCGCCCCATGAACCAAAAGTCTTGCCCGGACCAACCAAAGGTAGACACGGACAGGAATTATGCTTTCTCTCTCTTGTTTTGGATTATAATAATGCGAAAAAGGGGGTAGATATTTCTGATCACACGGCGTCAGCCATACCAGCCTTAGAAAATCCTAAAGTGGTATCGCAAGCTGATCATTGAGATTGTCTGTGGCAAAGGAAGAAAAAAAATTAGTATTTTAGAATTTCGGGAACAAATTATTAAAGAGATGATTAGCAAGCCCAGCACTGATAATCAACCTGATGACGCTGCAGCGGAGGGTGGGCTCCATGCACAAAGAAAGCCAAAACACAAGTTCAGAGATACCCGAAAGAGATGTAGACCTTATTACGACCATTTTACAACAATCGAATCTGCGGTGAAAAACCAATGGATGGTTTGGATTGTTTCAATATGATTTACACAAAATAATTTTCATTTAATACCATCCATGATGGCATTTCATTTTATGCTTATTTCAATTTTGATCCAATTTCGCTCATTCTTTTTTTGTTGTGTTTGTTATTGTTAGGAGAAGGATCTTATGAAAAAAAAATAAAGAAAAAAAAATTGGTACCTTACCTACACTGGTAGGGTAGGTATGTAGGTAGGGTAGGGTAGGGTAGGGTAGGTAGGGCAGGGTAAGTAGGGTAGGGTAGGGTAGGTAGGGTAGGGAGGTAGGGTAGGTAGGGTAGAGTAGGGTAGGTAGGGAAAATTCGAAGATCCTAACTTCAAAACTGACCGACTTTCATACAAACTATCATCCCCTATTTCACCCCCTTAGGGGTGGAATTCACAAAAATCCTTTTTAGTGGATGCCTGCACAGTATAAAGTATCTATGTGCAAAATTTCAAGTCTCTAGACGATTTCACCCTCATAGGGGTGGAATCTTCAAAATCGCTGTGAAACGTGTAAATTATTTTTTAATATTCAGCCAAAACCCAAAATATGAAGATCCTGACTTGAAAACTGACGGAGTTTCATACAAACTTTCATCCCCTTTTTCACGCCCTTAGGGGTGGAATATTCAAAAATCCTTTCTTAGTGCTCACCTTCACTACCAAAGGAACCTACGTGCCAAGTTTCATGATTGAAGCTTCAGCCGTTTGGCCTGTGCGTTGATGGTAAGTGAGTGAGTGAGTCAGTCAGTCACTTTCTTCTTTTATATATTTAGATTTCCATCCGGATTTATGTTTCGACTAGTATTCCGCCCGCGACTTCGTTCGCACGATTGCGTGTTTTATTCAACTAAGTAGGGGTAGGGGGGAGGGGTAGGTCTTTATTATGTGCGGTTAGTGAAGGCGACCAAAAATAAGCTATTGTTAAATCAAAAATAAATGGGGTATCGTAGATATCTACGGTTTAAGTTAGGAATAACGAAACTTTAATGACGTGTCCGATAAGTTTTAGTTAAATAAAGGGCTCGTGGGTAAATAACAATCACACCCGTCATTCGATCAAAACCTCAGTCATGAGGCTTTACAATAAGATCCATAGCGAGTACACCACTCACCATCTATTACTATGAAGAAAACAGTGCCGTGGAGCTTCCGCACGAGACTTACGATAAAATGGATTAAAGTAACCCATACTCATGGAAATCGGTGACTTTAAACAATAATAATTAAACATAATCAACTATGAAACCCCAAACAAATGAGAATAATTTTAACTAATTATAACAGTCAGTTTCAATAACAAAACAAAATAATCAGGCATAAAAAAAACAAACGTACTCGTAGAGTAACGTGTGAAATGTTTTAAAATTTTCTAAGCATAAAAATAATTAAGTGTAAAAACTTTTGTACATAATAAATATGCTTTTAATGAGAAAAAAAGGAGAATAAGGTTAAGTGGCTATCTATTTTCTTTGCTATTAAATAGATAACTTTTGTTTAGCAAGGAAAAATACTTTATTATGGTGAAACACTTTTCTCATTTACTGTACTAAGTGAAAAAGCACAAAAAAAAAAAAAAAATATCGAATCGGGGGCGTCGACCATAGGTGCCTCGACCTCTGGGGGCCTAAGCCACGGACCCGATCAGAAAACCTATAATCTCAAAAGGTTATATTTGCCTGTTTGTGTGCTTTGTAATAAAAGTACTTTTATAGCCTGCTTAATAGATTTATATCACGTTAAAGGGGAAAATCTACAAGTCCGTGATTAGACCTGTCATACTGTATGGATCGGAATGTTGGGCTGTGAAAAAGATGGATGAAAGGAGATTGCATGTAGCAGAGATGAGAATGTTGAGATGGATGTGCGGCGTGACGAGATTGGATAAAGTGAGAAATGAGTATATTAGAGGCAGTTTTAAAGTGGCGCCAGTGGTAGAAAAGTTGAAAGGAAACCGTTTGTCCTGGTATGGTCATGTGATGAGGAGGGATGCATGTTACTAAAAGAGTTATGAATATAATTGTGGATGGATGGAGAGGGAGAGGAAGGGTAAAGAAAAGATGGATGGAATGTGTGAGGAGTGATATGAAAGAAAAGGGGGTCAGTAATGACGTGACGGGGGACAGGACGGTATGGAAGAAGCAAACGTGTTGCGCCGACCCCAAGTAACATGGGATAAGGGCAGGCAGATGAGGCAGATGATGAATAGATTTATATCACGACGTGGACTGCCCACAAACATATATAGCGACAATGCTTCACCTTCAACTGCACACCAATTAAACGAACTACATAACTTGCACAACTCACCAGTTCACCAAAGACAAGTTTGTAAATTTTCAGCTCAAAAGAGAATTAATTTTAATTTTTTGCCTTGGTACTCATGTCATGCTCCGCAGCAGAACCATTTTGACTATATTATGTAAAAATTATAGGATAAAATTTTGATAATGTCTACATTTTTGTAGCTTAATATCAAAAATTGTATATTGTTAGTTTCTTGGAAAATATCAATTCAAAGTGGTCATGCTACAGAGCATACTCTCCAGCAGAACCACTTTAAAATAACGGTTATTTCACGCTGATTATGCACAGGTCATAATATAAACAAATGTATATTAGATGTATATCAAGATAACATCTACAATTTTAGATAAATACTTACTTACTGATTTTGAGTAACATGTAAATGTTTTATCGGAATTCGCCTGCCATGAATTTCTTAGCAAATAACAAGATTAATAGATACATACATATATATATATATATATATTTCTTTACGATAAATAAATTAATATATCAAGAAAATGGATTCATAAGCTATAAAGATTAAGCAAAAATAGACAAAAATGTAAATAAAATTTGTTTTATTTTTATGTACATAAAAAATAATACATTTAATCATTTTTGAGCGTATATTATGATATGTGATTGTATATTTGAAAATTTGCATGTATGTAAATATGTGAAGCTACTATTATACTACCATTGTAAGAAATTTTGTAATCATATTTATCTGCAAATAAATCTTTGACTTTGACTTATTTATTTTTAATTTAGTTTTGGTTACTTTGCTTATATTGTCATCATAACAGTACCAGCTTGAACCACTTTTGCAGTGTGACTTATAATGTCCTACATCACCAGGTAAGCCTGAAATATACTCCACGACAGAAACGATAGAGTACTTTCTTTGTTTCAAAACTATTGTTTCTGGTACATCACTTATATTCACATAATCACCATATTCAAAAATTATAATATCAGATAACTCGTAAGAGTCTGTAATCGTGGCATTTTCTATGTTACACTGACGGCATAATCGAGTCTTACTAGATAACATTGAGTTTGCCGATTTTTGTAAGCCAGTCGCTATACCCTCATCTGCCAATGTAACAATATCCAGTGGTAAAATTGGACAATTTCGTTCAGACACATAATCACAACTGGAGCATTGTTTAAAATTTTTTGCACTAGAATATTCAGTTATTAAAAGACTTTCAAATTTTTTTGTAACGTTACACGTGCAGTTGACAACTTGAATATTGCCTTGTATTACTTTTTCGAAAGAGTTTAACAAAATATCTGTCCTCAATCTTAATACATCTATAGCATCATCGTGATTAGATATGGCTTTTATTAGGGTAGCAAATGCAGAACTTTTACCTTCCAATAATTCATGAACACTCCTGTGTTCCTTGTAGGCGACCGCGAATGAGTAGGCCACAGCATCGAAAGCACATGTATTCTGGACAACTAAGTGATCCATATTAGCGTGACTTTTATTTCCATTTATTAATATTTGCACATTTTTCTTGTCGACTTTTGGTTTAAATAACTCTATTAAAGATTTTTTCTTAACTTCATAATTGTTGTTAGGCCAGTTTTCCTCATAAATTGGAGTATTTTAAAATACTGATAGGGAATCAGAATCCTAAAGCTAAGTGTGTCTTCGGGATGAATGCTGTCTTTTTTATTTTAATTGTACACTTAATATCTTCAAACCTCTTCTCTTGTTTTTTTTTGTGACTTGTTATGTCATTATCAAAGTAAGTACACTGAGCTGAGTTTATTTCACCAGATAAGTATTCAGTGTGTTTCATAATAAATTCATCTACATGTAATAAACCACTCTTTGTACAGAACAGAATAACAACTGTTTTATATTCTTAAAGTAGCTTTATATATTACTACTGCTAGCTACATCATTTGTTTCCTTGTAGAAAGGTAACATTAAATTGGTCCAAAGGGGAAGTCTGTAAAATGGTCCTCATCATATTGTGTAAAATGCAAGTTGTTAATACCACTTTATCTACAAACTTTGGATGCAATTTAATATTTTTGTTGTAAATCGCAAATTTTTGATATAAAATTCCAAAAGCGTTTTCAACAACCCTTCTAGCTCGTGATAAGCGGTAATTATATTGCCGTTCAGGATCTGATAGTCTCCGTGTATTTGAGCGAGGATATGGTCTTAATAAATATGTCTTCAATGGAAATGCCTCGTCTCCCACAAATACATGTGGCATTGCATGATTAGTTCCTGGTCGTCGGTGCTCCGTAGACCAATTGGAATTCGACCAATTGGTCTATGGGGAAAATTACATGTTTCCATCGTCCAATTACCAACTGGTCTATGGAGCATACTCGACGTAAACCAAAACTATGTTCCATTATCACATTATAACCCTGAGTTCACACCAGTTTCCTATACTTTGGGTTCAAAGAAGCCTTTGTTATATTTTTGGGTTCACATCAAACTAAATTCAAAAATATTATAAAGGAATAAATACAATAACCTTATATTGTATTTATTTCATTTATAGCTAATTATAATAGAATCTTCAATGAAAAGAAAAGAAAAGATAGGAAAATATGTAAACTTTTTTAAATTACCACTTCACAGAAAACTTATGTGTCATTATGGTGTCAATGTAATGACAATTAATTGGTTTCTCGTTAGCCTACCAGTGGGAAGAATTGAAGAATCTTAAGATATATATATATATTTTTTCAATGCAATAAGCCGTTTTTGAGCTGTTAAGGATTATCCATTTTGTTACAGAATGTTATAGTCTTCGCCAAAGTTCTGGGCCGCCCTGAAATTGACTTTCCGATGCGCAAGGCACGATACGGTGCTGTTTTTGTATGAGATTAACGACTGCGTAGCCATTGTAGCCAACTTCAGGGCGGCCAAGAAAATTGGCAAGGAATATAAAGACAGTTTGTCCTATCTGCGTACTTTTCACTATTTTTTTTTTAAATTGTTATGCCGTAATTATTCAATAAATGATTATTAAGCGGTTTCAAAAATTGTTTATGATATATTTTTTTAATACTTATGGACACTGCTTTACTATACCATTAAACTGGACAGCGGAACATTTCTCAATTCTCCATAGACCAGTTGGAAATTGGACGATGGATACATGTAATATTCCCCATAGACCAATTGGTCAGATTTCAATTGGTCTACGGAGCACCGACGTTCCTGGTAATGGTTTGTCACATGGAATATTGAATGTGTTTCTTTCAAGTGCCTTTCCAAATGTAGATGATGAATAGATTCCGCCATCGCTGTTTTTTCCATAGGCTCCTACATCAACCGCTATGAATCTGTATTCAGGATCAACTATAGCTAACAAAACAATAGAAAATGTTTTTTTATAGTTAAAAAACAACGATCCACTATTGGGAGGTGCAATTATATTTACATGTTTGCCGTCAATGGCGCCTATGCAATTCAGAAAGTTCCATTTATTTTTAAATCCTTCTTCGATTCCTTGCCATGTGGCTGTAGTTGGTTGAGGTATATGAATTGGCATTAATTTATTTATTATTGCATTGCACACATCTATTACTATCAAACGAATAGTTGATTCTCCTAAACGGAAGCTCGAATAAATTAGTAAATGTAGATCCAGTTATGAAGTACCTGCAACAATAAATGTATATTTAATATACGTTTTATAATACGTGTATATGTTTATGTGAATGTGTGTGTACGTACTCCCTTTCACACATACATGTGTAACTACATGCGCTTGATATAGTTAACCATGATTTATTTTATTTCAGAATCTGAGTGCAAGAAAACTTGGTTAAATCTTAGAGAGTCTCACCGACGAGCTATGAAGAAGCGTAAAACTAAAAGTGGTCAGGCAGCCCCGACGACGAAAAAGTGGACCTTTGAAGATGAAATGAGTTTTTTAGTACCTCATTACAAAGAAAGAAATACGATCTCTTCGGTTGATGATGATGACGGTTCAGATGTTAGCAGTTTCTTGGGTAATGATGATTCACAGAACTCAATAAACATAATTCAGTCTCCAGAAAACTTACAAGCGGAAACTACTCCACTTTCGCCGCGTCCTGAGTCTTCTGCATCTTCAGTTGCATCCAAAATTTCAAAAAAAAAAAATCTTAATATTGAAAAAAATTCAGCGTCACAAACTTTAATGAAATATTTATTAAATCACAACGAAACCAAAAAAGAAGATGAGATAGATACATTTTTTAAGAGCATTGCGGCAACGGTTAAAAAATTTTCAGAATATAACCAAGCTGTTATGAAAAGTAAAATATATAACGCAGTTTCGGAAATGGAGTTAAAAGAAATCGCAGAGAAACAAAGCTATTATAGTTATCGCAACCCTTACATTCCCCAAAGAGAAGATGACATGCCTCGAGGTTTTACCACTCTAAATAACATTAGCCACGAGATACAATCAACATCTGGCGCTTCAAACATTCATGATTTTAATATTTCAAACTTAGAAGAAAATGGCGCGTCAAATGCTGACGATCTTGATACTTCAAACAATCTTTAATTTATACAATGATTGTATTTTTGTTGTGGCGCTATTTTTGTTTAATTGCCATAATTTTTGGATTTAATAATATAGTTTTGTATAATAAAAAAATATGTGATTTATGGGTATTTTTTTTTACCTAAACTACAAAAAAGTTGCATTTACTAAAATACCTTACGCAATCACACAAAATATATACACACATACACCAGACATAAAACGTACATCCCCTGTGCACACCTGATCGCAAATGAGGGTTGCGTTCCAAAAGAAATATTTTTTATCGACAGAGGATAAAAATTAATCTATCTTGTAGTTTCGGAACCGAGTATTTTTTTTGTACACTTAAAAAAAAGAACAATAGAGATAATACAAACATTAAAATTATAGTACAAATATTTATGTAGACCAGATTAAAAATTCCAAAAACAAATGCAATTTCTCACCTTAACGTTACAGCTAGTTTTTCTTCGGGCGATATTGTTTCTCTGAATGTTGTATTCTTCTTCCTTATACATTCATCTATAGACTGCAATATGTTATAAAAGAGATATTTCGGCATATGAAAATAAATATAAAATTTCTCTTCATCATCCATCAAATGTTTTTTTATAGTCTGAAATTCCCCTTCAGTACTCCTTGCTTTATTCATACTGTGTACCCAATATCTTTTTCTTTTTTTCTTGCTATTTTCTTTTTCCTCTTCATCAAGTGCTATGGCTATGATAGCCAACTCACGTATTGTAAACCAAGACATAACCGTGCGCTACACTTAACGTTTGGATTCAAACTGATCTGGTGCCAACCAGGTCAGCCAGGGGGCGGCGAGGCTTAAGCGCGGTGTCGCCTAGCCGTAGCCGAGTTGACGTACAGGCGCTGCTGATACGCTTTCGTTACGTGCATACGGTAGGTTGACGCCTGGTTGACAGCGAGGCGAAAGGCGTTACGGTTACGATCCCTTTCCGATCCCATATGTGTGCTGAGACCCTTAAGGTATTCCTTAAGTGTGGAGTGACTGCGTTCAAGTGCACCTTGAGTCTGAGGATGGTATGGGGAAGACCAGATTTGTTTAATTTTCAGAAAATCGCAGGTTCTTTTAAATAAATCTGCGGTGAAGTTTGTGCCTTGATCGGTTAAAATGGATTTTGGGATACCGAAAACAGAAATAAAGTGCACTAAACACTCACATGTTTATTCTGCAGTCGCACTAGCGATAGGGTAAGCGAGGGAATATTTGGTGAGGTCGTCTTGTAGTGTTACAATAAATTTGAGCTTAGTAAGGCCAGCTTCTGGAAGGGGACCCACAAGGTCGAGGCTGAGTCGTTCAAATGGTTTAGTGGAAGTGGTAGTCTTAGGGCCTTGTTACTTTGGCATTGGGAGCAATTTCTTATGTATGTTTCGATATCTGTTCGCATATTTTTCCAGAAATATCTTTCTTTTATTCGATTAAACATTCGTGTAGATCCTAAATGTCCGGCAATAGGAATATTATGGTTTTCGCGAAGTATTTTAGATATCTCCGAAGGTGTAGGGAAAATTATAGTATTATGATAAATATAAACTGACCCTTGAGTGTTGTTAAAGATATAGCAGAACATGTTGTATATTTTAGCCCAGATATGTTTGTCGAAAGGATTTTGGAAATCAGTAATGGCCAAATTTAGGTCGGAATCTCTGGAATTACGTAGTATATCGGATTGAAGATTTATTATACTTTTATAAATGTCTTCATAAGAATTATTATGAAAGTGATATACTTTTGTGAATAGGAAATATATTGTTTTTCCTTTGTGGTTGAATGAGATAAAGGAGTAGAGAGTTCTTTCCCTATCTAGGAGTTCCTTTGAGTCTTCAAGGTTGCTCAGGATTTCTTCTATGTGAGGGTTGGAATCATCGAGGTCGATGGAGGTAGGTATGACTATGGTTTTGCAGTTAGTTTTCAGGATGCTTTCGTTGTGTTATGTGATTTTAGCGTTGCTATTAAAGTCTTTATTGATCATTGTTTTCAGGAATTTGCTATAGTTACTCTCAAGAGAAGGGTTTGTTATAAGATTCGGGGTTTTGTTAGATGTGGTAGGTGTTAAAGGATCATCGATTCCTGGTGGTGAATCGTCGTTTTCTAAGAGGTCTATGGACGGTAGTTTATTGTCAAGGTCTAGGGAATCAGGAGGTAGTTGGATATCAAGATCCTCCAGAGTTAGAGGCTGAACCGAGGTGATGAATTATCATCTGTTTTCTGGTTAGAAGTGGATGGATTGGGATCACAGTCTGATGGTTGGATTGGGTTTACAGGGTATCGGGATAAGGCGTCAGCAGCGGCATTAAGTTTTCCTTTTTGATAACCGATTCATATTCGTATTCGTATTCCATTAACTTCAAGCGCCATCTTTGTAGTTTACTACTAGGGTCTTTATGATTAAATAACCACTTTAATGGTCAGTGATCAGTAATGATCAGGAATTTTCGTCCATAGAGATATGGGCGAAAGGTTTTGCAACCGTACAAAATAGCAAGTAGTTCTTTTTCGGTGGTATTATAATTAGATTCGCTTTTGTTGAGGGTCCGAGAGGCATAGGCTATTGGCCTATCCTTACCAACGGGACCTTGACTGAGTACGGCACCGATGGCATAATTAGAGGCATCACACGTTAAGATGAAAGGAGCAGAAAAATCTGGATAAATAAGGATAGGGGCAGATGTAAGTTTGTGCTTGAGTTCGTCAAAGGCAACTTCTTGTTGCTTATTTTCCCATAGGAAGGGGACATCTTTTTTAAGAGTTGAGTTAGAGGTTTTGCTATTTTCGAGAAGTTAGAAACGAAACGGCGATAGTAGGATACAAGTCCGAGAAAGGACTTAATGTCCTTCGGTGGTTTAGGAGTAGGAAATTGGGTCACAGCTTTTATCTTTTCAGGGTTAGGTTTCACACCATCTTTAGTTATTTGGTGGCCAAGATATGCGACTTCACGTCGGAGAAACTCACACTTATCAGGTTGGAGTTTTAGATTGTAATCTCGAAGTCTTTGGAATATTATTGAAAGATTATCAATGTGAGAGTTTAGATCGTGGGAATATATGACTATATCATCAAGATACACAAAACACCGTATGCCTTGAAGGCCTGTAAGAGCGGTATTCATTAACCGTTGGAAAGTAGCGGGCGCATTTTTTAAGCCAAATGGCATTCTTGTAAATTGGTAATGTCCTTGAGGTACGCTAAACGCTGTTTTTGAAGCGTCCTCCTCATTTATTAAAATTTGGTGGAACCCTGATGCAAGGTCAAGGGTTGAGAAGTATTTACTTTGTCCCAGTTGATCTAAAATTTCGGATATCTGCGGTATAGGGTAGCTATCACCAATAGTGATGTCATTCAGTTTTCGGTAATCGATAACTATGCGCCACTTTTGCTGTCCGGATGCATCAATTTTTTTTGGGACAATCCAGATTGGTGAAGACCATGGAGACTCTGAATGTTTTATGATGCCTTGATCAAGCATTTGGTCTATTTGTTTGTTGACTTCTTGTTTGTGTACCTCTGGGAACCGGTAAGATTTTACATTTATAGGATTTTGAACGCTTGTTGTTATGGTATGCTTAAGTGCATTTGTGTGGGAAAGTATGTCACCAGGAATATAAAATATATCTGAGTGTTCGGTGCAAACATCGTGAAGGGCATTTGCTTCTTCAGTATTGAGGTGGGAGATTCTGAGAAGGTTTAATACTTCATGTGTTCGGAGGTAGGAGTCAGTGCTTTTAAAATGACAAGCTGTATGAGTATTTAATGAATCGAACGGGTTGACTAAAGAATTTAAGGGAATGAGTGTGATATCCAAGTTTGACTTTAGGTTTATAGGAGATTCAGAAGTGTTGATTATTGATAAGTTAATTATTTTATTTTCTTTAACTGTGACTAAGCAATTGGCGATCAGTAAGTCTTCGTGATAACATTGATCTAGTACGAGTCCTTCTTTCACCTCAGGATTGGATACAGAGCATTCTACGACAGTTTCGGTTCTGGCAGGAATTACATAAATAGGCGCATTGAAATGTAATTTTATTTCGTATTTACCTACTTTCAAGGTTTCATGAATGTAATCAATAGTACAGCCAAAAGCAATTAGCATATCAGTGCCAATTACGCCATCATATGGTAAGTGTATTCGGGGTATTATATGGAATCTATGCGTGATACTATTTTTATCATCAATTTTTATTTTAAGTGGGAAATGGCCTATTGTTGGTGAGGCTTGATCAATGGGGTCAATACCTTTTAAAAGGATTTTATCTGGTGTGATATCAACTGGTATTTGTATAGAAGAGTTTTTTAGGAGGCTCACTGTTGCGCCAGAATCTACAAGAAGAGATATGGTAGAGTTTGATACTGGGGTATGGACAAGGATGTGAGGTAGCCGTCTCTTAAATGGACTAATATTAATTTCATAAATTTTTGTTTCAGGAGTTGAACGAGGAGCGATTGAGTCTAAAGTGGATTTGGCATGTACAGGTTGATTTATTTTATGATCAGCGGGACTAGTGGATACAGAGGATACAGTGGTGTTACTATTTCTCGAGTCCTTATCGTTAGGGGTTACAGAGGATACAGAGGATGCAGAGGATACAGTGTTGCGGTTTATTCGCAAGTCCCTATCATTAGGGGATACAGAGGATGCAGAGGATACAGTGTTGCGATTTATTCGCAAGTCCCTATCATTAGGGGATACAGAGGATGCAGAGGATACAGTGTTGCGGTTTATTCGCAAGTCCCTATCATTAGGGGATACAGAGGATGTAGCATTGGTGTCTTTGATATAGAAATGTTTTGGAATTTGAGGTTTGGGTCTCACGAGACACCACCGTGAGCCCTTTACTCGTTTAAACCATCATTTGATTTACCTCGAGTATTTTCCGTGTAGTCATCATCTTCATTACTATTTACCGCGTGAACTTGAGCTTGATTGTTTTGGTAACGTCTAGGTAATGGTCTTTGATTAATTTGGTCTCTGAAGCGATTATTATTGAATTCCCTTTTCCTACATTCTTCAATAGTATGGCCCACGTTTTTACAATAACGGCATACTGGGAGACCTGAAGGAGATGGTCTCTGACTATTAGACTCGTTTGGAACACCTTGCTGTGTAAAGTTACGGTTCTGTTGAAATCGACGTTGAGGCCAACGTCCTTGATTAGGTGCATTGGTATTGTTTGCTGATGGATTACGCTTTTTCCTTGGCATCATTGAAGAAGAGTGAATGGAGGTGAGGAGAAGGAAGTGAGACGAGGTTCTACGCTGCTAACCTTCAGACACGCACTGAAAAAACGACATCATTGGGCCACTAGTCCGGAGACTGCGGGGACGCCCGAGCCCCCCCGGAATGTCCATCGGGCCCTCCCCATCTGGTCGCCAACCAGCACGATGGTGCATTCCGGGATTTTTCGACAGTTGGCGGGGCAGCCTTTCATGTGTGGCTGGCACACTACTTGGGCCCCCAACTACCTGCGGTCGGCCAGCGGCGCACCGTGCCTCGGATCCCGCTACCCTCCGCGACTAGTCCCCCGATACGTCTATAACAGCGCGCGTCAGGCTGGTCTGCCAGCAGTAGAACAGCTATCTCGACCCAACTCCTCTAGTTGGCTACACCGAGCATCGTAACCGGAACACGGCTAGGCCGCTTGGCGGTACGTCTTTGCCCGGTGGGTGGTCGCAAGCCTTCGGCCGAAACCTACCACCAGTTATTGTCACCTGATTTGCACCACCCGGGGACCACGTGTAGGGAATCAAAGGGTACACTCCTACGGACGTGGGTGACTCGGCCCCCAAAAGTGCACTGACCATGCTGGACGGGAAATGCGTAAGCTTTCGCTAGCGCTAAACCTCACCCAGCTGGTCCAGGGGGCAACGAGGGTACCGGATGTCGATTCGCACACGGCGAATTGCTTGGACCTTCTGCTGACAACAGATCCAGACAGATACTCTGTGTCGATTTCCGTTTTTTTTTTTTTTTTTTTTTTTTTTGACGTTTGACGTTTCTACTGGTGGGATCGTAGTCTGAGTTTTTTAAATAAATAAAATAAAACAAAGTCGATTAAGTGTCTGGAAAGTTTTTAATCAAGTGTTTAGTAGCATAATTTGAGGTATACAGTGTAGTGATTGCTCCTAAAGTGATTAATTACTGCATAAACCAATTTAAAAAATCTCCAAGTCAATAACATAAATACCCTCAAATTTATAGAAACAAGTTTGTAACAGCTGTTCAAAGTAAACAAAGTTTTTGTGTTAATTCATCCAAGTACCTAATAGATATGGCGGTGAAGTGCGGTGAGTGCGGTAAATTCGTTTCGGCGGTTGACACTGTTAGGTGCTCGAAGTGCAGCGTCTCGTATCACCGAGTGTGTGTCGCCCTACCTACGAGGGGCCCCATAGTCTCTGCTTGGCATTGTCCCGAGTGCAGAAAAAATGTCCGTAGGGACAATAAGGCCGAAACGCCGGTACTCGGTTGTGTGGCCGACGAGGAGTCGACGCCTGCGACGACGCAGCTGTCAGCTGTTGCACCGTTGACGCCCCAGTCATTCGCTGCACCGTCGTCGCCTGTGAACACTGAGTCCCCGTCGGACGTAGGCTCCGCTCTGAGATTGGTAGTGGAGGAGATTCGCACCTTGCGCTTTGAAGTCTCGGAGCTTCGGAAGGATGTAGCGGAGCTGAAGGCATCTACTGACACGTGTCATACTCGCATGGATGGGATCGAGTCCAGACTGGCCGTGCTTGAAAAGCGTCATGATGCCGGATGCGATCCGACAGCAAATTTAAATGCGGTGGAGAGTGTGGTCTCACAGCTCAAGAGGGACCTTAATGACAGAGATCAGGAGCTGATGGCAAACGATCTGGTAATAGGGAACATACCTGAGTCGCAAGCTGAAAGCCCAGCACACCTGTTCCAGCTAATTGCCACAAAGCTGGGAGTTACTTTGGAGGACCGCGACATCGTGAGCGCAGAGCGAGTCGGCGGCAGACACGTTAAGGCGACAAGCCCGCGAGTCTCAACAGAACCCCGCCCTCGCGCTATCATGGTGCGCCTCGCACGACGTGACCTGCGTGACGCCGTGCTGAACGGCGCCCGCGTGCGACGTGACGCCACAACCGAGAATCTCGGACTCTCCGGCAGACCCGTACGCTTCTTTGTAAATGAGAGGCTGACCAGATCAAATCAGCAGTTGTTTCGTCAGACAAGGGCAGCTGCGGGGATTCATGGATGGCGGTTCGTATGGACGAAGCGCGGTCGCATCCTGGTCCGACAAAAGCCTGGCGAAGCCACTCACAGGATTGCATCTGAGGATGATATTAATCAGCTTATTGGACCTCTTGCGGACACTGTCAAATAAATCTTTGTTTGTTGCTGCACATTTTTTTGTATTTGTTCATAGTTTTACTGATTGTAATTGTTTAGTATGCATGGTGTCTGTGTGTCGTATCTGTAGTGATCTGGGGAGCTGCGAGTATCGAAGTGAGTACTACTGTCAAACAAGGAACATAGTTATATTATCTACACATATTATTATTATTTACACACAAACAGCAACATTATTTACAAACAACACATATATTTTATTATTTACAATTTATTATTTACTACTAGAACTAAAACTTATATACAATATTAATTATTTAGACAAAACAAATAAACAAAAGTACTTTAATAAATATTATATTAATGAAATACTATCCTTGCTATATACATACACTTATACAACCATTATTATTTGCATGCCATGACTAAGTCAAAATTATTAAAGTTTGGTTTATTTAATGCGGGCTCTCTGGCAACTAACCAGGACGAGTTTCTTATTGCAATGTCTCAGCACTCAGTGGATATAATGGCAATCAACGAAACGTGGCTGCGACCTGGGGAGGAGGGACGCGCGCCTAAGGTTCCGGGGTATAGGTTGAAGCACGTGCCGCGCCCTGCGACTATACGCGGGGGACGGGGCGGAGGAGTAGCGTTTTACATTAAAACAGGAGTACGGGCGCGTGTACGGCCACATCCAGAGCAGTCTGATATGGAACAGATGTGGTTAAACCTAACTGTCAATGGTAGGAAGTTGCTGATTGGCACTGCATACAGGCCACCCTGGTTTGAATTGTCAAAATTTCTGGATGGTATAACTGACAGTATTAGCGCATTGGCACCTTACGATCATTTGGTATTACTGGGGGATTTCAATGTAAATTTATTGGATACAAAGAATACAAAAACTAAAGATTTGACGGAATTCCTAAATTATACCAATCTGAATCAGGTAGTGCAGTCACCAACTCATTTTGTAGGGGATAGTAGTACTCTCATTGATGTTATCTGTACCGATGTGGGGGTTCGTAATGTACTGGTTAGCCATGTCAGTGAACTTGGTCATCATTCGTTTATTGTATGTGATACTGTCATAAAGAAGCTAAAAAGTAAGCCTAGGCTGGTTGTGTATCGACCTCTGAGGGATATATTGGAGGATTATTTTGCAGTGGATCTGAATTTAATGTCATGGTTTGAAATTGATTCACTGCCTGATGTAAACAGCATGATTGAACATTTTAATGCCATTATTACCCAATTATTCGACTTACATGCCCCCATAAAAAGTAAAATATTTAGGGACCGACCCACGCCGTGGATAACGGATAACATTAAATTGATGTTTAAGCTGCGAGACGAGGCAAAAATTAATTATAATAAGGATAAGTCCGACACTGCCAAGAAGTATTATTTGGATTTAAAAAAACAGTCTGTTACAGCACTAAGGCAGGAAAGGAAGGTATACTTTGACAGGCACATTAATAGTCAGATAAAACACCCGAAAAAGCTATGGAAAAATCTTAAATCAGATGTTTTCGCAGAGCATAGTGAGGGTACGCTTCCCGAACAATTTAATGACCCAGACGAGATAAACAAGGCATTTCTCAATGTACCAGGGCAGTGCATACTTCCCACATCGCAGTTATCTTATTTTGATGCGAATAGGTTTGGTGATACTCAATTTGAAATAAGAAATGTTACTGAGGAGGAAATTTTGAAAATTATCAAGAGCTTGGGGACAAATGCTAAAGGGATTGATGGAGTCAGTCTGGATATGATAATGTTAACATTACCGATCACCCTTCAGGCTATTACTACAATCATAAATAAGTCGATAGATACCCACACTTTCCCTGACTTGTGGAAGTGCGCTATTGTGCGACCTTTACCCAAAATTAGCAACCCTACTACTTATAAAGATCTGCGTCCTGTTAGCATATTGCCTTGTTTATCGAAAGTTTTGGAGAGGGTGGTTTATAATCAAATGCTGGAATATTTAGAGTCAAACAATATGCTACCCGACCTTCAGTCTGGTTTTAGGAAGGGTCGTGGGACCGCCACAGCCCTTTCTGACGTGGTAGGGAATATCCTGGAGGCGCGTGACAGGGGGGAGGGAACAATCCTTGCACTGCTGGATTTTTCGCGGGCCTTCGATGCAATAAACACCACTCTGTTACTTTCCAAGTTGGCCTATTATGGTTTTTCAACGGAAACAATAGAGTGGTTCGCTAGCTACTTGCAAAATAGGTCACAGCTCGTGGAAGTCCAGAGGGAGGATGGATCTAAGATGTCATCCCCCCCTCGTCGGGTGCCACGTGGGGTACCCCAGGGATCAATTTTGGGGCCCCTTTTGTATATCCTTTACAGCGCAGACATTACTAAGTCATTCCAGCATTGCAGGTATCATATGTATGCGGATGACATCCAATTATATATAAATTTTAAACCAGCAGATACATTAGAGGCAGTGAGAAAAATCAATGACGATCTTGAAAGAGTTGTGGTATGGTCAGATAACAACTCACTGGTATTGAACCCGTTGAAATCAAAGTTTATGGTTTTAGGAAGTAGGAAAATGATCAGCGCAATACTGTCAGCCAAGCCAGAGGTTGTCATCAGGGGGGAAAAAATTGATAGGGTAGAGATAGCATGCAATCTTGGGTTAACAATGGATCCTGAACTTCGATTTGAGAAGCATATCAATAATGCTATGAGGAATTGTTTTTATAGATTGAAACTGCTATATTCCATTAGAGACTACCTGAGTGTTGAGCTACGTAAACAGTTAGTGGATAGTCTAATTTTATCAAGACTTAATTACTGTGATACCGTGTATGGCCCGTGCCTGTTAGCAAGAACAGAAAAGCTGATACAACGCATACAAAACGCATGTACACGGTTCTGTGTAAAGATACCTAGTAGAAGTCATGTCACTCCTTATATAAACGAAAATAATATTTTAAAAATGGCTGCTAGAAGAAAGTTACATATGGCTAGTTTGCTTTTTGGAGTGGTGACAACACAAAAGCCACACTATTTGTTTGAGAAGTTGAGTTGGAGGCAGAGCAAATACGAACCACGTTTTTCTACCGAACCTCTTTGTACGTCGACACATAGGACCGCAGCATTCAGGGGAAGTTTCAGATATGCTGCCACACACTGTTGGAATAACCTTCCTCCACCAGTAAGAGTCCTGAGAACAAAAAGGCATTTTTTGAGTATTTTGAAGAATTATTTCATGCAGATACAGCAAACCACATGATTTGTAAACTGGAACCAGTGACAATAGCTGCTCTTATCGGTCTTACCTTGTGGGTCATGGCCTACAGGCAATGGGGATGGTTTTCCAGCAGTGTGGGTGGCCTGTCTGATTCCTTCCAGGTTGGGCCCAGTCTTGTGTCACTGACACAGGAATGGTGTTCATCAGCCATCTGAGGCGTGTTTGCTGGCTTTCTGAAGCTACATTATCTGGGTGGGACAATGGGTAGGCATAAGTCGATAGTGCTAGAAGAATTACCAATGTTATTTAATGTAAGGCTTGGTTACTGTCTGAATACTTACCATGAGGAGCGGTTTCATTTTGCATTTCATAAGTAGATATGTCGGTAGATCTTACACCTTCCATCAAGATCCTTCGTACATCGTAAGATCGACGATCCATACGGCCCACTAAAATAATGAAAGAATATATTAAAATAACATTCTCAGGCTTTTTTAAATTAATTTTAACTAATTTTATTGCTCTCGATTGAAAAAGTGAGGTTGTCGTTTGCCAACGCCATGGCTTTGCAAATGGCCGCCATGGCATCGCAATTCTCATGGTGCATATAGGTACCATAGATTCAATTTTGTTATAATCAATTTTAAACATAAAACATAATAATTATTAGATTTAGGAATACACACACCATGGTATTTTATTTTATTTTCAGTATGATTATTATGCCTCAGTTTATGTATCTTTTATTTTATATGTAACGCATAAATACAGACATAGGTATATAGTTTATAATAAGACTTTGATATATATTTTTATTTTATTTCTATGTACTTACTTTCAACATGTTCAGTCGGTTCAGTCACACTCATTTTCGTACGAAATTTTTGTATTTTCACATGGGAGAACGTCATTACGTCATTCGCGAGGTTTTTGCTGAAAATCAGCGCTGTTGACGATAGGTTCGTCTGAAGTCACGGCATTAAGCTGAGCAATGACCTATTCTTGCACAGATGCGACGCACAGCCTATTTGCCCTTGTTGTTTCAAAGATGGATAAATTTTCCACTCATCGGCATTTCGTTAATTTGTGATTGTTTTGTTTGTTTGTTTTCATTTGGTAATGTCGAAACATATTACGCAAGTAAATTGTCTTTGGCCTCTCACCCACAGATAACTGTTTATTGCTCTCATCAAGCAATAGACAAAATTTGACAAACTTTTATAATTTTTTTGTTTTAAATACGAGGCTTTTGGCTAATTTGTGAATTTGGTGAATGCCACTCTTTATTTTGTATTGTGCGTTTAGTTTGTGCAGAATAAACAATTTTTCTTTCTTTCTTTTCTTTCATTTCGTCACCATTAGGTAGTTCCGACCACTGTCTGGTGAAGTCTGTGTCCGTCTATTCCCCGCCCGATCTCAGCCCAAAAGGCACCCGGCGGGTTTGGCGGTACAAGTCAGCAGATTGGGATGGTATGCGATCTTTTTTCGCATGCTATCCTTGGCAGCCTACTTGCTTTTCTTCGACTGATCCATCGTCGTGCGCGGACACCGTGACGGATGTGTTGCGTCAGGGAATGGAGTACTACATTCCGTTCTCTGACGTATCAATGTCTAGCGAAGACCGGCCTTGGTTTGGCGCCGAATGTAAGCGCGCCAACGCGCTTAAGCATGACGCGTACCTGGCTTGGGTCGACGCTCGATCGCGTAAGGCGGGTGACGTGGGTCAGAAGAAGAAGGCCTTCAACAGGGCTGCCAAGTCCTGCAAGATGGTGTTGCGAAGGGCTCGGTTCGACCACATTGGCCGAATAGGGACCAAACTTGCTTCTTACCCAGCAGGTAGTAAAGCGTTTTGGTCTCTGGCTAAGTCGGTCGAATCGAACTTCTGTCGTCCCTCACTACCACCACTGCTGAAACCCGACGGGTCGCTGGCCCACTCCGCTGAGGAGAAGGCAAATTTATTTGCCTCCCTTTTTGCGGAATCTTCACGTCTGAATCCCGGTGGCGCGCGGCCCCCTCATTCTTCTGATGGATGCGAGACGAGTATGTCGGACATTCGTATCCATCAAAAAGACGTCCGTAGGGTGTTGCGCAACCTCGACGTGAACAAGGCTAGCGGCCCTGACGGAATACCAGCAATTGTTCTTAGAACCTGTGCGCCTGAATTGTCTCCGATCTTGACACGCCTATTCCGCCTTTCTTATGAGGCTGGAAAAGTGCCGAATGCTTGGAAGCAGGCTAACGTACAGCCCGTGCCCAAGAAGGGAAGTCGAGCTGATCCGGCCAACTACAGACCCATATCTGTAACCTCCATACTCTGTAAGAGTATGGAACGTGTACTCAATATTAAGCTCCTGGCATACCTAGAAGCAAACGATATCCTAAGTGACCGCCAATACGGCTTCCGCCGAAATCGGTCTACTGGGGATCTTCTAGCGTATGCCATTCACATCTGGAGTGAGGCCATTGAGAGGCACGGAGAAGCGCTTGCCGTCTCCCTAGACATCTCAAAGGCTTTCGATAGGGTCTGGCACGAAAGCCTTGTTGGTAAGCTTCCTTCATTCGGTTTGCCCGGTGGTCTGTGTGATTGGATTGCTGACTTCCTGAGAGATCGGTCCATTCGAGTGGTTATCGATGGCTGCACGTCGGACCACTTGGATATTAATGCCGGGGTCCCTCAGGGGTCGGTACTCTCAGCAACTTTATTCTTGCTGCACATTAACGATCTGCTAAAACCCGGCACCTTTGGGTATGCAGACGACAGCACTGTTGCTGAGAGATACTTGTCTAACGCTCGTGCTACCGGGCCTCAGATCCAGTCTCTCCGGGAGGCCATGGTGGAGCGCTTGAACTTGTCCTTGCAGGCAGTCTCCGAATGGGGCGATGCCAATCTGGTCAAGTTTAATGCTGCTAAAACCCAGGCGTGTCTTTTTTCCGCTAAAAAGAGCCAATTTCACCCGGCTCCAACTTTCCGAGATGTAACCGTGCCAATAGCTGACCATCTTGAGCTTCTTGGCGTTACGTTGACATCGACTCTCAATTTTGGCCCGTACATTGAGGCAAAAGCTCAGCAGGCTGCCAAAAAGCTGGGGATCCTTGCAAAGGTGAGAAGGTACTTCACGCCAGAACAGTTGCTCAGCTTGTATCAAGCGCAAGTTCGATCATGCATGGAGTACTGTTCTCATCTCTGGGACGGATCTGCCAAATACCAGCTTGATGCACTAGAGTCGATCGAAAAGCGGGCCAAGAGGCTCATCGGTGATGAGGCACTGGTTAAGTCAAAGCTCCAGAGTCTTGAACATCGTCGCCGAGTTGCTAGCTTGTCGGTTTATTATCGATTGCATTTCGGGGAGTGTGCGATGGAATTGCATGATCTAATTCCGCCCAGCCCGTTTCATCATCGGACTACCAGACGCACGGCGATGCGCCATCGGTACATGGTGGACATCCCACCCATACGCACTAAACGTTTTGAGAATACTTTTATTATGCGTACAGCTAAGGAGTGGAATTCTCTGCCGGAGTCTGTGTTTCCCGATAGCTACAATCTAGGGGTCTTTAAGTCAAGAGTGAATAGGTTACTACTAGGCAAGCGTGCTCCATCGTAGACCACATCATCGCTTACCATCAGGTGAGATAGTGGTCAAGCGCGGGCCTATAATAGATAAAAAAAAAAAAAAAAAAAAAAGCTATTCACGAAAACAACACAATAACCAAGGCTCAGAAGATGCAACACTTGAAAGGAAAGATCAAGGGAGAGGCGGAACGCCTTATTTAACATCTTCACATTTCATCTGAAAATTACGACACAGCTTGGGAAATCTTCAATCATCGATATAATAATGCTCAAGTTCTCTTTACAAATCAAATAGAGATATTTTTCAATCAGCCTTCTATCTCAAAACAAACAGCTGAGTTAAAGCGATTATATGATACCACCACGGAGTGCATCCACGCTATTCACAACCTTGGTGTGAACACAAACACATGGGATCCGTTTTTAGTTCATCTTCTGAGTAAGAAACTGGACCAGGAGACTTACTGTGACTACAAAGAGGCGCGTTCATCACCCAGGGAGCTCCCATCCTTGACGGAATTTATGACGTTCCTCGAAAACAAGTTCACAGGAACTGGCACTGGAATCCTTACACCGAAGAGAGAGAGAAACAACGAAGCCTGCCTTTAAACGGGAGTCTGGTCAACTGCGTGACAAACCTACAAATCAGGGGAACTACTACAAGGAACATTATCAAATCGTCGCTACTCAAGGGCCAGACTGTCCGATTTGTAATAAACGTCACCCTTTATTTCGTTGCCGGAAATTTACGAAAATGACTCCAGGTGATAAATTGACCTTGGTAACAAAGAGTCAATAATGCAAAAACTGTCTTTATTATCATCCTGACAGTGAGTGCAACAGCACAAAACGTTGCAAAAAGTGTAACAATGAACACAACACTTTTTTGCATGATGCGTGTGTACTACATCAACAAGCTGCAGCGACGACGTACGCTACCGCGCAGCCGTCACCGGCACAGCATAACGGCAACCACGTCGCATCTGATAATGAAGAAATACTGCTAACCACTTTGTCATTAACTGTATTAGTTGAAAATGCTACATATGTCACATTACAAGCGCATCTAGATCAGGGGTCCCAAATTTCATTGATTTCAGAAAATGCAACACAAATGTTAGGCTTGCAACGTCGACAATATCATGCCTCCATTTCAGGGGTAGGTCGAAACAAAGCAAAGGAATTGTAAAACTAGACTGCAAGTTCATCTACGGTGATTATACCCTGAAGACCCAGGCGTTAGTTGTATCAAAGGTCATAAGCAGCCTACCGAAATCATAATTCCGCAAACAGCACTGGTCTCATTTGCATCATCTTCAGTTAGCAGACCCGGACTACAACGTATCAAGACCTATTGATCTTTTTCTGGATGCCAGTGTATATTCGGAAATTATATTAAGCGGTCTTATCAAGGGCCCAGCGCAAGCCCCAATAGCTCAACAAACCAAAATGGGTTGGATCTTATCAGGAAATGTTAAAAGGTTCAACTGTCACGTCGCCATCAATAACATTGAAGAAATAGCCAAATTTTGGAAGTTGGAGTTGGAAACGATTCATCATCATCAAACGTGACTATTGGAGATCAATTTTTGTGAAGATTTCTACAAAACCACCACGAGACGCTTAGATAATTGCATGTATGAAGTGTACCCATGATGCCAGGCTTTGAGCAGCAACTCGGATCTTCAAAGTTTAAGGCGATGGCGCAATTTAAACAATTAAGAGTTAAAAATGTCCAAAAATACATCATTTGCAAGTCAATACAAACAATTTATGAACGAATACCAAGAATTAGGTCACATGCGGCAGGTCGAAAGTACAACCGATCAGGCGTACTACTTACCACATCATGGTGTATGGAAACTTGATTCCACAACAACAGAGTTAAGAGTAGTTTTTAATGCCTCATCCAAGACTAAATCGGGTAACAGTCTGAACGACTTAATGTACAGTGGACCCAAGTTACAACAAGACCTATTAGAACTTATCATAAATTGGAGACAATACCAATATGTAAACACTGCGGATATTGAAAAAATGTTTCGTCGGATACTCGTTAGAGAGCAAAATCAGCCTCTGCAAACGATCATTTGGAGAGATTCAAAGGATGATCAATTGAATCTATATCAATTAACCACTGTAACGTACGGGACCAAAGCAGCTCCATTTCTGGCTATGCGTACTCTAAAACAACTAGCGGCAGATGGCGCCGAAAAATATCCACTAGCAGCAGCAGCTGTACAGAACTCATTTTACATGGATGATTTGCTGAGTGGACAGAATACCGCCGATCAAGCAAAAGAGCTACAACTACAACTTATCAAAATGCTCCACGGTGCTGGTATGAACCTGCGAAAATGGTCAAGTAACAAGCCAGAATTCCTGCAGCATTATTGCGAATCCAGAAAGACTCTAGGCTTAAAATGGAACCCATCGTCCGATACATTCATGTTCCAAAGTCATGTAATCCCTAAGGGTAATGCAGTTATTACAAAGCGGAAATTATTATCCGAAGTATCAAAGCTCTTCGATCCTCTTGGTTGGTTATCACCGCTTACAATCAGAGCGTAGCTACTGTTTCAACAAACGTGGTCCATTATAACCAATTGGGATGAAGAACTACCAAAGGACATACAAGAATATTGGCTTAAATTAAAAGATGACATCAACTGCATCGACAAATTTCGCATACCAAGATTCTTAGGTAACACAGAAAAAACCTGTCGATTACATGCATTTTGCGATGCATCGGACAAAGCTTACGCTTGTGTTATTTACCTCGTCACCAAGAACGATAAGGGCGAGTACACATCGACAATTGTTGCTGCAAAAACAAAGCTGGCACCGGTCGCAAAGAAAACATCGCTCTCATCTCAACTTGTAAAGAAGGTCATTGAGTCCTTACCAAATATATGTATGACTCATCATGCGTGGACAGATTCTATGATAGTTTTGGGCTGGCAACACTGAGACAGTGGCGGCTGGTGGATCATATAAGTAGTAGTGCACCACAAACTACTTAGAGATATTACGTATGTAGTGCACTTTGCCTGCTCACCACGTAATCGAATTTGAAATCGGTAAAATTCACAAGGGCCTATGTAAATCGGCAAACCATCTCGCTAGCGACTTCTAATTCGACGCCAACGCCATCTGTTACGTATATCTGTTACGTCGTTGTACAGTTTGACCAAAAATTTAACTGTTTATTGACCTGATGGGTGACCATTGATTAGACTAGTTAATTCGACCGTCGACGTACAATGAACGAGTCGACGGTTCACCGATAATCAACGAACTAGTTGAATTCGTAGACGGCTAAACTGAGACTCAACTGTTCATGTCGACGCGAGAACTTAGTTGGGTAGTACAAGTTCATACGTCCGAAAATATAACAACAACGGACGAACATCGAGCAAATTAATTTGAACTCTAGATATAAAGAGATGATATTTCTATGGGCAGAATGCCATTTTGGAGTAAAAATGCATTGTTTTAAGAAGAAAAGGACGCCAATAGTTTCACGTGTGCAAAAGAACAAAGCGATTGACCGATCGAACGATGCGAGGTAAACCGGTTTGTAATTGTTTACGTTCAATCGGCAAG
Source organism: Anorthoa munda (assembly GCA_945859665.1). NCBI lineage: Eukaryota > Metazoa > Arthropoda > Insecta > Lepidoptera > Noctuidae > Anorthoa > Anorthoa munda. The sequence continues at coordinate 29,917,942 of OX243899.1, read as the reverse complement.
TTGAAAGTTGTTGTCATGCCGTCCGTCCGTAGACGCCACGCGTCGCGTCGTCGCAAGGTTTATAGTGAACGTCAACTTAACAAAGTTTACGTTATGAACTAGTCCATAAATTCAACTAGTTGATCGAATCGTCGATCAACGGATATGGACGGTCTAGTTTCGTTGACGAAAATTACGTCGACGACCCATCTCTACTATTGATCATTAACAAGTTGTATTATAAATAACAACATTTCGTCCATACTAGGTATTTTTATCAATTAAATCGGAATGTTTTATCATCTTTTTTTTATTAAAATCTGGTACTGACTCGAATAATATTTGTTTCAATGGTGAGCACAGAAAGTGCATGTAACCTGTTTCTGAGAAACGTTTTAATTCAATTTAGTGTCGAAATCTCACACATACTGTCCCACAACTCAGTAAGTGTATCAAAAAAAAAACAGAAATTAGAATTAGAAGTAAATATAAAAATAAATTAGAAGTAATTATAAAAGCCGCGATCAACTGCAAAATTGCAAGCTGCGCACTGTGACCAAAAAAAAAGTAAACAAGCCCCGCGCCCGTGCACATTTCCCACCCGTGTAATGTTGAGGTAAATTTCGTTCGTCAAACTTCGCCCGCTCTCGGTAATCTTCGGTTCGCTGGGACGGCGCGGCGCTCGAGAGTGGTCGTATTTTGCCGTACATTTTCTATTGAACTATCTCTGCCTCACGCGCCAGGCGATTTTCCTCGTGTCTCATATAAGTTGTATGAGCACTCGCCGTGCGCTATAATCTAGCGCACGGGGAATATTTTTTATAGCAAACCAATTTACGTCTTATTCCTTTCGCAAAGAGCTTAAATTGGTTCGTCATAATTTCGTTAATATTGAATAGATTGTTAATCAGATATGTAACGCGCGCACCTAAATTCAAAATTCGAACATCGCGCCAAAACTCCTCCATATGCCGTAATACGTCTGTGCGGATGCGGAGACCATGCGATTCACACACGCGTACGCCGCTCGCGTGATGTCACGAGAGCCAATCGGGGCGCTCGCGGCGGGGGGGGCTCGCTGCGCGCTTACAGAGCGCGGGGTTGCCGCGGCCAGTGAACGACAGGCGATGACGTAGTGACGGCACGCGTCGCATGCTCTCGTGCTTCCCACATTTTGTCTTGGTTTTTTTTCTAGTTTAATGTTACCTAAGTATATGCATGCTTGTAAAGTGAGAATACAACCCCGTTTGTTGAATAGTGGAACGAACTTCGTTTTATTTTGGCTAGCATCCCTTACACTGGCGCTCAACTAGTGGCCACGAGAAAACGACGCGACGCGGCCGCCGCCATTTTTGTTGGAATTAACTTCGTTGGACGTCTTGGACTCGCGAAGAAAACTACGTCAATCACCAATCGTCTGATTGTGAAGAACGTGACCTTGTTATTCTTGCACCATGCCAGTCGTTCCACGGCGTGCGGCAGGCCGCCGTATCGCCGACGACCAGGGGCAGGGCACGACGAAGCCCGCGAGTTCGTAAGCGTCGAAGCGCCTGGGGCAGCGCCGACGCGACATCAACCCTCAGCGCCGACGCGACATCAACCCTCAGGACCTTCACAACAGATCGCTGATCTATCATCACTCATGGAAGCTTTCGCCAAGTCTCAGGCGGAAGCCAATAGGCAGCTCATCGAGACGCTAATATCTACATCGATCGCGCATGCGCGGTCGCCAACTGCAGCGACTGCCGACGGGTTCGCGTCGACGAGTTTGGGAGGCGCCAACTCACACGGAGGAGGCAACTTCAGCAAGTGCACGGCCCGCTTTGACGGCGAGAAGAAGGACGTCGAAGTGTTGGAGGCGTTTATAGACGCGGTGCAGGTGTATAAGGACTGCGCCGGCGTCAGCGACGAGCACGCGCTGCGCGGGCTACCCATCCTACTCGTCGGCGACACAGCGGTATGGTGGCAGGGTATTAAGAGGAGTGTACGCGACTGGGACGATGCGATCAACCATCTACGTGCGATGTACGGCAGCATTAAACCCGCGTACAAAGTTTTTCGTGAAATGTTCGCGGAGGAGCATACGGCCCCTCAACGTAGTGAAGTGTTCGCGTGTAAATTACGGTCTCTTGGATCGCAGGATCCGCAAACGGTTGCCGCAGGAATGGTTAAACTCGCTCGACGATACCATATGTAAGTTACGGCATGTCGAGGAGTCGTTGGCAGATTAAATAATAGTGACCTTCTTTATTGTACAAATTTTTGCCTACTGTGTATAGTTTTGTAAACATAATGAAAACTTAGAAACAGTGAAGTGACTATCAAATATGATGGATAACAGTCCCTGTAATCCAATCGGCCGAGTGCAAGCCTCCACCTCGCCAGCGAAGACGACGACGCAAATTCCAGCCCAATCAGATTTCTCGATTGAAGTCGCATCCACGCCCGACATACAAAGATGGATGTCAACCATTGAGCAGCACTTAAATGAGGTTTGCTCTATTGCCTCGGATGGCAAACTAAACTCGGAACAGAAACTAAAAATTTCTAACTTGTGTCGTAAAATAGGATCTGGCACCTCACAGATGGCAGTCCTATACCAATCTTTGAAGCAGAAAGCAATTCTAGCACACGACATGATTGATGCCTTAAAAGAAAAGCGCAATTTGACTGAACACATCTCAGACCTGAAGCAGACGATTAAGGATTCTGGCATTGTGGGCAATGTTTCGTTTGCCGACATGGTGAAAAAGGGGTCAAATGATTTCGTTCGACCGAACAATTTAAGCTCTGTGGTCATTTATCCTAGTGACAAACTCAAGTCCAGTAACGAAACTAAAGACATGGTTACAAAAATCATACGACCTGATCAAATGAAGCTGCATGTACGAGGTGTCCGCAAGACCAAAAATGGAGGTGTTATTATTAGCACAGAGACCAAGCATGACGCCGAAAAAATCAAGAACGCCGTCCAGCTTTCTACATCTGGACTAACCGCCGATGAGCCCAACAAGCGCAAACCACGGATCGTGATTGTAGGAGTGCCGTCTTCCCTGTCTGAAACTGAAGTCTTCAGGTGCATTTACGAACAGAATATACCCGACAAGTTGCCAGTGATGTCCATGGAGTCCTTTTTGGCCTCTGTTAAATTAAGCCACAAATCTGGAAAGAAAGATGCGTCGAGCTGTAATTACGTTATTGAAATTCCAGCCAATATACGTAAAGCCCTAATTTCGACATCAAGGTTGTTTATAAATTGGACGTCCTGCCCTGTTAGGGACTTCACTCTGGTTACCAGATGCTACAAGTGCCAATTATATGGTCATGCAGCCAAAACATGCAGAGAAGTCAACTCTGTGTGTGCTCACTGCGGTGAAGCTGGACACTCGGTGTCCGATTGCACGAAGAAAGCGGACACATCGAAATGCGCAACTTGTTCGCGCTTTAAAAAGCCCAACAACCATAAAACGGGAGACCCTGAGTGCCCTGCTAGGAAAATAGCGGAATACAGGCACATAAACTCTATCGACTATGAGGGCGTCTAGTACGTCATACTCAAGGTCACACGCGTTGAACGTTGCTGCTGACACTGCAATGGCCTACTAACCGTCAATTTGTTGCTGGCTAAGCACATTAGTCGTTAGCTGCAAAAATTAAGTGTATGTTTAATTTTACAATTTTGCTTACCAATTATTTCCGAATCTTTATATGTATAATCAAAGTGCAATTTTTTGCAATATAGGTAAATTAGACATTAAGTAATTATGACCTAGTAGTTTAGTTCTATGTTTATAGTTTTAAGTAAATCAAAATTAATTTTCAAAATTATACAATCTTGCCACTATTTTTAGACTTCTTATGTTAAATATTGTTTAAATTCTCTTGTCCTACGATAAGCATATTTTTAGAGCTCCTACAGCCTGTGATACAGGATTACCTAGTACAGGCATCTTACATTATTATACCTAATTAGTTATCTAAGATTGAAACTGTGTTTTTACCTTTCTAATTTCTGAATAAAGATTTATTATATATATTATTATATATTGTTCGGAGTATTAGATAAAAAAATCGCTCAACAGTATAAGAAGAACATAGAAAGAATAACAAATAATGAGAATCATCTTCAAAGGTTACTGAAGTATCAAACCTTGGTCTTGGAATCGGAATACAACATTCTGCGACGCAGCGAGGAGACTATGAACAAACAGTTCAAATTTTTAAAACAATATCTTCAAAATGTCACTGACGAAATCAATGAGAAAAAATTGAGATGTTGTCTGTGGGATTCGACAGGCATGAAACAATGATGAGCAGGAAGGAACTCTTGTTTCATGGCATCACTGAGCATCCTGGTGAAAAGCTGCATCAAGTGGTTCACAGGGTATTATCCGACCAAATGAGCTTGCCTGAGATTGGGAGGGATAAGATCCATGTCTGCCACAGACTGGGATCTATAAGTGGCAAAGCTCGGCCTATATTGGTCAGGCTGTACACCACTGAGCACCGTCACATAATCTGGGAGAACAAGAAGTCCCTGAAAGGCACCGGCATCACGATCTCCGAATTCCTGACGCACAATAGGCACCGCACCTTCATGGACGCACGCAAGCATTTTGGCATGCAGAGCTGCCGGTCGGTGGAGGGGCGGATAGTGATTATCACACCCGATACCAAGCGCCACAGGATTGAGACGCCGGGTGAACTTCAGGATCTTGTGTTGAGGTTCCCCAAGGCATCTAGCGGCCCTCGTAACGCTACGCAGACTGTGGAACACTCTTCTCTAAAGAATGCCAGCGCCGCTGAGACTACTACTACACCCTCAAAAGACCAAAGGAAGGCGCGTCGGCGCACATAGGGGTATTTGACTCAAAAATACGGACAAAATTATTTTTCGGTCTTAAATGACATATAAGCTCAAAACAGTTATATGCATAATAAAATTTAATTTTTATTTAATGGGGTTTGGAAAAAGGCGAAGAGTGAAACTTATTTAAGCTACTTCTTCAGGAAAAAGTTTAATAAAACATTAAAAAACTTGATATAATTGTTTAATTATAGGTTATAATAACTCAGCGGAGGAGTCTTACTCGTTTCCATCAACAGAATTATTTGTTTCATTCATTTCTTCAGTAATTTCAACTTCTTAATTTGATGCCTCAACTTCACTCGGCAATAACATTTCCATGGCTACTGCGCTAATTGGCTTTGATCTTTTCGGTAGTTTCAGCCTTATGCTACACAAGAAGGGATCTGACGGTAGGAGCAACCTGTTTAGAACGTCTTGGTTGCATTGCTCTCGAGAAAATATTCGTCAAAAGTTTTGGCGAAATTGCCGGAAGTGTTTATTTCTCGCCTCACCTACTTTTTCCTAGAAGGTTCCGATAGGTAATAGGGAATAGGTTCCGAATGTTAGACAACAAAGGGACTTGATGAATGGGAGGGCTTGTGTACCGTGGGCATCATGAGATGCCAGGAGTATAATTATTCGTATTCGTATAGTAAAGTAATGCTGTATCGTGGCAAAATGTTGATTTTTTTCAATATAAATTTTATGCCCACTGGAATCCAATATTGCAGCAAATCTTTCTATCTAGATCAATCTATCTATCGATCTAAATCATTCCTTAGAATTTCTGAAGACTTTGCGCCTTTTGCTGCGGTCACTCAAGTCATCGAACGTCTTTGATAGACGGCCCGGTTTTTCTGAGCATTGGATAGGTATTTCCACCGTGCCTTGCAATCAATCACGATTTTTCTTTATGATAACGTGTTCAGACCTGTTGGCAGTAGGCCACCTGGTATTAATTTCTGATTTAATGTAGGAAATTTTGCGGCGAAACTCTTGTATTGTTCAACGGGAAATGATGGTATGTTAATTATCGCATTCACCAGAAAATCCCACTTTTTTGGAAATTACCGTTTGTGCTTGTTTTCGCCGTATTAAATAAACATTCTCGTGTCTTAATTCTGACACCAGAACCCAACTACAACCGAAAAAATAATGATATTAGAATATGAAATGCATAATTAATTTTGTTTTGTACAAAAAGATGGCCTAAAGATTTGTTTTTTAAATGAAATAGGCAAATTTAGGCACCCAATCTTAACTTTTTCTTAAAGTAGGATAGTTACATCAACTTACGAAAACAAAACATTTACCGGGAAAAGCCCTGCAATACAACAAAAACACTAATGTATATATTTATGACACAAAATATCATGAGTTTGTTTTGCGGTTCGTAAAAACTGCAATATCTACTAATACTCTCGTATTACTTTTAAATAATTGAGTAGTACAGATAGTACATACCTGGTTTAATAGTATCCATTACAAAAATGTTTCGTTAAACCTCTCTTAACTTCACCACTTACTTCTAAATGTAGGACTTCGAAATCGTTCACATATTTTTTATTTACGTATTCGCTGCAAGGCACTAAGTTAACGACTTTCTACAACTTAATGCAAGCCTAATAAAATAAAGTGACGGTAGATTGTTGTTCTCTATGTATTGTGGTACCAATATGTATCAACCGTTTCCGGGAATTGTTTACTTTGTTAAATTGACTTTTAACCGCGTTTTTGGGTCAAATACCCCTACGTGCGGCGTAATTAATTTTGTTATTGTTTTGTCCGTTCGTCAAGCCACCTACTTCTTAATAATGCCGGAGTGTACGATCACTTTAACTTGTTTCTGTCGGTACTTTCAATATTTGGTATTTTCCGCATCACCTTCATTTCACTATTATGATATGAAGTCGGTATAATATTTCTTTTTTGTATAATTTCTGTTAATGTTTTTTTTTGTTTACGACAGGTCATTCAACCAACTAGACTGAGCTGTCATTGTCATGTCAATTTGACAGTAAGACTGCTGTCGGATTGACATTGTCAAACGTGAATCGTTCCGTTTCAGACGTTTGTATTATCGGTTTTTATGCATGTCTGTGTTTCATGTGTTTCGTGTTACGCTGTTGTGTTGTTATTATTTTATGTCTATTAATTCTATTGTAACTTGTTTTTGGTGAATGACTTGTCCAATTCACTAGTGAGTTGGGGTGGTTGTTTTAAAAACAATCAGCCTATTTAGTATTAGTTTTAATTAGTTTTAGTAGTATTATTTTCTTCGTATTAAATTTGTTTTATTGTATTTAATTTAAATGGATGATCCTGTCAACTTAAATGACAGTTATTTCTCATGCTCTTCTTTGACTAGTAGTTTTGTTAGTGCTGGAAGTGATTCTCCGCTTCTTACTTTGCATGACAATATCTCCTCTATATTTTCTAATTATCCTAAAAATTTCCATATAGCCCATATCAATGCTCAGAGTATTCCTGGCCATCATTCCGATCTTCTGGCATCCTTTAGCAGTGTTCATCTTGATGCGCTCTTAGTGTCTGAAACTTTTCTTAAGCCTTCTCTCCTTTCTACGCACTATGCACTTCCTGGCTTTGTTTTGGTCAGAAATGACAGGACTGGCAAGGGAGGTGGTGGTGTCGCCATTTATATACGTGCTGATATACCGTACAAAATTGTTAGTGCGTCCCCATCTCAGTACTCTGCGTCGGCTGAATTCTTGTTCCTTGAAATTACTTTAAATCATGCCAAAATATTACTTGCGGTATTCTACTCGCCTAACCTTCACATCAACTATTTTGACTCTTTAGAATCGTCACTAAATATTTTTTGCCCACTGTACGAGCATGTTGTTTTGATGGGTGATTTTAATACCTGTCTAATTAGAAATGATTCTCGTTCATTAAAACTCCGTTCCCTCTTATCTTCTTTTAATCTTGAAATTCTACCTCTTTCTGCGACACATAACTTTCCCAACTGCACGCCTTCTCTTCTTGACCTTATGATTGTTTCTTCCCCTCACAATGTTTCTGAGTTTGGGCAACTTACTGCAACCTTTTCTTACCATGACCTCATATATATGTCTTATCGTATCCGGCCTCCTAAACGAAAACCTCATTTCTGTTATTTGCGTAACTATAATGCGATTGATCTGGTGGCGTTGAGGCGTGATGCAGGTGATATCGACTGGTCTCTCGTTGTTGATAGCGCCTGTATCAATGATAAGGTGAACTACTTCAATGCCAAACTGCTGAGTATATACGACAAGCATGCACCGCGTCGGCGAGTTAAAGTTAAACATAATCCTGCTCCGTGGATGAATACTCAAATTAAAGACACTATTGCTCGCAAGGATAAGGCGAAGAGCAGATACAAGCGCAGACCCACGGATCAGAATCTCAGTCATTTCAAAGCTTTACGTAACCGCTGCAATCGTCTGTGTCGGGATGCTAAGAGACGCTATTTCCACGAATCTCTAGTCGATCGCAAGTCCTCTGACGTCTGGAGATTTCTAAAGTCTGTCGGTATCGGCAAATCTCCCACTAATACCTGTAAAGATGTCGACTTGTCGGCTCTTAATAGGCACTTTTCTCTTCCACCTGTCACTCTGGACCCTACTGTCAAAACTTCTACTTTGATTGACCTTTCCGAATTGCCGTTACCGAATTGCCAACCATTTAATTTAAATTCTGTCTCTGATGACGATGTCAAAAAATCTCTTCTTGCCATTTCGTCCTCTGCTGTCGGCCATGACAATCTGTGTTCGCGAATGGTAATTCCTATTCTCCCGCAACTCCTTCCCATTCTCACTCATATTGTTAACTACTCTTTATTCACTGGCATATTTCCTTCAGCCTGGAAACAGGCACATATAATTCCACTCCCCAAAATAACCAATCCTTCTTCTTTATCTCATTTCAGACCCATCTCCATACTGCCTTTCCTCTCTAAAGTTCTCGAGCACATTGTTCATGGTCAAATTTCTAGATTCCTTTCGTCTAATGCTCTTATCTGTCCTTTCCAATCTGGCTTCCGGACTGGGCACAGCACTGCAACTGCACTTCTGAAGGTCACTGATGACATCCGCTGGGCTATGGAGAATAAATCTCTCACCGTGTTAGTCCTGCTTGACTTCAGTTGTGCATTTAACTCGGTGGATTTTGACATTCTACTCGGGGTCCTTCAGTCTATTAACTTCTCTTCCTCCGCATTAACCTGGTTTGACTCTTATCTTCGGGGTCGCTCGCAGTGTGTTCGTCTTGAAGAGATTTTCTCTGATTGGTGTGATCTCACTGCTGGTGTTCCTCAGGGTGGCGTTCTCTCTCCTCTTCTCTTCTCTATTTTCATAAATACTGTTACTAAGGTAATCAGCTCCAACTTCCATCTATACGCAGACGATTTGCAGCTTTATCGACACTTCTTGCTTGCGGATGTGGACTTAGCAATTGACGCCATGAATCGTGACCTGGAGAGTATTAGTGAATGGGCTAAGTCCTATGGATTACAGATCAACCCATCAAAGTCCCAGGCTATGATCATAGGCAGTCGCTACTATCGCACTGCGCTTGACGTGTCCACTTTGACACCTTTATCCCTTGACGGTTCGACCATCACTTACACAGAAACCGCTAAGAACCTTGGTATCTTATTTGACAGTAATCTCTCTTGGCGAGCTCAAGTAAATGAGGTTAGTCGTAAGGTGCACTTTTCTTTTCACTCGTTGAAATCACTTCAAAACCTTTTGCCCTTTAAAACCAAAATCTATCTAGCTCAAGCTCTAATTCAGCCGATCATCGATTACGCGGATGCCTGCTATCTGGATGCCACGGAGGAGCTCTTAAATAAGCTTGAGCGCTTGCAAAATCTGTGTATCCGTTTTGTTTTCGGTCTGAGGAAATACGATCATGTCTCTCAGTTCCGCAAGGATCTCAAGTGGCTCCCTATACGTCTTCGCAGGAACACTCGAGTATTATGTCTCCTTTTCAACATCCTGTTTAACTGTTTAACCCTACGTACCCTGAATACCTGCGTGATCGCTTTTCCTTTACTCGCCCTGCCGATGTCCAGTGTAGATCCCACCTAAAGCATCATCTAAACTTCCCCTCCCACAATACTAATTTCTATTCCCACTCCTTCTCTGTTCATGCAGTACGACTGTGGAACTCACTTCCACCTAAAATCCGTGACTCTAAAAATGTATCGTTATTTAAGAAACAGGTCAAAGAACATTACCTCTCCACCATCTTATAATGTTATTTATTATGTGTATGTATTTTTATCTTCTATATAATGTATATGTGTAATTTATATATAAATAGTTAAGTTATAATAGTCTATTTTAAGTTTCCTTATTTCTTTCTACACACTGTGTCTTCGTCTATCATCCAACTTTCCTGTCGCAGGTCTGCTGGAAGAAATTTCTACTGAAATAAGCAGTACCTTTGTGCTCTTGTATCTGTATTTTTTTTTTCTCTGTTAAGTGTTTTGTGTGTACATAAATAAATAAATAAATGAGGTGCGTCTGGACAACAGAAACGGCATTTATGTTACATCTTCCGCCCTAGCTGCGAGTATCATATTGTCAAACCTAATGCGGATCCAACACACACTTATCGACACCGTGACAGACATCAGCCACGGTCGCATCGACCCGTACCTTTTGACTCCCGAACAGCTGGCTCGTCAGATCAATATTATTGCAGGGAAATCTAATGACCCCAATCGAGTCATCAAACCTATCTGAGCTGTACAAGATTATGAAGGCGTCCGCAACGCTTTATGAAGGCTATATAATTATAGAAATAAAAATTACGCTTGTGAGCAACGATATCTTCGAGTTAGATAGAATAATACCTATCCTCCAGAAAAAGGGGTCGAATCACGTTCACACTGTCCCAAGCTCTCCGTATATTGCCTACAACATACAAAAGGACCTCTCTCTTCTCTTGTCAGATAGTGACCTGCAAGCATGCTTCCATATAATAAGTAACAATCGCCCGCTGTGCTCCATTGATAAACCTGTTTACAATTTAGGAATAAAACAGTCACTATGCGATATCCAGACTGTAAGTTTAAGATTTGAGCGCATGTAAAAAAGAATTATCCACGTGCCACAATTATTGGATTAAGTTACACAACTTAAATGCCTGGTTTTACACCTGTTGAGAGTCATGCGAACTCCGTATTTCCTGTATTGCTGATACAACAACGACAGTTATACGGGGAAGTGGTATCATTGACCTAGGTTATGGATGCACACTAAAATCCGATTCGTACAGTATTCACACCCACAACAATTACTTACGCTATTTGAACATGCGATCAAAAATCGAAGTTCCAGAGGTTTCCATCCTTAATTCCTAATAAAAACAACCTTGCCCAACGATTTCGACGTACCGGAAAATCACACCCTGAATCAGCTGTGACACCAAATAACCAATATAAAGGAACAATCTTCTACACAGCTAATCGTCCACGACATCCACCATTATTCCGTCGTGTACGTTATCTTGGCCTTGGTTCTTATCTTGGGCGGCATATGCGTATACTTAATTATAAGAAGTAAGGACCGCACCGCACCTGCGCCGCAGCAGCGTGAGATGTTGGAGGTACGTGTACCGGAGGGCGAGCCAGCCCCGGGGGCGGAGGCGCAAGCTGGCCCCACAGGACCGATATCTACTGAATAGACGAGAAGCTGCGATTCCAACAAGAGTACGAGCCGAAGCTACCATCAACCATCACGGATCATGCCGTACACCAATACACAATTTGCTACCTTTTACTAACAATTGCTGTCGTCACGTTCCTTAGGTGATAAGGAAATACTGCTTACGGCTCAGGAAGCGATTTCCGACAAACAAAGCAAACGCAAGAATACATGGAGCACCTATGGGACAGCAGCCTGCCAACAGCAGACATCCAGAAAACCAGCAAGCGGCCACGGACGATTGCCACCCTAAATCTTAAGACAACATTGCGTTTAACTTCGATTAATTTGTACTGTGTGTGTGTTAGTTAAGCACACACACAATAGTTATGTACAGGCGATCCTTTCTCTCTTTCTACACTCATCTTAGTTACCCTATAATACTCCATCGCAACCTGCTCAATTCCTCTTCGAGTTCGGTGATCTTTTCGTCGGTCCGAAGTGTGCGCGTGTTGTATGTTGCCAGGTCCAGTCGTCGGTGTTTGTTGGGGTAGCAGGATCCCGTCCGGAGATTCTTGGCACCTCTTGCCATGCCGTAACCTCGACCGCTACCGTAGTCGAGGGTAGGCAGGCTGCCGGGCACTAGGGGCCATTTTTTATTTGTTTCGTAATCGCCACGCTTGGCAGGCGGGTTGGCGATCGCAGTATGGTTGTTATAGAAGCACAGAGAACGCTGCTGTCCATTCTCTGATATTATTATATTTAAACGTATTCTGTAATAAGATAACTTCGGTTGATTCACATAATATGTTTATGTCAGAGACTATAACAAATCTTACAGATATTGAAAGAATCAGAAACGGGGAACCTGCCCTAGAAAAGAAAGACCAAGAATGAGCATAAATTACTAAAAATAGAAAATATTCTAAAATAAAGCCCAGAGTTAACACTAATGCAATTATTGCAAGCTATTGCTTTAAATATATTATTTGTTAGTTATTAATTTGTGTCCTACACACGCCTTTACTTTTCTTTAATAGAACGATTTTTGGAACGGAGTTCTTGTCTTGAATGGTGTCTTGTATTTTGGATATCCGATTCGCCGCATGTACTGGCAACAAAAGTTTCGTGTTGCTTTTGTAGCTACACATGTCACGGAACGGAATTATTTTTCTCTTCGAAATTCTGTCATCATCATCATCATATCAGCCGAAAGACGTCCACTGCTGGACATAGGCCTCCCCCAAGCTTCGCCACATTGACCGGTCCCGTGTGTCTCGATGATAACGATTTTACTGTCGAAAATAAACGCAAAGACAAGCTCCGGAAGGTTCGCCCACTTATCAAATACATTCTTAAGGGTTGTCATTACATACCAAAACATTAAAAACTGTCAATTGACGACTGATAATTCCTTCTACGGGCTCCTGTGGGATGAAGCAATATTGCCCAGATAAACCTAATCCCACTGGTTAAAAAGCTTTTGTCTTGGCGAATCCTGCAGGTGAAATGTGTGATTTTAATATGTTATATTAAGGGGCAGCAACACATTCATCTCATGCTGACACATAATTCGGGCTGGCGATAAGGCAGTTATTGCCTTAACGGAGGATATGATGGTTAACTGTGATAGGTACATCATCACCAAGACACTGATTTTGGAATTAAAAAACAGAGGCCCGGAGGTCTAATCCCTGTCTCCGTCAACGAAGTTACGGGCCCCATCCGAAAGTACTCTGAAACTTCGGAGTGGATATAAAAGTGTTAAGTTAATTTTTTCGGACATAAACACTTCGGGAGTAGGTACAACTGTCAAATTGTGTTGTCATTCATTCTTAGTTCGGACCCCGGACGAATCATCCTTCCGTAGGATATCCTCCGATACGGAGTAAGAAACGCCCGTATCGAAGGCCAAACCTACGGACTTCGTGCTAAGTAGCCTCCTGGTGTGCGCCGGTACATTAATGAAGAATTGAGTACCTAAGCCCACAAGATATATACTCAAAGAGGACAAAGACTTAAAGAAAGTAGAGAGAGGCAGTTATCAAGTGCTAGTTAACGATCACAAGAATATAGCTATAAATAAATGGCTCGGTAACAAACTGGTCACTTTTCTATCTAATGTGCACGCTGCCCAAACATCCAACACCTGCCATAGATGGTGTAAGCAGAAAAACTATACTTTACTGTCCGGAAATAGTAATAAAACAATATAATTCTAATATAGGAGGAGTCGATCTCACCGTTGAGATATCGAACCAAAAAAAAATGGACAACGCGATTGTCGCGCACATTTTTGATTTGGCTATAACTAATTCATTTTTTATGAAGAAGGAGGGCCTCTATATGATGAACTCCTTCTTCAAAAAGCTTGAGCACAGGAAGTGGACCTGGCAGAGCCCCGACGTTGCAACAAAAATGAGATAGAGTTCATCATGTCGACAAAAAAGCACATATTTAATTATTTATCTGTGATCAACGCGGTGAAATCCGGATGTGATCACCGTATGGTTAAAAGCACATTGAACTTAAATATTAATCTGGAAAGGTTCGACTGATGAAATCTACGCTCCGTCCAGCACAGGTCTAGATCCAACAACCCGAAAGCTATCAGCTCGAACTCCAGAATAGTTTCGAGTGCCTAGGGTGCTTCTTGGATGATTACAACGATGGGCTCTTGGAAACTGTCCATACATCCGTGTCTGTCGGTCGGGTCTAAAATTTTCAAGACCCGTCGTACTCCGCCATAAAATTAAATAGCCTTGCACCAAGTTTTCCGGAGGTAATAACATAATCTATACTATTACTATATATACTATAATACACTATACACTATATATACAAATAAATATAATTGAAGTGTCTGAATGTAATATCAAAATAACAACGTTTAATGAATGCACGTGAAAGTATATACGGTACTAACAACAAATAAGCAATTTTTAAGATTTTTGTCTGTCTGTTTGTTCCGGGTAATCCCCGAAACGGCTGGACCGATTTTGACGGGACTTTCACAGGTAGATAGCTGATTTAATAACGAGTAACATAAGCTACGTTTGATCACGAGAAAAGTAATAGTTCCGGCGGGAAACTAAAAAAATAAAAATATATTTTTTACGAGTTTGACGCGGACGAAGTCGCGGGCAACAGCTAGTAATATAATAATAATCTATACTAATATTATAAAGAGGAAAGATTTTTTTGTTTGTTTGTTTGTTTGTACCGAATATGCTCCGAAACTACTGGACCGATTTTAAAAATTCTTTCACCAATAGAAAGCTACGTTATTCCTGAGTAACATAGGCTATTTTTTAATCCCGAAAACGGGTTCTGTGGGGTGGCCCACGGGAGCGAAGCCGCGGGCAACAGCTAGTACTTTATATTTTTGTTCTTCCGGTTACAACTGCAACAGTTGAAATATAAAAAAAAAGATAACTGATAAAAAGTTATCTTAGCCCGGCTTTCAGATTTGTCACTATTGAGAGAGAACGAAAATAAAGAAAAACTGAAATTGTTTTCATTTATGGATAATTTCATAAAAAAAGGCTACAAAGGTGTATATTTAATATGAATTGTTTTGCTAACTTGGCTTTGGCTCCTAGGAACATTAATTGTAAGTAATCATTATTAGTAATTCTGTGTTTTAATTCAACGCGAGCGTTTTTGTTATTTTTATTTTGTTAAAGATTAACAAACAAACAAATTCCTCGATAAATGGACTATCCAAAACAAAAATAATTGTTCAATTCCAACCAGTAGTTCCTGAGATTAGCGCGTTCAAACAAACTCTTCAGCGTTATTATATTAGTATAGATAATAATTCATATTTATTAATTCAAACAAACAGTTAAAAAGCCTTTATTACTAACTATTTATTCTGTCATATAATCCGCGCCACTTTCAAATTGCCGCCATCTAAATTTGATTTTTCTAAACTTAACTCAGTGGCTATCTTGACGTACGACAAGTGTGCAACTTACAATAAGAATTTAATAGTTTTATTGTGTTTTGGATATTATTCCTTAAAAATGGTGAATACTAAGTGTTAGATTAAAAAAAGTTAAAAAGTTTTGGTTTAAAAGCTCATCCTGAAAGTTTACTATCATTGTTATTCTAGTTAAAATTATTTCTTATTCAGACTATATTTAACCAATCTATAATATAAACTATATAATTTATGTATTGCTTCTCGTTTTTATCGTTAATCATGCTCAAATAACACAAATCGGCTATTTATTGGTTTCATTGTTCGATTAGGAGTTATTGTTCAATATAATAAAATATGTTATTTTTTATGGTAGATGCACGGGAGGGATGCTCCAAGCCCTAGCATACCATCATGCATTAAAGGAATAAATCGTGCCCCATGTTAGTCGCCGCAGATAGAACCAACCTTGACGCATGAAGAAGATTGACATTTTGCTTGAGTATATAAGAAAATAAGAAGTAAGGATAGTAAAATATTAAAAAAATTGAGCCTTAAAGGATCTTGAAAAGTTTAGTATCCCTTTTCAGAATGGGCTAAATATTATTACATTGAATATTAAATATCAATAACGGGAATGTTAGTAACCCTGTCAAATGCCTGTGCATGTAAAATTCCGGCGCCGGCGCGCCGGCGCACCGCCGCCGCTGGCATTTTATTTACGCCGCCCCCGCCGATTTTCAATCAACGCCTTGCTTGAAAAATATAACATGTCAGAACTTAAATTTGATTACTAAGAGTGAGAGCTCATTGTAGATCTGGCTAGGTTTTTGGCAAAATTAAAACCAATTAAGGAAGTTTTATGTACGCAGACAAAGTGACAGATGAAAAGAAATATGGCAGCATTGCTCAACTACCCATTCCCAATCCCAACTACATTCCCAATTACCAACATTGTTGTAGCACCTGCTTTGCTAGATTGCCGATTTACCAAATTATAGAAAATAGACCATTACAAGGAAAGTAACCATAATACAAGAGTGGCTTTTTTAGTCAGCTGTATCAAAGCAATAGTGCATGCGAGAAATAGATTTTATTACCAAACTAGTTGAAAAAAATGCGTCTGAATTTGATGATGATAATGTTGGACAATAATTTAATGCAAAAAAATGCCTGAAAAATTTAGTTTCATGTGATGCAATGAAACTCATAAAAATGTTATTAAATACTGGCAAGATCGGCGAGCAACATTTCCGTTGCTATAAAAATTTGCGAAGGCTATTTTATCAGTGCCTGCTACAAGCACGCCTAGAGAGCGCATGTTTTCTGTTGCCGGTTTGACGGTGACGGCAAAAAGGTCTCGTTTAAGTCAGTGTCTGACTCAAAAATAAATATTCATGACAATTACAGCCGTTGCAAGACAGCCCTGAATTGAAAATACTTTTATTTTGCTGTTATTGTCTTTTTTTTATTAATATGACGGTTCATTTGTGATTTTTTTTAATTTTACTTTATTTATTTTATTGTACCTGATTATATAATAAAACCATTCGACAATCTACAGTTTTATTTAAATCCTCGGCTCCGAAAACACGCCGACGCCGCGACTTTTTGACCGGCGCACGCCGCCGATGATTTTCTCATCGGCGCCACGTCTACTAGCGGCATCCTTCAGCAGTCGTGGCGGGCATTCTGCTAAAGGCTGAGGCGGTAGCACTTTTTTATTAATGGATGACTGGTATAGTGAGAAAGAGTGCTTCTGCCGCGATACCGTTGGCCCCTCTCGACAATTTGTTGATCCCTGTGATGCCTTTAGATCCTTTTGGTATGATGGCACCTTAGGTCATATTGTCGAAGAAACCAATAGGTATGCTGAATAAATTAAGAGAACGTGTGCCAGATTTGCTACGTTATGGTATGATACAAATTTACATGAGATATTGGTACTGTTCGCATTACGGATGATGCTTGGTATCATCAGAATGCCATCAGTAAAATCTTCCTTTAACAAGTTGCCATTATTTAAGACGGATGCGTTCAGGTATATTTTCAAAGAAGAAAGGGTTTAAAAAAAAAAAAAAAATTAAATGAGCCCTAAGTTTTGCCAGGGGCACTCAGGATCCTTCGGCCCATTTTAGAACACCTGAATTCAAAACTTCAGGATTATACTCCAAGCTAAAACATCTGTATTGATGAATCCCTTATTCTTTGGCAAGGAACTCTGTCTATAAAACAGTATATCAAAACGAAAACCGCACCTTATGGTATTGAAGACTTTAAATTAGTGTGAATCTTGCACAGGTGATCTTAGGTTTTTTTTTTATTTATCTTGGCAAAAAAACAACCAATCCTACCTTGCCTTCGACTAACAGCACAGTTCTCAAACAGATGGCACCGCTTTTAGACCATGGACATATCATACATGGATAATTAAGAATCAAACGAACTTACCTTGTGAAGTTTGATTCCAATTATGCGAGGGTCTCAACCGAAGACGATTACAAATTTACTTGCAGCAGTACATGATAAGGTGCTGTCTTTGCCACACTTTTAGATACTCATAGCTAATAAAAAAAAAAAAAAAAAAGAACCAAAACCATGACGCAGCGTCCCGTCTCGCTCCCACCCGCCCGCACGCGGCGTTTTCGGTCCCGCTCTTTATTCATTAATTTTAGAGAAATATCAGCTTCTAGCTGATAACCTAATATATTTGAATTTTCCTTTTTGTCTGTAAGGGTTCTTGTAGGGATGGGTGGGATTGTAATCGTCTTCGGTTGAGACCCTCGCATAATTGGAATCAAACTTCACAAGGTAAGTTCGTTTGATTCTTAATTATACTTCGGGTCTCAACCGAAGACGATTACAAATTTACTTGCAGATGTTTAGAGTAAGTATCATGACAAAAAAGGGAAAGCAAACATTGTAGTAATATGATTCTTTTTACTAATCATTCAGGTTATATATATATATATATATAACAATAATTAAATATCTAAATATTCTACTTATTAATCAGACTTTTATTGTTAGCTACATCCAGGTACATCTATCCTGATCTTAATTAAATTAGTCAATTCGGTAGGTGTACATTATTATTAATATTCTGATTCTGAAGTCTGAATTTATCTTCAGTTGAGTGGTAATAGGCTTGTGCCCTCTAACATAAGACTTAAACATAAAATTTAAACTATCAATGTACGTTAATGTGAGAACACCTCTGCCAAGCCCTTCAGGGAAACCGAGGTGTGATGTTAAGATAATTTCTTATCTAAATATAATTAAAGATTATTAAATATAGCAGTAGCGAAATCATTGTTAACCGGTTAATGATATCTCTGTTATAGTACTTTAAGAAAACATTAGAAGTATTACTCCAACCTGCGGCCTTCCGTACCACTTCCAGGTTTACACCCATCCTATGCGCGGCTGACGTGGAGGCGTGGCGAGTACTGTGGGCTCCAAATATGGATATATCAATGCCACTGTCCTCTAAAACCTTTTTGACCCAGTGAGCTAGTGTCTGCGAACATACCTTTTTATGAGGTTTTCGAAAGCTAATGAACATGTGGTCGTCTAATTGATTGTGATTGATACGTAAGGATGAGGTCTTTTCAATGTAAGCTTGAACAACGGTAACTGGACATAAAGATAAATTTTAGCGAATAAAAGGTAACCTGATAAGGGGTTGGAAGGTCCCAGGTTTTAATTAAGTCGGATATTTTAATTATAATCATATCATCTTCAATACTGATATTTTTTAATCTGATTTAACTTAGTGTCTGCATTCTTTGCGCAGAAGCTATTGATAATAAAGCAATTGTTTTTCTTGATAAACATTCAAGTGTTATATTCGTATAACAATACCAACTAGACACATAGCTCAATACTTTATTAGTGTCCCAAGTAGCTGTGTACTTAGGATTGGGAGGTCGTAACCTGTATACACCCTTCAGGAACCTATCGATACATCTATTTAGCGTGATTTCTGTACCTAAAATAATTGAGAGGGCAGATCTGTGTGTATTTATCGTATTATAACTAACCCCTTCGTTAAATTGTATTGTTAAAAAGGAAATCACACTCAAATGTCATAATTGAAGTGTATAAATGTCTTGACAATAAATTAGCCAAGATTTCAGGGTACAGTTATATTGATTAAAGGTTTTTGGTGTAAATGAAGCCATTACGATACCCAAAGATGTTTCCGGAACACCTCGAGCTATCATCGATTGCCTGATAATCTCGCTGCCACTATGATAAGGTCTGCATATAGTGGATGGTGTGTACTGAAAGGAGAATACAACAATTCTTGATCGGGTCCAAAAAATCATTTTATCTGATATTATTAATTTGGTCCATAGTGGGTACCAAGGTTGTGAACGCCAGTAGGGTACAATTAGTATACCCTCTGCCTTATCTTTAATTATTTTTTGCAAAACTTTGGTTATAATGCTGAACGGGGGAAAGCCATAGAAGGAAAGGTCTTTCTAGTTGAAAGTGAAGGCATCTACTATTTCAGAATGGGGATCAAGCTTCCATGAGGCGTATCTTGGTCATTTGTAATTTTGTGGGCTAGCAAAAAGATCAAAGTTGGGTGCACCCAGTTTATTTATAATTCCCAAGAATGCATACTCAGCTAGCTCCCATTCGGTGTCCACATTAACTTTCCGTGATTTCCTATCAGCAATAATATTATCCGAAGTAAATCTTCAATTCTAAAAAACATATGAAGCAAATATATGAATTTTCCTAAGTTCACGCCACTGCCAAAAATTGCGGGCTATTTCATTTAAATGTGGATGTTGTATACTCCCCATTCGATATATGTAGCTGATCCCCGTTGTATTATCGATTCTCAGCAGAATATTGCAATTTCTTAGCACAGAAGCGAATATTCTTAAACCATAAAAGGCAGCTTTCAATTCTAAACTATTAATATGCATACTAAGTTCTGATTCAGTGCAGTTCCCGTGTGAACTTTCGTTACCGCAAGCTATACCCCAACCAGTGGTTGATGCATCGCTGTTTATTTCGAGACTATAATCATTATTACAAATAGGACATATTGAATATTTAATATTATTTTCCCACCAACGGAAGTCCTGTTTCAATGAATTTGACAATGTTATAGTCATATGAGTTACTCAGAGCTAGAAATTTTTCCCTTTAAATAACTTTGTATAAATCCATCCATAACTGACTGCAGGGCATGCAGAAGTCAGTAGGCCTATAAATTCAGCAAAAACCTGATTGAACATTTGTTTAAATTAGGGAATTTTATAGTTTTGTTTAAGATACGAAGTTTCTTCTCTTCAGGAAAGGAAATAGTCAAATTTACGGTATTGAAAATAAATCCTAAAAATTTACATTCTGTCTTTCGCGTTATTTGACTTTCATTGAAGTTTATTACAGAACCTAAAGATTGTAAAACATTATGTGTCTTTTTAATATTGTATGCACATTCATCATATTATGATTGTCCAATACATAGGAAGTCGGCTTAGTAATTAATTGACATCAAACCTCGACACGTAGATACTGTAGAACAGGTAGTAACAGTTTGGTAAACACAAACGGGGCAGTACGTAGACCAAAGGGTAAAACGTTAAATTGGTATAGTTGTGATTACCATTCAAAACTTAATTTCTTCCTATATATAGTATTTATAGGGATTAAAAAATAGGCGTCCTTTAAATCTAAAGTTGCCATAAAATTATTTTTATCTAATAACCATAATGCTGTTCTGTAATCTTCCATTTTAAAGTATTTAAGTTGAATAAATTTATTTAATAATTTCGCCGTTAGCTTTAGGTAATGTGAATATGGGTGATATAAATTGTCCCTCGCAGGGCTTAGAGGTTGTTATAAACTTTGATTTTAATAATCCTGTGATACAATTATCAATAATATTGCATCCCGACATCGATTTACGGGAATTTTGGGGAGGAATAGTTTGTACAGGTTCTTGTTCAAACGGTATACTATAGCCTCGTACCCAAGATAAAATTATTGGATTACTGGTTATGCGACGCCAGTTATGATAAAAATATTGCAATCTACCTGTGATTGCTACCTTGGTTAATGATGTCAGCGCTTCCTGTTCCGCTGGCGCGCCGAGCTGGTCCGGTTCTGGCAGTACGAGTCTGCGCGGCGATCCCGCGGCGCTGTTGCTGGCCTCCGTGACGCGGGGTTCAGACGCGGCTGGCCGGCTGCTGCTCGTGGAACCCCCCTCGCGTTTAAAGCCCCCCTTGGGTATTGTGTTGTCGGAGGCTTATACGGAGCGCGCTGAGTACTCTTCATTTCCAGATCACATTTGGAAATTGCTTTGGCCGATTTGAGGTGTTCAGAAAGGTTGGAACCGAATAAGTATTGATCAATCTTTGTATTCTTCACAATATCTCAAGTATCTTTATTCAAATTGTTAATGAAGGCATATCGCCTTGACTGTGAATCTCTGTAAAGACAGTCACTTAATGGTTTTATAATTTCCTGTGCGTGTGATAGCGTATCTTAATTATGGACTATACCGATAGCTGTTAAGCAACTTGATAATTGATTCTGCTTGTATTGGCTAAACAGATCTTTTTTAATATTAAGGGTTGACAAAGCCGCCTCAATTTCTAGGTTAAGTTTCGGTGCATTCATACTACTACAGTTTTCTGCCAGTAAGTATTGTTTCATCAATTCCAATTTTATTTCTTTAGGTAACCCATTACTTAAAACATGTGCCCATCTAGCAGCAATATCCTTATGTAAATCCTCCCCATGTTCCTTTTGGGTAGTTGGATCTTCACCTAGCATCATTAAAATTTCAGGTTCATCCTCATTGGTATTTTCTGGTTCCGTGGCGACCAGTAAATGAGCATCGTTATAGTATTTTAATGTCTTGGATACTCAACGCGATTTACGCGGAGCAAGACAATTAGGATCTCAACATGATTTACATGGAGGTTGGATAATTTTTTGTTACCTCAACACGATATACGTGGAGAAAGGAATAACAATTCTCACACTTGGTCGTCACTGACCATGTTGTCAAACCAAAACGTAGCTTGAAATCTTCGACACGATTTACGTGGAGAAATGCACTGTCCTCTACACGATTTTCGTGGAGGAAATACTGATTAAATTGTTTCGCAACATCAAAACGATTTACGTCTTGAATATGATCTTATCTTCAACACGATATACGTGGACATGAGTTTAGGTATATTATTTACCGTATAACATTACAATAAATTATACTTTTCTCTTAAGTTATTAAATGTGGGTATACCGAAAAAAAATATTTTAGGAAAAAATATTGTAATAATGATTAGTAATCAGGTATCCCTTTAGGTACATACCTTGATCGTCCAGACATTCAACATTATTTGCGTCTTTGTAACCAGATGAACTTTCAAAATAAGAACGATCCGAAGATGATGAACTACTTCGTCGGTATGTTTGCAGTTTACGCTCGAGTTTTTTAACCTTTTTTCGCATATTATGGTAATAATCATCACTATCCTTATATCGCGAACGCTTTCGTTTTTCCATTTTAACTTTGATGTTTCTATAATAAACAAACTAAAAAACACAGGAAAAATTTGAAACAGTGTGACTCCGACAACACGAAAACACGTAATGAATAAAGAGCGGGACCGAAAACGCCGCGTGCGGGCGGATGGGAGCGAGACGGGACGCTGCGTCATGGTTTTGGTTCTTTTTTTTTTTTTTTTTATTAGCTATGAGTATCTAAAAGTGTGGCAAAGACAGCACCTTATCATGTACTGCTGCAAGTAAATTTGTAATCGTCTTCGGTTGAGACCCGAAGTATAATTAGTTCAAGCCTACACTAGCAAGATTTTTGAAAAGGAGAAAAACAGTTTGCGTTGCTTGCCAATTTCCGTGCATGTAAACGTTCAGATGATGTCATTCCAGTACATTGGTTAGTTTTCTATTAGCGTTATCAATTATTGTAGATTGTCAACTTGGCTACTGGTAGAATATCAGTCTATAATCCCACACGACGGATGGCAGGAGTTGATCCTTTGGATCAGTTGCTTGAGCCCCGCTTGAGAGAACCTAGGCAGTGCATAAAATGGAACAGGAAATTATTTAAAAGTTTTCTGAATATTAGTATTCAGAACAGTCGGATACCAGAGAAGTCATTGGAACGGGCTCTTCAGACTTTATTGTTCCGACTAAAGCTAGTGGAAGTCATGGCTAACCACCATTTGCCTCATGTCCCAGTCTTCTTCAGTAGCGACCGTCTTTATTAGAACTTCGCACTTTTCTCTAGGTCGCTGGTCTATGTCGCATTTCATTCAGCGCATACAAATGGACAGTGGCCAGTTTTGGGGTTCCGTCGATGATGTGTGTTGTGTGCAGATCGACGAGTAGGATTATTAAATAAAACTTCCTTTGAATATGCAGATTGCCGGCTCCCTCTCTGCTTAGACTTTTGTTTCAAATAATTTCACACTATACCTTAAACTATGTGTATTTATTATAATCCTATCCTTCACATTTCTTATATTTTTATGGTTATCTGTGTGTAAGTATATTTATGCATATTAAGTTATTTTTGTATTATAATTTCCTGTCTCATTGGATAGTCATTTTTACGTATTGTTTACGTATTGTTTTTTGGCACAGTATAGAGATGAAAACATGGTGACGTAAAAAAAAATGACGAAGGATGAGCCTGAAAGATTTGATTGGTTTTCCTTGGGCCGCTAGTCAATGCTCTTACAGTTGCTTATTTTTTTGTATTTAGGCTACGTGAAGTCGAAAAGGCAGTGTTTCTAGAACTTTAAGCTACGCGTACCCATGTACATCGTAACACGTAATATAATGTTGTGTGATAATGAATAAGTGTTTCATGAATGATCGATGATCTAATGTTGTTTGCCTCTAATCAATCCAGTAATAATATATTAAAAGGACTTTCATATGAAAGATTTAGGAGAAGCTGCCTTTATTTAAAAAGAGACTTAGAGGCTTTTTACTGGCAAAAGCATATTATAATATTAATGAGTTCCTGATTGAGAAACAGTTTTTAAGCTAGTGCATAATTATGTATAATTATTGAATATTTTGAAATTATTTTGTGTATAATAGTTTAAAATTATTAGTATTAGTTGTAAGTTGATGTTAAATCTTTTGCATGCCTACGTGGTAAAATATGGCTGTACTATTATTTGTTTTTTTTGTCATCGTTTTATGTTACCCATATTTGCAAAATAAAATTATCTTTATCTTTATCTTTATCTTATCTTTAAGCCCAGCAATATATTGGATTGAAAATTACAAGAAATTAATTGTGAATGTAGACTTGTGGGTACAATAAATAAAGAGATCAAGCGAATTAATCAAGTTTTACATTTGCCACCGATGTTCACAGACATTCTCAACATTTCTGGTTGCGATTCGAACCCGCCAGCCGGAGTGAACATTAGTTGGTGGTCCATGGGCGGCATCAGCAAGAAGTCATTGGCTCAAAACTGAACAAGGAGGTAATCGCTTTGTCTGCGCGATAGTCATCATCATCAATAAAGTCAACGGGTTTCAAGTTTCAACAGGACGCATCGTGGGACGCCATTGTCGTGTGGCGTGTGAAAAGTACCAATTTTTTTTTTTAAACCTATTCAATTCATTAATTTTCGTCAGTCATTGGTTCATCGGATATTACTAAGGTTCAACAAGTACTACTATTCATCGGAGGTTATCATCGGTAATAATAATTATTATTATCTCATCGGCACGAGTATCGTCGGAGGTAATTTGGCGCCAACGCCAACGTCAAACTGTCAGTGTCAAGTGTCAGTGTCATCAAACTACACTTACGTCCCCGTTGCTATAACTCAGTAATTTATAAGTGTTTAACTTTGTTATAATGTTGTTTTAATTAGTTTAAGTAAATCATAACGATGCCGTCATCCGAATATATTAAGTGCAAAATGCAGTTCATAACAAAACATCGAATGATATACCATCTCGATCAAAATAGGTCATCGATTTCGGCCAATGTAGCTAAATGCCAGTTCGATAAATATTATGGTGAGTTCATTTCAGCTTATAAGAAACTACTCCAAATGGAAGAGGTTCAGGAAGAGGAACCTGCCTAGCTTCAGGCGGATTTCTCTCAAATTAATGAGTATCTGCTAAGGGTGGAGCAGGCCCATATGGAAGGTAATCAGGCACCTAAAATCAAAGGTAATCATTCAGATTTACACGCAAAGCTACCATTCATTGAGCTACCCAAGTTTTCAGGTGGTATTATAGACTGGATTCCATTCTATGATTTATTTCAATCGTTGGTTCATGAACGTCACAATTTATCAGATGCTGAAAAGTATAACTATCTTCGTGCGTCACTAGTAAGGCACTGCCATTAGTCAGACAGCTACCCATGGATGATGCCAATTATGAGGTGGCACTTAATTTACTCAAGAGAAGATATCATAATACGAGGTTATTGTTGGATACCTATATTGATAGGATCCTCAAATTGCCTATAGTTCAGCCTCAGTCATTGACCCTTAGGAAAGATTTATAAGACCCACTTCGAGAGTCTATTCAAGCGCTTGACAAATTACAGATGCCTATCAAGGAGTGGTCATATTTCATCCTATTCATTATCCTACAGAAGTTACCGGTTAGGATCAGATCCTTGTTTGAGGAACGATATGGCAAGGATCAGGAGTAACTGCCTACCCGGGATCAACTCATGGAACTCCTGGACGGGCAATGCAGACTGCACTTGACCATCACTGAGACTGAAAACAGATCACTTCCGGAAAGAAGGAGAGCACCTCATCAGCAGTCTTTTGCCACTCCAGGACACACATCTCAAAGACATTCAGATCAGGTGAATTCTAACTCAGCTGAATGTACTTACTGTCAAATTTCATTTCATAGTTTATATATGTGTCGAAAATTCAATGCACTTCATCCTATGGCTAGAAAATCAAGGATATTCAAATCAGGTCATTGGTTTAAATGCTTGAGGAAGCACTATGCAAGCGAATGAACTCAAAGGAATTGGTGCAAGCATTGCGGATCTAAAGATCATAATTCACTCTTGTGTGTTGATGAGCGGCAGTCCTCATAAAATACTGGGTCTCAGGAGCTCACAATCACAAGCTGAACCAACATCGTCAATTGATTGTCGCAGTGAGTCTGGAGCTGCAGGCTTAGTCAAGGCATCATCAGGTTAGACAACAATCACCGATCGATCAGGTACCAGAGAAACCATCTCATACCAATCAAGAATCTACTTGGGCAGGAGAACGTGCAGCTCGAGCTCAGCTTTCGTTTCAAGAGATGCGCTTCGGATGCAGGCGCAGTCCTGATCATTTTGAATGAGATGAGTCGACTGTTCGTGACAACAAGCATCCGTTGCTCATAACCATCTGCCCAACTGCAGTTGTACGTATAAGGGGGAGTGACAGACACTATTAAAAGGCTTGATTGAGCTTTATTAGACGCAGGGACAAGTGTCTCAGTCATCACACAATCATTGATAAATAAATCGAAATTGCGCCAACAGACTAATAAATAGTACAGAGATATGTGGAGTAGGTCATTACAGTGTTGATTTACCGGGTACTTTAGCAAAATTAGTAATCACAATAGGCAAACTAGCACCTATCATCAGTACAGTAGCTATAGTCATGTATTTTATTTCTGCAGAAATGCCTATATATCCTATGAACTGTAGCCATAAATTAAGGATAAAGGGATCATATTATCAGATCAGAACTTTTAAAGTGTTATCACTATAGTATTATAGTCTCTGTTAGTTATTACAATTTGAAACATGGCACCTGTGGGGTACAAGGGGACGGGGTGATATCCGATATCACCCCGATCGATTTTATATGTAGATATTGTGGGAGTTTATTTTATTCCTCTTTTTAATTACCTTTTTTTACTTTTTACAGAGTGCGAGCGCCAACATGCCACGAACATAATATGTACGAAAGTCGAATAGGCTGTGGAGGTCGGTCAGACATACTTTAAGCCATAAATTAGTTTCAGAGATAATAAATTAGTTTTTGTTTGTGGTGACTTAAATATAGATCTGTTAGTCAATTCACCTGAAAAATGTAAGCTCATTTCATTGTTTAAATCATTTAACTTAAAATATTTATTTAATGACCGACAAGAATAACTGCAACTTCAGCTACGTGTATAGATAATGTATTCAGTAATTGTAAAGTTAAAGATTCGTTTTTAATTAGTGGCGTTAGGTCAGACCATACTGGTTAACTAGTATCTTTTGAGTCAGATAAAAAATGTAATCTAGCTAAATCAATTCGATTAAGACCTCTTACTAAAAATAAATTAAATTCTTTTAATAATAATGTTTTTAGTAACCTTTCTAACGCCAGTTTTGATTCAAAAGACCCCAATATAAATTACGGCACGTTGTTTTCTACAGTTTGCCAAGAATTCAATAAAACGTGTCCTGTAAAGACAGTTAAAGTCAATAATTCCAAATCAAAATTTAATGAATGGGCCACTGTGGGCATAAGGAAAAGCCGCGATTTCTTATATAAATTATATTACGAAAAATCTTTGACTTAAAAGAGTCTGCGCTGAAGTAAAATCTCAAATAATAATTAATAAAATTAGTGTTTCTAATAATAAAATAAAAACTGTGTGGCAAGTAATTAATAGAGAAACTGGCAAGACACAACAATGCGATCAGAATGAGTTGTCTTTGAAAATATCTAATCAAACCATTTCTGATAAGCAAGAAGTCGCTGAGACATTAGAAAATTTCTTTACCAACATTCCGTTAGAGGTTACGAAGTCACTTCCCTCCTCATCTAAATTAGCTGAAGCTCTTCTTAAAGAAAACTTTAGTAAAGACGTACCAACCTTTAAATTTAAACTAATATATATTGATACAATTAAAAACGCGTTCAAAAGTCTCAATATAAAAAATACTGAAGACTTTTGAGGGATTTCCGTTAGGGTTCTTGGAGTTATTATTGTTTGGACAGCGGCACGTTTCCTGACTTAATGAAACACAGTAAAGTAGTACCAATTTTCAAATCAGGCTGTAAGAGTGATCCCTCTAATTATAGACCTATATCCGTGCTTCCAGCATTGAGTAAAATCTATGAAAAAATCATGCTGGACCAGATGTTGTTTCACTTCAATTTAAATGGGATCCTGCATAGTCAGCAGTTTGGTTTCACGAAAGGTAAGTCGACAACGGACGCGGGAGTGAAACTCATCAGCCACATCTTGGAATCTTGGGAGAAGTGCCAGGATGCAATTGGCATTTTCTGTGATCTCTCAAAAGCGTTCGACTGCGTCGATCACAACACACTGATCTGTAAATTACAACACTACGGAATTCGAGGACAAGCTGCTGATCTTGTGTTTTCATATTTATCAAACAGACAGCAAAAAGTAAATGTAAATGGGGCGACGTCCTCCGGGTCTCTAGACAAGATGGGCGTGCCCCAAGGTTCAATTCTCGGCCCTTTCCTTTTTCTTGTTTACATTAATGATCTCCCTTTTATGATGGGCAAATTATCGGATATAATTTTATTTGCTGATGATACTTCGCAAATTTTTAAAATAGATAGCAAAGATACGGATGTCTTACATGTCAACGAAAGTCTAATTGTTCTCTCAAAATGGTTCGCAGCTAACAATTTTTACTGAATGCGAAAAAAACAAAATGTCTAAAGATCTCCTTACCAAATGTACCTCAACGTGACCTAAATTTAAATCTTGACGGCAAAAATCTTGAAGTTATAACGGAAATTGTATTCTTGGGGATTACAATCGATTCTAAATTGCAGTGGGGCGCACACATTAGAACTCTCTCGGGTAGGTTAAGTTCGGCTGCGTATGCAGTAAGGAAGATAAGGCAGTTAACCGACGTAGCTACGGCTAGGCTAGTATATTACTTCCACAGTATTATATCTTATGGCATTCTGCTGTGGGGATCAGCAGCGGACGTTGACTCAATTTTCGTCTTACAAAGGAGGGCAATCCGCGCGATCTATAACCGTACTCCCGAGGACCCATTGTCCTCGCGAGTCCCTCAGAGAAAAATTTAAAGAGATCGATATACTGACTCTACCTTCACTTTATATTTTGAAATGTATTTTGTACGTACGCAAAAATCGAGGGCTTTTCAAAACTACAAGCGACGAAAACTAGCGTCTTTTCTTATAAACAGTATACGCTTCTATAACAAGTTGCCAAAGTCAGTTATAGAACTGACCGATGGAAAGTTCAAAAACTTCATCAAACGTGTCCTTATTAAAAAAGCATATTATAAAATCAAAGACTACGTTGAAGATAAAAATTTTAGCTCCTTCTGCGCATGCGGCTTCCCTGGTAACTCATAAACGGTACAAATATGTGGATGTCTCTAACTATTCTCAATCTCATTTTTCTTTTTTTTTCTCTTCTTTTAATTGGACTTTTTACAATGGTTTTCAATCATCTTAATAACCCTTTGCTAAGGATAGTTACAGCACTGATAACTACATTTGTGCCACATGTTAAATTTAGTCTTGTTATACATTTATTTTTATTTTTTTACCTTTGTATAGATGCTTTTACCGATTGTTTTGTGAATGTGTGAACATTGTAGGCCTTCTAGATTTCTAGATGCTTGATAACATTTGATAACTTTATATCTCGTTTTACTTTTTATTTTTAGTTTCTAACGTTTTATTGTCGGGCCTACGTTGTCCTCCCATATCTAAGTAATGCTGTAACATGGAAATATTGTAAAAACAAACCATATTTTTAAAAGAGTAACCATGGAGTTTCTTGCCGGTTATTCTCCATAGGAAACGACCAACCCGAACCGTGCACCTTTTGTCGACGTTTTATAAGTGCCCATGTAGGCCTAAGTAAAATAAAAAAAATTGATTTTGATTTTTTTGAAATTCAGTGCTGAAAGGCAGAATGGAATAATCTTTTAGCATCTCTTGGTGTGTACCAATGATCAAATGTACCAAAAGTTCCTTAAAAGATCAAAGGAGGAAAATCCATAGACGAAGTGTTTAGTGCCCTGCTACTGCAAAACTCGGGAGTGTTTGGTATGTGGCGAAAAGTACAGTCAAACTTACTCCACAGATCAATGGTACCAATGCACTGTTTTTGCATAGGTACCATTGATTATCATTGTTAAAATTTTCAATAAAA
Organism: Anorthoa munda; assembly: GCA_945859665.1. Taxonomy (NCBI): domain Eukaryota; kingdom Metazoa; phylum Arthropoda; class Insecta; order Lepidoptera; family Noctuidae; genus Anorthoa; species Anorthoa munda. The sequence continues at coordinate 29,887,359 of OX243899.1, read as the reverse complement.
TAGGAACATCTATATGGCGATGCGTAAACCGTAGTGGTGCGTAAATAACAAGGGAATGATGGAAATGGCTAAGTTGTGGACTGTATTTAAGATAGGTGCTGATTGACTTACTCGTAGTTGCACATTGGACAATTGTACCTAGGCTTGGACGTACCTGCATATCCCGAAGGCGAATGCTCCTGCCTCCATGTACCTCTTCAGGAACCACAGGCGCACAGGTTTGATATCACACACAGTCCTTTTACGTAGAATCTTCAGAAAATACAACCGAAAAACGGGAGCGCGCGGAAAATGCGTTTGCTCGCGAGCGCCGACATTAGAAGACTTTTTATTGGTTGATGATGTATGACAGTTCGGGGTTCGCAATCCAAACGGGCCAATGGCGAGCAAGGGTCACATTAACCCGCGTAACATACAAGCATCCAAACCAGAGTAATTTTGACATAAACAACTATGAGTATTTATTATAATTTAAAAATAAAAGCAAATGCAATGATTTTGATAAAACTGGCGTAACCATTTCCCCCAGCCTTGAAAGGAAATCTTTCAAAGAAAAAGAAAAAAAAAAAAAAAGAACACATATCGTCGGTACAATAGTCAACTAACCAAAGTGTAATTTTGACAGTTTGGACTTAAATACAAAGACATTATTATTTTCTGACGACATTATACTGTGCCAAAATATTGTATCTGTGGCACTTCAAATCCACAAGATACAGACAAATCGTTTTCTACGTAACTGCAAAAATATCAATTTCAGCAGAGGTAAACTAATCTATGTGATTTGGGCCACAATGCAAAACTAGCCAAATTGGCAGATTGAATACTTTACTCTAGTGCAATATAAAGCTACAAACAAAAGCCACAATGCGCAATTAGCCTAACTGGCAGATTGGATACTTTACTTATGTGCAATAAAACCTACAAACAAAAGCCACAATGCGCAATTAGCCTAACTGGCAGATTGGATACTTTACTTATGTGCAATAAAACCTACAAACAAATGCCACAATGCGCAATTAGCCTAACTGGCAGATTGGATACTTTACTTATGTGCAATAAAACCTACAAACAAAAGTCACAATGCGCAATTAGCCTAACTGGCAGATTAGATACTTTACTTTAGTGAAATATAACCTAGAAAACAAAAGCCACAGTGTGTAACTGGCATATGTGGCAGATTGGATACTTCACCTCAAGTCAAAAGTAACTTAATTTTTAAAAAGTACAATGATCAAACAGTGTATGTGGCAATTAGTGGTTCTAAAAGTTATTAAAATATGAAGGTGCTGCAATGAACTACCCTAATTGGCAGATTGAACTCATTAACTTGGATCAGAAATAATTTAAATATTTTTCTACTAATCTTAACGTTTTACAAACATAATTTCATAGCATTTTAAAGAAATAAATATTATTTTTATTTACCCAGCTTATTCGTTATTAACAACACATTTGAAAATTTTGGTGTTAACACTGACGCGTTTTTACGCGACTGAGTTTTTCAAACCATGGCACAAAAGCCAAAAAGCCATGCCATAAAATTATTAAAAAAAAGTCTTGCAAACCATAAATAACGTTTTTTTAGTTTGTCTGTTACTGTTACTGGCGAGCGTGCTGCTGTCTGTCAATTTGTTAAAATATTAATTGAATTGTAAATTTATGCTACAATATGCTTCGAAGAAATAATCGTGTGCGTCAGATACTTAAAAACGCAGGTATTAACAGTTCTGGCGATGAAAGTGATAATACAGGTATGTGTTTTATATTATAACCTATAAAAGTTAGTTTTTCAACAAGTACCTATCTTTGCTAAGGTTACTTAATTCGTTGCTAAATAGTGAGTTTGCAGTACAAGGGCGAGGTGTTGGTGGGCTTTATTTATTCAGAATTATGTGAAATAAGTGGTTCTAATTACCAACACATTTTGTATTTTATCATAATGGCATGTTAGTTTGCACGGTGTCTATTGACGAGAGTAGCCTGAAAATAAATTGATGTGTTGATGTATAAATATGACTATAATGCATGAAGGTGCTTATCGAATAGGTACCTACTAACTTCGGGGTTTACTCTATAGCTTGCTCTTGCTTTTATTGCATTACAGATATAATAGAAAATACACCTACAGCTAGTCCAGAATTCAACTGCGGTAAAAGCGATTCCCATTCAGGTATTTTTGTTTTTTATTAATACAAATAGGATATCATTTTTGCTCTGCTGACTAACAGCAAACAGCCAAAACCTTAATTTTAATAAAAAAAAAATTAAAATGCCTTTAATCTTTATCTCGTACGATTTTATTTGAAATCCGGTACCCGGCCGGATACTAGCTCCCTATTCGGTATTCGGCCGGATACAAAATTTGAGCCGGATAGGCCGGATACCGGATAGTTGCCGGATATCTGTTTAATCTCTAGTCTAGAATCAGAAATTTGCAATGGTACTTACGAGTATGTGTTCTAGGTGAACACTAAGAAGTTTTTATTTTTCACAGATCTGAAGTTTTCTAAAGAAATGAAAGAAACAACAGCTACTACACCTTTAACACCGAAAAATACTCACGAACTTGGAGAAACAAGCATAGAAGCTCCTGCCTTTTCACCACTAACTCCCTTATTATTTCAAATTTCTGAGAAAAATATTCTGCCTTTACCACATACAACTACTCACGAACTTGGAGAAACAAGCATAGAAGCTCCTGCCTTTTCACCATTAACTCCCTCAATATTTCAAATGGCCAAGAAGAACATTTCACCCCTACCACACGAAACTACACTCGAACTTAGAGAAACAAACATAGAAGCTCAAGCCTGTTCACTACTAATGACTAAAAATAATATTCCGCTCCTTTCACCAGCTTCTTCCCCTTTACCACTAATGTCACCGGAAACGCTTAAAGGCTTTAACATTTTGAGTAACGAACAGCTTAATAGTGATGATTCCGTCCAAGACCCTAATTATTTAGAACAAAATCACAATGAGTCAAGTGATACTACGTCAGATGAAGATACTACAGATAGAGTAGAGAAACATAGACGTAAAGGAACATCTAAAACCAGCCGAACAGTCAATGAATCACCTTCGATATTAACAATTGAAGAATTTTATGTAGAAAATACAGACGAGCAAAACGATAGTCAAAATAATCCGAAAAAGAGAAAAGTAAAGGACCCTAACACGTGGAAAATGAACATAGAAAAAAGTAAGCGTTTAAAAGGTGAATCATATAAAACAAGGAAAGGAAGAATAATACAAGCCAGACCAATAAAACCAGCAAAATGTTTAAATACTCCTAAACACAAGTGTATTTCGGATGTCCCTCAAGATGAGAGAGAAATAATTTATTCTCAATTCCGAAATATGCCAAATCTTTTGGAACAGCGTCATTTTGTTGTGAAGCATGTGACTAAGAATAAAAAAAATCGGACCACTACCAACGGTCCTTCCAGGCGGAATTTTACCCTAACTTATACATTAACTGTTGGTAATGAAAAGAAAGTGGTGTGTCGGGAGTTCTTTTTAGATACTCTCAATATTACCGGCGGTTTTGTAAAAGGAGCTTTAAAAAAACTTAATGAGCACGGCCTCTTACAACCAGACGAGAGAGGGAAAAAGACACCTCCAAATAAATTAAAACCAGATGAAGAAAAATTTCTTAGGGACCACATACTTTCCTTTCCTGCTGTAGAATCGCATTACTGTAGACGTGATAGTACGGTAAAATATTTAGATTCAACTCTTAACATAACAACAATGTATAACGAATATAAAAAACTATGTTTAATTAAAGCAGTAAAAGTTGTATCCTTTGAAAAATACCGCAAAGTTTTCAGAGAGTACAAACTGAGTTTTCACAAGCCAAAAAAGGATTTATGCAAGCACTGTTTAGCATTTAGAGAAATGAATGATGAAGAAAGAGCCAAAAAAATTGAAGATTACACACGGCATCTATCAAGAAGAGATGAAGCACGCCAATGTAGAGATGAAGATAAGCTGGAAGCACAAAATAATGAAACAGTTCTTGCATTTAACTTTGACTTGGAAGCAGTACTAAATACACCTAAAGGTGCAAGTGGCCCATTTTTCTACGTACGAAAGTTAGCCGTTTATAACTTAACTATTTATAATCTAGGAAACCAAAACGTTGAATGCTACATGTGGGATGAAACTGAAGGAAAACGTGGGACTATTGAAATTTCAACGTGTATAAATGCATTTATTGCAGCACATAAAAACATCCAGGCAGTTAAAATGATGTCAGATGGATGCGGCGGTCAACAGAAAAACTATCATTTTTCGTCCATGTGCTTGCTCACATTAAAGGAACATTCGACATTAAAGATAATTGATCACAAATTCTTTGAAACCGGACACACTCATATGGAATGTGATTCAATTCATTCAAAGATTGAATTGAAATCAAAAAATATACCTGTGTATACTCCTGATGGTTGGGCACAGGTTGTTCGATTAGCACGTACTAATCCTCGGCCATACAATGTAAATACATTACTTCATGATGATTTTAAAGACTTTGGTATGTTAAACCAATACAAGGCTTCGAATGAAGGGCATAAAATTGGTATCAATGACGCTGTATGGATACAATATCGAAAAGAGGTACCTAATACAATATTTCTAAAACAAAACTTTGACAGTAATGAACCATTTACAGCATTAGAGTTAAAGAAAAAACGAGGTAAAGCATTAAATTATCCTATAGCAGCCTATACAGGTAAATTTCAAATATCAGCTGCGAAGAAAAAAGATCTTATAAAATTGTGCACTGACCACCAAATACCAAGAATGTATCATAACTATTACCAAGACCTTCCTTGTTCTGATACTACAAGAGACTGCCTCCCAGAACCCGATATAAATGAAGATAGCGAATAGCTCCGGTGATTACGCTATTCATCCAAACTGTCAGCTGACTTCGTTAAAAATTTTGTGTCAATTTCTTTTTGTTTAGTTCATTTAATTTTAAGCGTAACATTTTATATTATAATTATTATTTTTACATGCACAGACTTTCATTTTTTATCATTATCTACCAACCTATATTTTAGAATAAATAGAAAATAAAACTTAACATTATAACTTATATTGCAGTTAAGTGAGTTTAAATTATTGATTTCATTCTGATGTGATTTGGCACACATCAATCTACTTGCCAATCTACCACATTGGCAACTTACATAATGTACAAAATCAGTAACTGTTATTTTTATTGCCATAGCAAACTAACCAATCTGCTATATCTTCATATCCGTTAATAATAACATTATTTTGTTTTACTGCATTCAAAGAAGGTCATAAATATTAATTAAATTCATTAACTTGAATTGATTTTAAGAAATCACTGATTTGTGGCAACATTGTTTTTACTAATAACCACCTCCTCAACAATTTGACATTTGCAGATTGGCCAGTTGACTTCTGACCCGACGATATAATATATTTTTTACTGACATGAACCTTATTACCTTGTACATTAAATAACTTATTACTATAAAATACTACCTAACTAGAACCTGACTACCTTAAGTTTTGCTAGTTTCTATTGAGTTGGTAGTGGACACAGTTTAACAACTGGTCTTTGATAAATACCGTACCTAGTCTTTACCGTCGCTACGCGGATAACATCATCCTTGCCCTTAAAGGTTTGTACTATGACGCCTAGTGGCCAATGCAAGGGTGTGACATTATCCTGTATTATAACTACAACCATTCCTTCTTTGACAGGAAGGGATGGTGAGTTCCATTTTTGACGAACTTGTAAGTCATGCAGATACTCCCTTCGCCATCGCATCCAGAACGACTGTACTAATTTATCTAAGAGCTCATATCGCGTTAAAAGATGTGGAATCGAGTCAACTACATCAGATGCTGGCAGAAATTTGAGAGGAGCCGTATGCAAAAAATGAGCTGGCGTCAAAGCCGTTGGATCTGAAGGATCCGAGGTAAGCACGGTCAGTGGTCGCGAATTTAGTAATGACTCAATCTGTGCCAAAACAGTTTGAAGTTCTTCAAAAGTTAAAATCTGGTGGCCGATGACCTTATACAAATGAGTTTTTATGCACTTAACGTTACTCTCCCAGCAACCACCAAAGTGGGGAGCGTTTGGAGGGATTAATTTCCATTGAATACGATTTTCGGCTAACTCCTTCTTCCAAATTGGTCTGTATTCATTTTCTAGAAAAGTGTATAAATCGCGAAGATAAGAACGGGCACCAATAAAATTAGTTCCGTTATCTGTATAAAAACATTGAACAGATCCACGTCGAGCCAGAAAACGTTTCATTGCTGCCAGGAAACAAGCTGTACTTAGATCGCTTGCAAGCTCGATATGTACTGCTCGTGTGGTGAGACAAGTAAATAGGCAGATGTAAGCCTTACGACTTCTTATACCTTTGCCGCGATAAGGGGTTACTTGGATTGGACCGGCGTAATCGCAGCCAGTATGAACAAAAGCTTTGTTTACAGCTTTCACTCGAGGCATTGGGAGATCTGCCATCATAGGAAACCCAGGTTTAGGCCTAAATCGAAAACATACATTGCATTTAGAGACAATGGATCTAATTGCTCGTCTAGCAGATAATATCCAGTATCTAGCACGGAGAACAGATGTCAATAATCCAGAACCTGTGTGCAAATATTTCCAGTGATAAAACCGTATGAGCATGTTTACCACATAATCCTTACCAGGAAGCAGAATAGGGTGTTTAAATTCAAAACTCTCATCTGAATTTATCAGGCGGCCACCCACACGTAAAATTCCATCTTTTAAAAATGGATTTAATTTTCTAAGAGGTGGAGAACAACAATTTCCCTTTTTTAAGTTTTGAATATCACCACCAAAATGAACTAACTGGATCTCTTTAATTATTTCGCGTTCCGTAAATTCCAAATCCGTTGCAATAATAGGCCCAGCGGGCAGTTTTTTCATGAACTTGAAAACGTAACTCGCGACGTTTAGGAACTTTTGCCACGACGAGTAATTACGCGCCAGTCCATAGAAAAAGGGTTCCCCACTAACAGGTTTCACTGTTGCCAGTGAAAGTGACTTAAGCTCTGGTATGTCAGGAGACTCATTTGGAACGAACGCTTTTATAGGCCATTCATGCCTGGGTAAACTGGCCCAGGGGGGTCCATGCAACCACAGAGGGTGATTCACAAGTTGTGTTGGAGTTAACCCGCGGGACAAACAGTCACTTGGGTTTTCGCTGCCTTTAACGTGGCAAAAGTGATCAGACGACAAATTATCCTGAATTTTTGAAACTCGATTGGCAACAAACGTGTGCCATCTATGAGGTGAAGAGTGGATCCAATTTAATGTTACAGTCGAATCCGAAAATGCAAATATAGAATTGATTGGATATCTGCTCGAATAAGTTTCAAAAACCTTTTTTATCAATTTAGAAAGCAATAAGGCTGCACATAATTCTAGACGTGCCAAAGAGATAACCTTTAAAGGTGCAACCTTTGATTTTGCACACGATAACATGACAGTTGCCTGACTCTGTTCAGTGTCTACTCGGATATAAACGACAGCACCGTAGGCTTTCTCGCTCGCATCAGCGAAACCAAGAATGGTCACTAAACAACCCTCCACCACACCAATGTGACGAGGAAATCTCATTTTGACAACTTCGGGAAGTTCCTTTTGGAACTGATTCCACAATCGTATAATCCGTTGGGGGGGAACATCGTCCCAGTCAATTTTGGCAATCCAAAGCTCTTTGATTAAAAGCTTGGCGTACAAAATGATCGGTGCCACTAGGCCAAGAACATCGAACAAACGCGCAACAGAGGACAAAATGTTCCTCTTAGTGCAAGGACGATCATCTGACGTCACTTTGAAAGCGAACTCATCATCATAAGGATGCCAACATAGGCCTAATATTTTCAGAGTGTCATCTTTATCAAATTCGACATTCTGTGAAAGACGATAATCTTCAGGAATTTGTTCGAGTACCCTTTTACAACTGCTACTCCATTTCACTAGGTGGAAACCCCCAGATTTGAACAGCTCGATCAGCTCCTGGAAGGCTGCAATCGCTTGATCAGAGCTCATTAGTGAACTAGCTATATCATCCATGTAAAGATCTCTCTGGACAATTTCTTTCGCGATAGGAAAACGATGACCCTCGTCTTGTGCTAGTTGTGCGACAGTGCGTAGTGCTAAAAAGGGACTGCATTTCAATCCAAAGGCTACTCGATTGAATTCAAACGTCTTTACAGGATTTTGGCTATCTGCAAAATTGCTCACAGGTGAATCATCATGGGCTGAAATGAAACGGTATAAGATTCGCTGAAAACAACGATCTTGCTCACGAACGCCTATTCTAAGATACATCTGTCTTACGTCAGCTGAGATAGCAACAGGCAATAATCTCATATTCAACAAGATCGTGAAAAGGTCACGTTGGAGATTAGGACCAGCATGTAATAGGTCATTTAAGGAAAATCCACTGCTAGACTTAGCACTTGCGTCCAAGACAGGTCTGACCCGTGTAGTTGCTTTGTCATCCCGTAAAACCGCGTGATGTGGCATATAAAAGTGTCGAGAATCCGTATCGATCGTGTTTACAGCAGATAAATAACCTTGATCTATATAATCCCTTATGACATTGTCATATGCCTCTCTCAGAGCGGGCTGAGCATTAAACCTACGCTCTAAGTATGAGAATCTGCGTTTGGCAATCTCAAAAGAATTACCAAGCAAGTCAGGGCTGAATTTAAAAGGTAAACCTACTTCGTATTGTCCGGAAGTATTGCGTGTGACACTCTCCTTATAAATATCCTCACATTGTTTGTCATCCGCACTCAAAAATAGTTTAGGATCTATCTCGTCGAGTTCCCACATTTTCCGAACTAAAGAGTCTACCTCGGAAGTCGTGACAGCATGACATGCCACAGCAGTTGCAACGTGAATTTGGGAAGCCGCTGGAGCATCACCTAGAACGATATACCCCAAAACAGTCTCAAGGGCATCTGGAGATCCGGGTTCTCCGACTATTTTTCCGGGTCGCAATATCTCAGCAAAAAGACTTACGCCTATTAACAAATCTATTTCTCCTGGCGTACCCCAGGTACTATCTGCCATGGGAATGTTTCGCAAACTATCAAGGAATGTTGTATCTACAGGACACGTTGGTAAGTCACTTGTGATTTGATTCAGTACTAGTGCATGAATATTAAATTTAGAATTATTAAACCGAGATCTGAAATTAACTTTCACAGTGCCCTTCACTATCTGTGTTGAGCCACCTATACCTTTCACAGCGACAGGTGAATCAGATTCAATCTTTAATCCCAGCTTAGAACAGCATTTTTTTGTTACATAATGTTTTTGAGATCCGGGATCCAATAAGCATCTAATCACTACATCTCGACCATTGCGACCGGTGGCGTAAACGTTTGCGGTTGCAAGAATTTGCGTGGTTGCTTTCGACTCGCACTTTGTAGAAGACAATGTGCAAAACGATACTTCTGGATTCTCCTCTTCAAGCGAAGAATCATCAAAGACAGGATTTGAGGTGAGTTCCTCCTCGATTTCAAGTAAGTTCAAGACCTCACTTATTTCAGTCTCCTGGTTTACAGCTACAGTGGAGGTGCTCGACTGCGCTGGCGAAAATTCCTTACCAAAATGAAGCAACGTATGATGTTTCGCATTACACTTACGGCAAGAAGTGCTCGAGTTACAATAAAACGATGTATGCTGATTACTCAAACAGTTAACGCAGTAACGATTTTCTTTAACAAATTTAAATTTATCGAGAGCCGAAAGTTCCGTAAATGGTTTACATGCATAAAGATGCGTGTGCGCAGTGTTGTTACAAAGCTTACACAGCTTACCGGAGGCTTGAGTCTGCTGAGTGGAAACAAAAGCGCGCGGAGGTGCGGGAAAAACACGCGAGGTGGCGGCGCGGCCGCTCGAAGCGGGCTGCAGTGTCGTAGGGTTGCCACGAGGTTGTTGTGATGACGACGAAGTACTCGTGCGATACAAAATTTTTACTTGTTCTCGTAAGAATTTAACAAATTCATCATATTTAGGCATATCCGTTTGACTACGAATCGCAGTTTCAAAACTTTTCGATGTATCTGAATCTACAAGCCTAAGCCCCATATAAACAAAAATAAAATCACTCAAATCAGCAATGTTTAGTTGTTTGAGGGCCGCGATAGTAGCTGCGTATTTATCAACTAATTTTTCCAAATTATTTGCTGAAGGACCGTTTATATTTTTTAATGCAAACAATTGATTTAAATATGTCGTAGCTAAAGCTCTGTCGTCCTTATATTTATCCAGCAAAGCCTGCCAAATAACAGTGTAATTTTCTGCAGCCGGGGCTATACCAGCACATATGGTTTTAGCCTTTCCAGAAAGATGACTAATTAGGTAATGGATACGTTCCGAATCAGTCAAAGTCTTATTCTCATGTATTATACGTTTAAACGTTTCGAAAAAATACGGAAAGTTCTGAATTTCACCGTCGAATGTAGGTAATTCAATCCGGGGAATCTTTATAGTATTTTCCTGAATACCAGCATTTAGCGCGGCTTGTGGAGGGAAGCTTGGTTTATCCAACCTATTAAAAATTTCCTTTATAAAATAATATAAATCGTCAAAGGCCGCGATCGGCTGGTAATTAATATCGTAGTCGGGATCGACTTGCAAGTTTAATAAATTTATCTCATCAACCAAACTTACAAATTCCTTACGTAATTGATCAATAGCGCGAGCTTGAGATAAGAAATTATACCTCGACTTCTCATCTGTTTTCGATGATAACTGGAATGTTTTATTTATTTGTTCAAAATACAATTGACGCTTAGCTTCCAATAATTTAATTTGTAACAAATGTCTATCCACATCCTTTTCCGCCATTGTTGAAACTTAACAATGCACAAACTGAGTTAACAACCCGTGCGACAAACAAATTAAGCGTAATTTTTTACGCGCGATAAAATAAAAAGAAGCGATGCGATTAGTCAATAAGTAAATTAAATATCTGAAAAGTGTACGAATGCGATGCGAGCGAAATAACCGCAAATATTACAAGTCGATGCGATAAGTTACCTACGATGCAACTTACGTACATACGTACGTATGCCCGTAAGTATATATATATACCTCGATAGGTGCGATGCACAAAATGCGATATTCTACGCCGACGGTTAATACCTTCCCGCGGCGCGGCGGTAATATAATATGTATGTATATACCTTCCCTACCTATTAAATTAAATATTAAACCCAAATTATTTATACCTTTGCAGTATATATAAAGCGAGGATTTATAGAATATAATAGCTGTCTACAATTCGATGCGCTTTTAATAAAGTTATTTACTTAAAACCCAAGTAAATAACAATCGATTTGTAAGCAACTGATTGCGAACAACTATCCGACCAGTAACTAGAACCCTAGCGTAGTTATAATAAGTATGACTACTGCGGGTCTAACTTATTTGGTTAGTTTAATTGGCGAAAAACACTAATCTAATTTTAGACTAGGGCGAATATTAAATGAAAATCTGTAAGTAAAACAGATAAGAATACTAACTGCGAACTTATGAACGTCTGCAGAAAGGCGAATGCGAAGCGAATGTAGGTAGGTAGGAAATAAACGTAATTTTCGTATGTACGGACGCGCGAGCGATTTACTTTATTAAACACGTTAGAAAACGTATAAATATTGTAATTAATAATAAAATAACGTTATAAACTGTGATAATGCGTAATAACTGAATACTACGGGATATTTGCAAAATATGAGTCGATGACCTATGGTACTAATAATCGACTTTCAACCCAACGTATGAAGCAACAAGGTTCAATATCAACTATGCGTAAAAGCCAACTCGAGTAGAATCACGATCGGATTTTTTTCAATAATTCTAATCCGATTGTCGGATGACAATTAAATGAGATGGACCAAATTAAATGGTGCGTAAATAACAAGGGAATGATGGAAATGGCTAAGTTGTGGACTGTATTTAAGATAGGTGCTGATTGACTTACTCGTAGTTGCACATTGGACAATTGTACCTAGGCTTGGACGTACCTGCATATCCCGAAGGCGAATGCTCCTGCCTCCATGTACCTCTTCAGGAACCACAGGCGCACAGGTTTGATATCACACACAGTCCTTTTACGTAGAATCTTCAGAAAATACAACCGAAAAACGGGAGCGCGCGGAAAATGCGTTTGCTCGCGAGCGCCGACATTAGAAGACTTTTTATTGGTTGATGATGTATGACAGTTCGGGGTTCGCAATCCAAACGGGCCAATGGCGAGCAAGGGTCACATTAACCCGCGTAACATACAAGCATCCAAACCAGAGTAATTTTGACATAAACAACTATGAGTATTTATTATAATTTAAAAATAAAAGCAAATGCAATGATTTTGATAAAACTGGCGTAACCACGTAGTGAATATAGTGCATCACTAACCTTGTGTTAAAAAAAGGTAACTCTAGTAGTAAATCAATCATCATATGTAGCGATTTTAACATTAACTTATTAGAAAATAACTCTAACAGTATCAAGTTATATGGTCTTAAAAAATCATCTAATCTGGAAAATGTTTTATGGAGCCAACCAGAGTGATAACTTCTATTGCGACTTGTATAGCTAACCTTTTTACCTATATAAATAAATTATAACATATAACATATATAACACAGTGAACAAACAATAACGTTTAAAACAAACATACCTTTACAAAATATGGAAATTAAATTTAGACCAATAACATCTAAAAATTTAGAAAAATAATACCTTGACTATGTGTTCAAAACTTTAATAATATACATGACCCAATTTGTTATACATAAACTTTTTTATACAGAATATTACCATCCAACTTTTTGGCAATTCCCCCCCTAAGGGGGTAAAAAGGGGGTTGAAAGTTTGTATGTAATTTCTACAGTTTGTAAGTTGGACACGTGAAATTTTAGATTTACACTCTTGGTTGATAAAAAGAATTAATGTTTTTATTGGTTTTAAAAAATTCTGCCCCTAAGGGGATAAAATAAGGGTTTCAACTTTATACTAAATTTCTTCGGTTTGGAAAGTAAGACATCTGAAATTGTAGGTTTACGCTCTTGATTAATAAAACAACAATGAGTTTAATCATTGCCGGAAATGCCACCCCTAAGGGGGTAAATAGGGGTTGCAAGTTTGTATGAAATATTAACAAGTTGTAAGTTGGAAACGTAAAACTCTAGATTTACGCTCTTGGTTGATAAAAAGAATTCATGTATTTATTGGTTTTTGGAAATTCCACTCCCAAGGGAGAAAAAAAGGGGTTGAAAGTTTGTATGTAATTTCTACAGTTTGTAATTGTAAAATGTAATTTCCTTGACGTGCCATCTTCTAAGATTCGAGCACAGACTGAGGAGGAACAGCCAGAAGGAAAACGCCAAAAAACACGTGGTTCTAACCTTAACAGACCACGAGGCTAGTACTTAACCTCCTTTAGTAACACGAGGCATCAACACGAGGCTAGACTTAGCCCTGCCTGAAGACTCCGGAGCCGGCCCGAGAATCCGCCACACAGCCACACCTGAAGTCCAACCAGCCTGCAGACCACCTCGTCATCATCAGGTAATTCGAGGGAACTCCTGAACCCTTTGGCCTAGACCACCCGAGTTTGGACTTGTCTGAACGGGGTGACCAGGACGTCCCACCCCCCCCCCACCAACCCCCAGGAAGACAACCCCCCCCCAAATTTTTACCCCCCCCCCGCCTTCACCCCCTCAAAAAATATTTTGGAAACCCCCCTCCCCGCACCCCCTCTAGATTACCTCACCCCCCCCCCCGGGATTTTGGGGCCTAGGATAGAGGTAGACCACCCGTGTTTGGGTCCAACTTGACCAGCTCGAGGAGACCTATCGTTTGGCCCTACCAGTTTCCCCCCCACAACCCCCCCAACTTTTTACCCCCTCCCCCCCGCCTTCACCCCCTCAAAAAATTTTTGACACCCCCTCCCCCTTTTATTACTTTACCCCCCCTTGGGATATCTCGGCCCAGGATTGAGGTAGACCACCCGAGTTTGGGTCCATTTTGACCAGCTCGAGGAGCCCTATCAATTGGCCCCACCAGATTCCCCCCCCCCCCAAATTCCCCCCAACTTTTTACCCCGATCCTCCCGCCCCTTTTCAACCCCCTCCCCTCGCCTTAACCCTCTCAAATAAAATTACACTCCTCCCCCCCTCACCCCTCGGAAAACTTCCCCCCCTCGGATTATCTCGGCTTAGGAGTGAGATAGACCCATCGAGTTTGGGCTTGCCGTAACCAGCGTGAGAAGCTCTACCGTTTGGCCCCGGCAGAAATTGTCTATCTCGCCAAATCGGGCAAACTGACTCAGTCCCAGCCGACTGTGGTACCATCGAGTCCGAAGGCGGCATCTGTGTCGGACGTGACTGAACTCACGCGTGCCACAAACCCGCACACACCAGCAACAGCGTACAGCGCTGCGTGCTCCGAAGTCTCGGAGCAGCCAGCAGCTGGTCCATCAAAACGCGTGTTGGAAACGATACTGCGGTGGGAGGGATGTGACATATCCCCACCGAAACCTTTAACAGACGAGGAAACTTCAAATGCCTCCAGCCGAACCAGCGAACCATCCAGCCGCCGGGCCAGTATCCTGTACAGAACGCCGAGGAAAGGTACAGGCGCACAAATGGACATGGCCACCGAGGAAGCGAACATCATACTTCAGCAGGGCAAAGAGGCGCTGGAGGCCGCAGGAAACATGAAAAGGGAATGCAAGCAGACAGCTCACTGCGAATGCGAATGCCTGCAGGGTCTGTACGAGACCGTCCTGTCCCTGTCTGACTCCCGAGCGCCCCACAAATACAACTTGGAAAAGGAGAGATCACGCCGTGCCCAAGAGCTCGTACGTGTCGAGAGAGCTCACACGAGGGAGATTGAGGCTTCTAAGAAGACTCTGGCGTTGGAGCTAAATCGCGCGAGGGAAGAGATAGGTGAGACCCTGCAAACGACGAAGCAGATAAGAGAGTGGTTGGGAGCCGAGACCCTTCAGGCGTTCAAGGAGAACGCCGAAATCAAGAAGGGGGTCCTGGCCTTGCAAGATGCGGTAAAAAAAGAGCACGAGAAGACCCGCAGGGAGGCCAGGACAAGTTCAGGATCGCCGGGACGAGAATCCCCTAACCCGGTCCTGATGCGCCTCGAACTCAACATAGCCAGCATCACAAACCAGCTGGACATGTTGAGGAAGCAGGTAGAGCGCCTAAAAACGGACCTGCCGGTGCCCCCAGCCAATTTAATTGCGCATTCAAACGCGATTTGGATTTAATTAAAAGGCAAATAGACAGGAAGGATGACCTGAGGATCCAGGAACCAAAGCCGGCGAACCCTTTGATCTGTGTCAGGGGAGTCCAGGCTCACTACACCGACGAGGAGATGGTGGATCTGCTCAAAGCGCAGAACCAGGGCCTTTCGGCGGTGTCGACATGGGCAGCCAGACTCTAAAAATTAGATTCAGAAAGAAGGCAAGGAACTCACTGGTCTGCCATCCCGTTTTTGAGCTCTCCCCAGAGCTGTGGAAGCGTCTCACGCAGGGTGAGGCCAAAGTCTTCATTGGCCTCCAAAGGGTACCTGTAGTGGATCAGTCCCCATTAGTGCAATGCAGTAAGTGTTTAGCGTATGGTCACACAAGAACAGTGTGCAAAGAAACTACGCAGACATGCAGCTACTGCTCAGGCGAGCATACTGGAAGAGACTGTCCTTCTAGGAGAGAAGGTAAAAACCCGACCTGTGTGAACTGTGTAAGGGCAAACAGGGAGATCTCGGACACCGCACACACCACCTACAGCGAAAGCTGTCAAGAGCGGCAAAAGTGGGACGGCATAGCCAGGTCGCGGGTCTCATATTGCTGAAGAGGAGGGCAGCCAGACTAACACCACCACGGTCATTACTCGCAGTGGTCCGACTAGAGGTTTGCATTTCATCCAAGCAAACCTTCAACGCTCCAAGCTTGCGACAGCGGAGTTCCACCTTGCGGCTCAGGAAAAAGGGATAAAAGTGGCCCTCGTTCAAGAACCCTACGTAGGGAGAACAGGGATCATGAAACAGAACCCAGGCACTCAAGTCATCCAGTGCACCCTGAGCCGTCAAAAACCGGTAAAGGCAGCCGTAGTTGTCTTCGGGGACGAGCTGGAAGTCATTCATGACCCTCAGCTCGTCACCGAGAACATTGCCTCGGTCATAATAAGGGTGGGCGACGTCAAGATTGGAGTAGTGTCGGTCTACTTCGAGGGTGACCAACCACTAACACCTTACATCAACACCTTAAAAACCGTACTCACCAAAACACATATACACACACCTAACACTATTGTCGGTGGAGACATCAATGCTTGGAGCCAGTGGTGGGGAAGTAATTCCGAAGACCACCGCGGTGCAGAGTATAACTCATTTGTTAACGGACAGGATCTCCAAATTCTCAACAGAGGACAGGTTCCAACCTTCGAGACTTATAGGGGGGACAGGCTGTATGCTAGCATAGTCGATGTCACGGTATGCAGCTTGTCGCTTCTAGACAGGATCGAGGATTGGAAGGTAGACAGAACCCGCACCTCTTCTGACCACAACGCGGTAACCTTCGCGATGCGTCTGGGGAAACCCCTGGAACCGTTGAGACCAGTCTCAACGCGCATCTATAACACCAAGAAGGCGAAATGGTCAGAATTCAGAGAGAATTTCAACGCCTGTCTATCAGGGTGCAACATCACACCCGGTACTATAGCACAAACCTCAACTCGTGAGGAATTGGAGAGCCTGATCGGCGAGTATACCTCTGCAGTGCACCAGGCATGCGAAAAATCGATACCTAAACTTGGCACAAGAAAAACAGATTCCAAGCCTCCTTGGTGGTCCCCTTCTCTAGAACAACTCAGACGAGACGTTCTCAGGAAAAAGAGAAGAATAAGAAATGCGGCACCATCAAGGAAAGCTCACACCATCCAGGAATACACCTCAGCCAAACAACACTACACAGAGCAAGCTACTGAAGCCGCCACGGCAAGCTGGAAAGAGTTCTGTTCCACACAGGAGAGAGAGAGTATGTGGGACGGAATTTATAGAGTCATAAGGAAAACCGCAAGAAGGGAAAACGACGCGCTTCTCAGGAACCCAGCGGGAGAAACCCTGAGTCCCGAGCAGTCGGCCGAACTTCTTGCGAATACCTTTTACCCTGAAGACTCAACTCTAGCGGAAACATCTCACCACGCCCAGCTTAGAGACCGAATACGAGAGGGATCAGACGATCACCGAGGATTGTCGGCCGACGACCCACCTTTTACACCTGCGGAGCTTGAAATGGTTTTACAAGGTCAAAACCCAAAGAAAGCTGGGGACCGGATGGGCTGACGGCCGATATATGTGCGGCCGCTATCAACTGCAACAGGGAGGTATTTCTTGCCTTGGCGAACAGATGCCTGGCGCTATCGTGCTTCCCTGGGCAGTGGAAAGTGGCACACGTATGCATCCTACGGAAACCCGGCAAAGACCTACACCCATCCGAAGTCCTACAGACCAATTGGACTCTTGTCTGTCTTGGGTAAGATCGTCGAAAAACTCCTCGTCAACAGGCTTTAGTGGCACTTGATGCCAACACTAAACACACATCAGTATGGTTTCATGCCGCAGCGTGGCACCGAGGACGCCCTCTACGCCCTAGTGACGCACGTACGTGCAGAGATAGAAGCGAAAAAGATCGTGCTTCTGGTATCACTGGACATAGAGGGGGCCTTCGACAATGCGTGGTGGCCAGCCATTAAACACGAACTACTCACAAGAAGGTGTCCAAAAAATCTTTACCACCTAATAACATCATACCTGGAGAATCGGAAGGTGCAGGTAAATTACGCCCGAGCGAAAAGCGAGAAGGAGACCACCAAGGGATGCGTCCAAGGTTCCATTGCGGGCCCATCACTTTGGAATCTAATCCTAGACTCGCTTCTATCGAAACTTAACAGCTTGGGGGTGTTTTGCCAGGCCTACGCGGACGACGTGGTCTTGGTCTTCTCCGACCACGAGGTCAGTACTCTGGAGCGAACGGCAGAAAGGACGCTGGGCATTGTGTCCGAGTGGGGTAGTCAGAACAAGCTTTGCTTCGCCGCGCATAAAACAAATGCGATGGTGATGACAAGAAAGCTCAAGTATGACGACCCGGTTGTTCACATGTCCGGTGTCCGGCTGAGTCTCGTCAAGGAGATAAAGCTTCTAGAGCTGACCATAGACCACAAACTCACTTTCAACGCACATGTTGCCGCCACCTGCAAGAAAGCTGCGGATATCTACAAACAGCTAGCATGTGCTGCGAAGATGACTTGGGGTCTCAATCGGGAGATTATCAGGACCATTTACGTGTCGGTAGTGGAGCCAATAGTGTTGTACGCTGCAAGCGCATGGGCACCTGCAGCTGAGAAACTGATGGTCAGAAATCTGTTAGACTCACTGCAGAGCGGCTTCGTGCAGAAGATCTGCAAGGCGCATCGCACTGTGTCTCTAGTATCGGCTCTCGTCCTGTCGGGGCAGTTGCCTCTCGACCTCCGGGTAATGGAAGCCTCTACCTTGTTCCTAGTGAAAAAAGGTCACTCTCACGAGTTCCTACCTCCAGGAAGAGAAGTGGAGCGAAAAGTGAGTTTCCATCGAAACTCATAACCACGGAATACCAGCAACTGGAAGATTTCGATCCCGAAACCCTAGAAACCCACCACATAACCGGTCCCCACATTTACACCGATGGCAGCAAAATAGAAGGGAAGGTAGGAGCTGCCATAACGTGGTGGAGTGAAGGCAGGGAATCGAAATACAGAACTTTCAGGCTGGAACCGCACAACACTGTCGTCCAATCGGAACTCTACGCACTGGTTAGAGCCACAAAATTGGTGAAAGAAAGCAAAGTGGACACAGCCAGCATTCTTAGCGATTCGAGATCGTCGCTGGATCTGCTGAGGTGTCCGAAAGCAACTCACCAATTGGCTTACGATCTCAAGGAACTCGTGCGTGGTATCCGAGGGGAGGGCAGAGATGTGCGTTATTTCTGGTTAAGAGCACACGTTGGTACACCAGGGAACGAAAGGGCGGACGAACTGGCAAAGAAGGCGGCGCTTACAAAAAAGACAGCGCCGGACTACGACAAAGTGCCGATTTCCTTTGTGAAGAAGCGCATACGTGAGGAGACAGTCAAGAAGTGGCAACGTAGGTATGAGTCCTCCAGCACAGGATCCGTGACAAAGGTGTTCTTCCCAAGCGTCCTGGGCGCGAAAAGAATCACCAGAGACATGGTCCTCACTCCAGCATTAGTCCAAATATTCACGGGACATGGAGGATTCTCAGCCTATCTACACCGCTTCCATCTGAAGGTCCCGCGTGCGTGTGTGACCCATTCACGGAGGAATCAGTCTGGCACCTTCTGTTTGAATGTCCGAGATTTAGCCACGATAGGATGAGGCTGGAGAGTGAGCTGGACCTAACCCTGAGCTCGTCGACTCTCAGCTCCATCGTAGAGGGTAAGGCTACAAGACCACCGTTCTTGGAATTCGCGCAGAGGGTCGTCTTAGTCGCCGCTAGGGCCAACTTGTCGACCGCCGTTCTATCAACACAACCACCAACAAACGCACAGACAACAAACATACATACCTTGACAACACAAACTCAGACCACAACAACCACAAACACCCAAATAGCCACAACAACAACAACAACACAAATCCCTTTAAACACACACATGACCACAACATCAACACTGACAATGATCCCACCATTGATACAACAAAAAACAGCAACGACACAAACCCAAAACACAATGACACCAACCATCTCAACAACTAATACACAAATGACCTTAACACCAACATCAACTATATCACACCCAGTCCAAACGTGATACAACAACTGTCACAAGCAGGAACTAGCATTAACATCTTGACGACACCATCGGACCAAGCATCAACAGACAACACAACCGCCACGCAGCAAACGGATCCCGTACCCAACTCTATACCGTGCTTCTTGGCATGGGGAGCAGCAGGTGATCCCGGCATAAGACTACGAGGAGTAGCCCTGTTTATGAACCGTCCGCAGGAGAGTTTGGGAGGGCCTTGCGGCCCTGATCAATGGAAGTACCACCAAGACGAGCATCGCGGGCAAAAAATACACTGATTTGCCGACACTGGAGATCCTCAGTATCCGATGCCGGGTAATGCAATTTAAAGACAAAAAGATTGCATTGCTCGAGTGGGGAGAGGAGACACCATTTGCACGAGCAAGCTCGTTACTCCAGAGATTGGGACTGCCCGTTGGACACTCGGCCCGAGCTATCAGCGTAGACGCCATGGTCATCGATGGCGAGAGGGGCGAAGTTGCAGACCGCCTTGGATGCATAAAGGCCGCAGAGGCGCATGAGGTAATCGTGTACGAGGACAGAGGGGAGTCTTTGAGTTACCTTAAGTCCCCAAAGAAGCCGCACACGGTATCGCCTACAGCCACGCTCAGCGGCTCGGCGCGGATGCAACAAAAAATCGTCGAAGATAGGGAAAGGGAAGCGCTGAACAGAAGCACTCTTACGCGACGTGAACAGGAGTCAAGCCGACTAGCCGGATTAAAGACTGGCATCAAATCCTTCCTCAAAAACATCTTCACCGACCGACGCAGTGGCTCAATTCACTCAGACACTTCCGGACCGTCACAGGGAGAAGCTCTCTTTAGCTTCCTAAGGAGATCTCCAAGGGAGGCGGGAGAGACATCCCCCGTCCCCATGTCCCCGGCCCTTGATAAGGTATTTTTCATCCCCGAAAAATACCTTATCAAGGGCCGACAAGGGACAGGTCAGGCCTCCAAACTACATCCCGGTGTCAGGACCCTCCGACCATATACAAAACGCGTTCCTCGAATTCTTGGCGATTGTAAGAGCAACAAAACAGGTCAACACCTTGACCTGCAAAAAGATCTTACAATCGTTCAACCTACAATCTGAGGGACTGCTGAGGGTCTTGCTCGAGGAGGCCGAAGCTGCTGTATACGACAACCGTGAGTCCCGAGTCATCACGGGGTGCATGACGAGGTCGTATATGGCGGCTTACAATGCTACTGTCGGCTTTGTAACAAAACATAAGGTAGAAATGGCGAGGAAAGGAAAGCCGGTCTTTGACACACCTGACGAGGACCCAATAGTGGTGGTTGCCCGATGCACGGAAATTATGCTAGATGACAAGATTCTCGAGATGGCCCAAACCATCTCGGGTACGGCTTCAACAACGGACTGGGACATCAAAAACATCAAGTGGGTGAACGGGGTTCCGGGGTGCGGAAAGACGACGTGGGTGGTTGGCCACTTCGATGGGGAGAATGACGTAGTGATTACCACGACAACTGAAGCGGCCAAAGACCTGAGAGAAAAGCTCTCGCACCGCATTGGCGAGAAAGCCAAAACCAAGTTGCGAACTATGGCCTCCGTCCTGGCAAGTGGATTCAAGAGGAGAGATAGATGCCACCGACTACTGGTGGATGAGGCCCTCATGAACCACTTTGGGGCCATAGTTATGGCTGTTAAGTTGTCGGGTGCAGACGAAATTGTCCTCATCGGGGATGTTAACCAGCTGCCATACTTGGACAGAGAGAACCTATTTCCTTTTAGGTATACCCGTCCAGGTATGGTGGCCACAATCACGCGCGAGTTGCTCTGTACTCACCGGAGCCCTATGGATGTAGCATACGCGCTCAGCGACCTCTACGGTGGGATCTACTCGTCGAAGACCTGTACGAGTAAGATCCACTCACTGAGGGTGTGCGGCTTCACGGGTGCGGACATCCCGAAAAACTCCCGGAACACGCTATTCCTGGTTCACACACAGGAGGAGAAATCCATCCTGGGTGAGCAGGGATATGGATCTGGCGAGGGTTCCCGCATCCTGACCATACACGAATCTCAGGGCCATATCTCACCTATGAGCGCGTGGTCATCATCAACTCCCGCAAAGCAAGAATTCGTGTTCATGACAGCGTACCCCACGCGGTAGTGGCTGTGTCGAGACACACATCCAGCTGTGTTTACTACACGGATGACGCAGGTGACGCCATCGGACGTTTCGCAAAGAAAGCCATGGGAGCACCATCAAAAATAGTTGTCGACTACAATCTTCAGACAGCCATGCTGCACCGAAATATGGCGATCGTGGAGGAGTTGTTGGCTCTTCTTAAAACCCTTACCACATCATTTCCCATCCATTCCCAATAGTCAGTATTTACAGTTTTAGTATGCATGTACAGTTAAGTTAAGACAGGAGGAATAAAAAAAAAAAAAAATATTTGTATGAGGTCACGAGCACCGAGAGACCGGCAGCTATATTTAAGGCCAAAGAGCAAAAAAAAAAAAAAATTGTAGTGTAAGTATAGTTTTATCTGTAACTAGGTTAAGTAGTTCATAGTTTGTTACCCCCGGCCATTGGCGCCCTATCGAGAAGTTGAGGTGATCGGGCGCCGAGAGGCGGGGGGCTGGTCTTAGCTCGATTTTGTTAAGTGAAATATCTTCTTGTCTTAGTCTTCGAAAAACTCTTTAATTTAAACAGGGTGATGGACCCTACTTACTTGTATTTTAGTAATTAAGAAAAATTGTACTTTTAAAACGCATGTGACGGCTCTAATAGAGCGGAGTTCCAATAAATAAAAAGTAGCAGGAATGCATATCAGCGAAAAATTAAATATAAAAGTAAAAAGAGCGCGGACCACTGGTTCGCGGTAGTTTCATTTGTAAATAAAAAAAAAAAAACTACCTACCCTACCCGACCTACCCTAACCTACCCTACCTACCCTACCCTACTTACCCTACCCTACCCACTTAGGGGTATGAAAAATAGATGTTAGCCGATTCTCAGACCTACTACTACCTACTACCTAAAATTTCATGAGAATCGGTCAAGCCGTTTCGGAGGAGTACGGGAACGAACATTCACATCACATCACATCATCAGCCTATTAATGTTCCCACTGCTGGGACTCAGGCCTCCTCTCTGTGAGAGGGAATGGGCCGTAATCCACCACGCGGGCCCAGTGCGGGTTGGTGAATGTCACATGTCTTCGAATTTTTGGTTCTTAGACATGCCGGTTTCCTTCACCGTTTTGAGAGCAGTGGTGATGAAATAATTTACACAAAGTAAAGCGCCTACCTGGGCACGAACCCACGACCTACGACTTGTAAGTCGCGGCCGATACCACTGGGCCACCACTGCTCTACGAACGAACATTGTGACACGAGAATTTTATATATAAGATTTCTTCGGTTTGGAAGGTAATACATCTGAAATCGTAGGTTTACGCTCTTCATTAATAAAAAAAAACAATGAGTTTGTTGATTTCCGGAAATTCTACCCCTAAGGTGGTTAAACTTGGCATTAATACTAACAGCAAATAGTAAAAGTTGTTATTACAAGTTTTTCAAAACTACACATAAAATACGATTTAGGGGGTGTTAAAGATTTTTGAAGAATTTTACTGTACAAGGCTTCTTTTTATGAAGGAAGAGAGCAAACGAGATAAATTTGTTTTTCGAAACTACCCCTAAAAGATGATTAGGGGGGTGTTGAAGATCTTGGGTTAATAAACTTGAAATTTGGCACAAATACTAACCTTAATAAATAATGTAGGTTGTTATTAGTTTTACGGAACTATCCCGAAAATACTATTAAGGGGTTATCAAGATTTAGTAAGTAAGTAATTTACTGCACTTATTTTATTTTTATGTTGCAGGGGAGCACAAATTAGGGATTTTTGGAAATTCAACCTTTAAAGAGGTTAAAAGGGAGACATTTATTTGTATACAAATCTTATTATTGGTCAGAAAAAAATTGTTTTCATTAGTTTTTCAAAATGACCCCCAGAAGATGATTTAGGGGTGTTAACGGTTTTTTGAAGAATCTTACGGTACTAAGACGACCTCTACCTCGATTTGGATCTACCGAACTGGACCGTTTGTCTCGGACCAAAACAAAACAAAAACAAAATACAACAAAAAGTCAACAAAAAGTGTAAGGCCAAATAAACGTAGATAATTTTATACGCAGTATTCTTTTTCATACTAAAGTTGTTTTTGCAACACCCGAAATTATGAGGCTAAAAAATCGCGACCAGTCTTCTGCTCTTCGGATTCAGCAGACTCGCGGCTCTCGCCAGGACATCATTTCAAATTGTGCGCGGACTTCCAATGTTGCATCTTCCAGTAACGACCTCGCCACTCCAGAACCTTTCAGTCCCTTAGGCCATCTGTTCAGCAAACAATCTGGTCTGCTAAATGCAACCAAAGTTTGGTAATTCTTGGAGCTTTTTCGGTTACGTCAGTTTTCCTGTCCGTTCTTCCGAGTCGAATTCGATAAATACCTTCTGTAAAGTCACCGATTTCCATGAGAATGGGTTACTTTAATCCATATTTATCGTAAGTCTCGTGCGGAAGCTCCACGGCACTGTTTTCTTCATAGTATTAGATGGTGAGTGGTGTACTCGCTATGGATCTTATTGTAAACCCTCATGACTGAGGTTTTGATCGAATGACGGGTGTGACTGTTAACCCACGAGCCCTTTATTTAGCTAAAACTTATCGGACATGTCATTAAAGTTTCGTTATTCTTAACTTAAACCGTAGATATCTACGATACCCCATTTATTATTGATTTAACAATAGCTTATTTTTGGTCGCCTTCTCTAACCGCACAAAATAAAGTCATCTGTACCTACTTAGTTGAATAAAACACGCAATCGTGCGAACGAAGTCGCGGGCGGAGTGCTAGTTCTTATATATATGTCGAAGGACTGAAGTAAAAGGCTTGTTTACGTACTAGTAGCGCCATTTATTAGCGTTTGAGATACCTTAGTCGATTAATCAAATCGATAACAGCTGTCATTGAGTCAGTAGTTCGAGTCGAGGTTGTCAATGAACTGTCGCGTGTGGCGTTTGACATCTGACAGATGCCAATCTGACATTGGACACTAGTGTGTTAGCGACACGATTAAATTGACATCCAGAGATCGACCGCGCCGGGTTTGCGTACTGATTCTGCTCAACCACGTGCAACATGGCGGACACCGATAATACTTCGGTTTTAAATCCCTCTGCATCTCTGTTGGAGGGTTAAAACCTTATTGCTAATCCTGGCCGACTCCAATTTATTGAAATGACTGACATTGTGTTCTGTTTCTTGTCAAAAAAAAAAGTTTTTAGGTCATGTCTTGTGCTTAATAAATTCTGCTTATATTTTACACCAAATACGTGTTTAAATATGATTTCTATCAGGTTATGGTTCAGCAAAAATAGTGCAACGTTATTGTAAATATGTCGGAAACGAAAAATCATAGTTTTTCACATGAAAAATTACGCGGACGTGAAAATTACGTCGAGTGGAAATTTGTTATGAAAAATGCATTGATTCACGACAATTTATGGATCTGTATAAGCGGTTACGGTAAGGATGACAAAACAACGTCCGAAGTGAAAAATCGACGTGACGAAATTGCAAAATCTAAAATTTGCTTGAGCGTTGAAAAGTCATGTTTTTCACATTTGATGTCAGCGGATACGGCGAAAGACGCCTGGAATGCACTGGAATGTGCATATGATGATAAAGGACTCGGTTCAAGAGTGAGAACTCTTCAGAACTTGTGCGCTGTCAAACTGGAGAACTATTCTAGCATGGAAGCTTACGTCAATGAAGTATTGTCATTAGCGCAGCAATTGGCGAATATGAACAAACCTGTTGATGACGAGTTTCTTGGTGCGTTGATGCTCAAAGGTTTACCGACAGAGTACGAGCCCATGATCATGGCACTAGAGCATTCGGGAGCTGTTATTACTGCTGATCTAGTCAAATCGAAACTGCTACAGGATCAACGTTGGACTACTCGTGGAGATTCGAGTGAGTGCTTGTATTCTACAAGAAAAGGCGCTAGTACGAGTGACTCCTGGACGAGAAAAGCGCAGCAGCACAAGGATGAGTCAAAAGCGAAGGATAATTCCGCTAGAAAGAGAGAACCGTGGTGCTGGAAGTGTAGACAGAAAGGACATCTGAAGAAAGACTGCCGGAACGCGAAGGATTCTTCAGGAAACTGTGTCTTATCAGCATATAGTACTGGAACTGACTCGGAATCTTCGTGGTACATAGACTCGGGGGCTACAAATAACATGACTGGCAGGCGTGATTTGATGACAGACTTCAAATCGCGAGATGGTCACGTCACCATTGCTAGTGGAGATAAACTGCGGTGTACAGGTATAGGTACTGTTAAGTTGTCGGATAGCGTGACGTTAACTGATGTGTTGTATATACCTAAGCTGTCTGTAAATCTCATATCTGTTTCGCAATTGATTAAGAATGGTTGTATTGTTAATTTTGATACTACTGGTTGTACAATTTCTAAGCTGGGCGATGTTTTGATTAAGGCAAATGACGTTGGAGGGGCTTACAGACTTCAGACCTGCAGTCTACGGGCGAATCTTACTATTAGCACTGCAACTTGGCATCAAAGACTTGGCCATTTAAGCGCCAACAATATGAAGCTTTTGAGGCAGGGACTTGCTAATGATATTAGTTTTCAGGACGACCCTTGTAAAGACGTTGCCTGTGAAGTTTGTTTAAAGGGAAAGCAAGCTCGGTTTCCTTTTCCCAGCAATCCTGAGAAGTCTGTGGCTGTAAAGCGGTTGGATTTAATCCATACCGATTTGTGTGGTCCGTTGCCGGTGAATTCGCTTGGAGGCAAGAGGTATATCCTGGCATTCTTGGATGATCATTCGAGGAAGATGTTCGTGTATTTCCTGAAGCGTAAGAGCGAGGTGAGTGAATACACGAAAAACTTTATTAAGCTAGTCGAAACTCAGACTGGTGACAAAGTTAAAGTTTTGAGGTCGGACAATGGGACCGAGTATGTGAACAGAGACCTTGAAGGCTTTTTGAAAGGTAAGGGGATAGTCCATCAGGTAACTGTGCCTTACAGTCCTCAACAGAACGGTTGTGCGGAAAGGCTAAACAGGACCCTCCTAGAAAAAGTAAGGTGCCTCTTGTATACTTCGAACCTAGACCACAAGTTTTGGGCAGAACCTGCCTGTACTGCTGCACATTTAATAAATGTGTCACCTTCGAAAAGGCTCTCAGGGCAAACTCCTGAGGAAGCCTGGACAGGTAAGAAGGTTAGTTTGAAACACTTACGTGTGTTTGGCTGCGAAGCTTATGCTCACGTTGATAAAGTGAAGCGGAATAAGCTTGAACCAAAAAGCAAGCGTTGTATATTTCTTGGCTATGACGGTAATGGATATAGGCTCTACGATTCGGTGAAAAATATAGTTTTTCGTAGTCGTGATGTTGTTTTTAACGAAACAATTTTTCCAGGTGTTAAGAGTAAACGGCCCGTGGAGATCTTCTTTCCGACTAGTGATGACGGAGATACCGTTGAAGATGCGGATGTTCGTGATCAGTCTGGGACTGAGCTTGAGGTGGAGATGCCATCACTACCAACTGTAGAGGCTGAGGTTGAGGCGGAGAGACCGGTAGCGCCTGAAGTGTGGTTTGAGGCTGACGAGCAGGTGCCGAGTTCATCTAGTGATACAACCAGAATGCCACGGAAGCCATCATCTGACGGACCAGCCTATAATTTACGGCCGAGAGTACCGAGGACGATGTCTGCGCTCGAGACAGAGTTGAGTGAGCCGACGAATGTCAAGGAAGCTTTGCAATCGAGTGATAGTAAGCTTTGGCGGCAAGCTATGCAAGATGAGATTGATTCGTTCAATAAGCATGAGGCTTGGGAGCTAGTTGACAGACCGGCAGACAAGAATATTGTCAAGAATCGATGGTTGTTTAAAATCAAACGTGACGCCAATGGCAAAGTGGCGTGTTATAGAGCGCGATTGGTTGCAAAGGGTTTTACCCAAAAGTTCGGAATTGACTACATGGATACTTTTTCTCCGGTTGTGCGACATAGTTCGTTGAGAATGCTGTTGTCTCTTGCGGTAGAATTAGATCTGAAGATTGATCACCTTGACGTCAAGACTGCTTTTCTGAATGGCAATTTGAGTGAAGAAATTTATATGTCACAGCCTGAAGGTTTCGTCAAGCAAGGCAATGAGCATATGGTCTACAGACTCAAGAAAGCCGTGTACGGGTTAAAGCAGGCGTCACGTGCCTGGTACGATAAGGTAAAGGAAGTTTTACTCGCAGAGAATTTCACGCAGAGCAAGTATGAGAGCTGTATCTTCAGTCGCCGAGTGGGTAAGCGAACCATTATTATTGCTCTCTATGTAGACGATTTTTTCGTTTTTTACGACTGTGACGAGCTTGCTGATAAGCTAAAAACGTCACTGAAGTCTCACTTCACAATTAAAGATTTAGGTGAGGTTAAACATATGCTAGGCATCAAAGTACAGCGCACTAGTCGTGAGTTGAAGCTGAGTCAGAAAACCTATATTGAAAAGCTTCTTGAACGTTTCGGTATGAGTGACTGTAAAGTTGCTAAGACGCCCTTAGATGTAGGTCTGAAGTTTTCTGATAGCGCCACCCACGAGAGTAGACTACCGTATCAGGAGCTGATAGGATGTTTATTGTATATAGCTGTGACCTCAAGACCTGACATTTCATTTGCTGCATGTTTCTTAAGTCAGTTTAATACTTGCTACACAGCGGAACACTTTGCAGCGGCCAAACGTGTATTGCGGTATTTAAAAGGCACAATGAATTTAGGTCTTGTGTACAGAAAAAGTGATGAACATGATAAATTTCATGTTTATGGATTTACTGACGCTGATTGGGCTAACGGGGCGGATCGTAAATCTTACACGGGGTATATTTATAAGCTAGGTAGGAATGTTATTTCCTGGGGTTGTTATAAGCAATCGTGTATCGCACTTTCGTCTACCGAGGCGGAGTATATAGCTTTGTCTGAAGCTGCCAAAGAGGCGGTATACGTCCGTGCGGTTCTTGCTGAGTTGATAGGTCAATGTCACACTGTAACCCTGTATAGTGATAATCAGTCTGCGGCGAAGCTGGCTAGTAACCCAGTGTTCCATAAGCGAACAAAACATGTGGACATTAGATATCACTATATTCGTGAAGCTGTTGAGAATAGGGTGCTAGAACTGATGTACATGCCAACAGAGCAGATGACTGCTGATGTGCTCACGAAGGCACTGCCTAGCTGTAAGCACTTGTCGTTTGTACGAGATATGCTTGAAGTCCGCCAGGATTAAGAGGGCGTGTTGGAGGGTTAAAACCTTATTGCTAATCCTGGCCGACTCCAATTTATTGAAATGACTGACATTGTGTTCTGTTTCTTGTCAAAAAAAAAAGTTTTTAGGTCATGTCTTGTGCTTAATAAATTCTGCTTATATTTTACACCAAATACGTGTTTAAATATGATTTCTATCAATCTCCGACATATATTTACGCGGGGCGGGGCCGCGGAGATAAAAAACAGAGCAGTGAGGCGGGGCGGGGAAACGAAGAGGTGCAACCGAGCTCCGCGTTTGAAAAAACACAGTCCGCTAGTCTGCTCCGCTTCTCTGCTCCGCATTTATTTTTTTCGCCGCTCCGCTACTACCTAGCTCTGCATAAATGGGTGTATCCGCAGTTTTGATTAAATATTATTTATTTTAATTTGTTTTTTAACTAGTCGGAAATACGTGCCAAACACAAAAAGAAAGTTGTTTTAATTATCATTACAAACCTACTGAAGGAACTGAAATCCAACAAGAGAGTTATCGATTTTCAAAGTTATTTAACTGAAATGGTAATTACGGCTATAGCCTAGTAATGACTTTTCATTAATGGTAATGACGATTAGTTAATGGGAATGATTAAAAAGAGTAAATAACACAACACATGTTTCTGCTTTGAAACACTATAATCTTAATAAAATATCACAAATCAACGATTGATACATAGGTAGGTATTAGATGTTCTAAGCAATAATAATAATAACCGAACTTTAAGTTAACTTTAAACCATAAAGTTAACTTAAAAAGTCAAAATGCACAACTTGACAACAGCGGGACCAAATATAAACTTAAAATAAACGCAGTTTGTCTATGACAACTGTATCTCTTTAGGGCTTATTACACTACACGGTATTCAGGGCCCTACACCCTAATTTATGTTTTATCTATGTTAGGAAGTTAGGGTTCTCATAATATCGACCTTAATGCTTCAGAATGATTTAGTGACCCGGTGTTCAGGGCCCTGAATTACGTGTAATGTAATAAGCCCTTTTGATGTGTGAATATTTTATGCGCGTATACTGAGTCAATACAGTTTTAATTAAAGTTGTGTATTTTTGTGTATAGATATATAATAATTTTAAAATTGAATATTAAAATGGCTTAGAGAGACCGATCTATCAACTGGGCGAAAGAAAAAAAGGTACGTACCCTAAACTACGATGCGAACATCATCTTATTTAAGTTCGATGTTTAAATAAATGTTTTAAATCTCTTGTTTTATTATAGGCACCACAAAGGGAAACAATTAGACCATTTATGAACATTATAGAAAACAAGGATATTACCACAAACACGAATAAAGCAAAAATCAACGCTTGGAAGGTAATAACAGAACAGTAACCAACTTTTATTTCTGTATTTCTGTTATCCGATAACCGAATTAAAAATAACAAAAACATGTGTTAAATGATTAAATAAAATATGTATTTCAGATTCAACAGAGCTAATAAAAGAATGAGGGACAAAAAACAGCTTGTAAATCAATGGAAGCTCGCAAAGCTTAATTCCAAAAAAAAAAGATTTCATTGTATAGACAATGAACCATACAAACTGGTGATGGGCCTAAACCACCGTCTCCTGGTCCAGAGACATTGGAAATATTCGGATTACTACCTCAAGTATTTGAAGTAGATTTTAATAAATTTGACTGTGGATGATGCAAAGGTAAATATTTACAACAGAACATTATTCCTAAAATATTATAAAATGCTTCATGGCTCTAGAAAAGAATATCATAGTTTGCTCATGGGTAAATGTGCTTACGTCCAACCAAAGACGTGGCTTGAGGTAATTATTCCTACAAAAACAGGCTGAAGGATATAATGAGGTGTTATGGTACTTACAGGATACCTGGAACACTGCCTGGAGTCGGGTGATCACCACACTTGTCCACTTAATCCTATTTCGCGCACGCGAATTTGAACCGGCCGGCGTTGAAATCGAGTTCTAAACTGAATGTTTTTGTTGCCCGCCGTAAGATGGCGGGGTGGATAGATTGTCTTTGCTGCACTCTGAGGTGTATGAGTGCGCTTTGGCGGCGAATTTGAAATTTATAGATAAAGGAAAGGATGGGACTAGGAATTTCATCCCAAAGCCTGTTCAATGGGTATTAGTTATTATGACATTATCTGACCGCTTAGCCTAGGTGTGGGTATGAAGTATTACGGATGTTACAAGGAAAAGGTTTACTCCCACATCTTCCTTTGAGTCTTTGTAGCTAAGGTGAAAATAAACTGAGAGGTGAGCAACATGTCATTTTTTTGAAGTAGTTACTACCGTAGATAATTACATACTATTAACAATTCTTGTTTCCTATTTCAGGATCCAATGGAGTACAAAAAAGAGTTATTGAGCAAATGCAACAATGTAAATGGTATAAGTTTTTAAACTATCATGGTCACTAACACTAACATTAACATTAGAAACGGGATATTTACCATGTTTACTGTTTGTTGTGAGTTCCCCATCACTCTCACAACAAACAGTAAACATGGTAAATATCCCGTTTCTAATGTTAATGTTAATGTAAATGGTATCGTAAGTAGAAAGAAAGCCATTAATTACAAGTACGGTTTTATTAAAAAGGTATCATTACAAGTACTGCCTCTTGTTTTCAGACTACTATGATAGATGAAAACAAAATGGTGAAATCAATCAGCAAGCAGACACCTTCCATCACTGAGGCAATAAAAGTTGACATCCAGCCGACAGCATCTACCAGCCAGCCAGTGCTGTCAATCAGGGAGCCCATATCTACTCTACTGACACCAAATTGTCCTGCAAAAAATAATGTTCTGTATTTATTTTCTGTAATAAGGTGAATAGGTCACCACCTATAGAGCACCTCTATAGTACCACCTGCGTTGAAACTAACCTGTCCCACCGTCTTAGCAACTTTTGTTGTGTAAAGGGTTTACACAACAAAAGTTGGATTAATGGATTATCTAATGCATTTTTATTTGTTTCAGTTATCTGACAAGTTTAATTTTGCTTAGCCTCATTTGAGGACATGCACAAGTTTAGAGTTCTGGAAATTGAACGCCAAAAAAAGGAACATGAATTGAGGATGAAGTGCATGACCGAGATACATAGCCAGTTCATGGTTAACTTAAATGCCTGCAATTTCTTTGGGATTTTCTTCTCTATCTCACTGATGTTTTATTCGGGTACAACAATTTATGGTCACATTTGTTACATTTTCTCGGCACACACGCTTAAACTCTGAACAGCTGCCTACATCAATACCATGATTGATGCTGGAATCAACTGTCCTCTTTATTATTCCCCCCACACGATCGGCAGCGCCCTTGCCGTGACCGGATTCAGTACAGTTTCACGTTCACGTGATTCACTGGTTCATTATTTTAACTTTTAAATTCAATTGGGTTGCCATTGCTTACGCGTTAATCCTAAAGTAGGGAATCAACAGTTAGTTCGAGGCTAATCCATGTTTATTAATAACTTTGGTAGGTTTAGCAAAGTTACTAATTAATCCTTAGTAACTCCGGGATTAGCTAGTCCAAGAGTAACTTCGGAGTAAGAAACCATTTTTATTATTAAGACGTTTAGAAATTAGAGATGCTTTAATTAATGTCACTCTGCCTAGTGATGCAATGATCAAATATCATTTAAAGCAAAGCTACGGGTACAAAGTTATTATTACATCTGAACATCCGTCGATTATCTGCTTTTAAGCAAACAGCCTTCAAATCATTCAACATTCTTGGTATGGGAAACGGAACAAAACGACGACTTGGAAAAACTGAGGATTGTTGAGATGGCTGGTAATATTATCTTACAAGAATCATCACGGCCATACGAAACAGACATGTATCCATCTCCTAATACTTTTTTTAAACTCTATGAGAAATGATTGCCCGGAAAGTTTGTTATTACTACTAATAAAGACAATTATAATGAATAATAATCAACAAAATAAGAATAATCTTGAACGGAAATTCCTCTCGATTGCACATAAAGTAATTAGTGTTGTCCGTCCACGAAGCTTTAGATCACCAATACTATTGTGAGTAGGGAGTCTTATTCGCCATAAATATAGTGCAAGATATGTGATAGACTTGCTTAGTTCCTTAGGATTTTTCATGAACTACGATGAAACTCTACAAGTTTGAAGTATCTGCAATACTACATAAAATATGTCTAGAATAGCGAACAAATGCCACGACTCAAGTACGTTCCTCGAGGATTTCTAAGACGCTTCGATCAAGTTCCTATGCAAACTTACCAAAAACAAATAAAATGTGGATAATACAATTTACTAGGCGCAAGTAATTGAACAAGAATTTGAACTCTCGTTGACTGATTTGAAAATATGTGTAACCAATACATCACATCACATCATCAGCCTATTAATGTTCCCACTGCTGGGACACAGGCCTCCTCTCTGTGAGAGGGAATGGGCCGTAATCAACCACGCGGGCCCAGTGCGGGTTGGTGGATGTCACAAGTCTTCGAAATTTTGGTTCTAGGACATGCCGGTTTCCTCACGATGTTTTCCTTCATCGTTTTGAGAACAGTGGTGATGAAATAATTTACACAAAGTAAACCGCCTGCCTGGGGTCGAACCCACGACCTACAACTTGTAAGTCGCGGACGATACCACTGGGCCACCACCACTCTTACACCAATATATAACTCGTGTAATATAATAATTAAAGGCAGTCTTGTACTATATCTTGTGACACCTGACCTTATTTTTTTTTTGAAAAACAAGATTTAGTTAAATGTGAAAGAAGTTTTCAAATAAAAATAGTAATTCAACTCCACAAGAAGTTATCACCAACGGAATTAGCTTTCTTATCTCTATGTATAGAGCTCCTAAAAAACTACATGCGATAAGTTAGATAAGTTTCGATATGCATATTTCGTTAAAAATACTCGAAATAAAAAACAAGTGCAGTTAGCTTGTTTTCCTCCAACCACAGCGGCTGCTCATCAACATCTTTTTCGGGTATATTACCAAGTTCAAGTGTGGCTTGGTTATCGGCTAGACCCACAAGACTGGGGTTGGAAGTTGATCGACAATACATCAGAACCAGTTCAAACTTTACTCCCACCTGCGCCGGAAAAAATGCAAAACACAATTTTTTGAAACTGTAAAAAGGGATGTAGTGCTAAATGTGCTAAAAAGTTGGACTGTTTTGTTCTGTAGCATGTAAAAATTGTCAAGACCGGTCGTGCTCCAAATGTTGAATCACCAACAATTGAGGATTCATTTGATACTAACGAGGAGACATGCGATGTGTCATTATTGGGGCAATTTACTTGCACCCAGGATGAAGAAGAAGAACAAGGAGAAGAGGAAGCAGAAGTATTTTATGAATCAAATGGATAAATTTCCTTATTATTTTTAGGGTTCTGTACCCAAAGGGTAAAAACGGGACCCTATTACTAAGACTCCGCGATCCGTCTGTCTGTCTCTCTGTCCGTCTGTCACCAGGCTGTATCTCATGAACCGTGATAGCTAGACAGTTGTCATTTTTACAGATGATGTATGTCTGTTGCCGCTACAACAACAAATACTAAAAACAGTATAAAATAAATATTTAAGGGGGGCACCCATACAACAAACGTGATTTTTTTGCCGTTTTTTTCTCGATATTAATAACGGCAACAGGTAAACGCTTAAAATATTCACAGAATATTTAGTTGTATATTCACTTCAAAAAATAATAATTATAAAATTAAAATAAAATAAATTAAGGGGGTTCACAGAATATTTAGTTGTATATTCACTTCAAAAAATAATAATTATAAAATTAAAATAAAATAAATTAAGGGGGGCTCCCATACAACAAACGTAATTTTTTGGCCGTTTTTTTTGAGATAATGGTACGGAACCCTTCGTACGCGATTCCGACTCGCACTTAGCAGGTTTTTTTTTTTTTCAACCCTTGCCCAATATCTTTAATTTATTCAATAGTTTCAAATTAAACAGAATCACAACAGATCCGTGGAATAGGTCTACCGGAGAAACCACATAAATAAAACGCGCTAAGTACACTACCTCAAAGGTGGCGTGGAAACGTGTGCATATTATGACGATTACAACTCTTTCAACTTTTTTGAATCGTTTCAAAAACGGAGGCTTGTTGGAAAAAAGCAATAAGTAATTTTTTATAGATAATTATCTGATCTACAATTTTTGCCTGGGCTAATTTTATGATAAAACCCGTTTTTGTGACCATTGACCCCGAGTAATTTTTTTATTTTTTTCTTTTAAAATTTCATTTGTGATGGTGTTTTTAACAATCCTACCAATTTTCAAGCTAGGTGCGGATTTTTGTATCCTCGGATGTCTAAATTGACCGGACTATAGGGCAACCTTAATAAGATGATGTTGTATCATTAGATTCGCATCAAAACACAAGTGTCTATTTTTTGTGACCATTGACCCCAAGTAATATTTTTATTTTTTTCTTTTAATATTTCATTTATGATGGTGTTTTTAACAATCCTACCAATTTTCAAGCTGGGTGCGGATTTTTGTATCCTCGGATGTCTAAATTGACCGGACTATAGGGCAACCTTAATAAGATGATGTTGTATCATTAGATTCGTATCAAAACACAAGTGTCTATAGATAGGTGTTTTAAAAATAAAACATTTTTTTTATTTTTTTTCCATTTCAAAGGTTTTGTATTTAAATCTACCACCGACAGTAGATATTAATTTTGTAAAGAATTACATCAATTATTGTTTTTTAAAATGGTTGCTTATAGTTGTAATAAGAGGTTACAAAGAAGGGAAGTTTTTATCTGTTTAAATTGGTAAACTATTTAGGATAAAAAATGCCAGGGTAGCCCGCGAAATTCAAATATTCTTACTTTTTTTTGCGATTTTCTGCCCACTATCTGATTGTATGGCAGTAAAAAACTTAAACGCGTAAGCAACAAATATGTGTTACTACTACTCTCAACAAATATACTCTGCAACTCAAGTCCTATATTTAACGCGTGCCATGAGTATTGTTTAAACAACGGTGTCTGTTCCCTGAATGAGAAGGATGAGCCAGTTTGTCAGTGCATATGAGATTATGGTGCCCTAATTAAAAAAAATGGATTAGCTACACATAATTAAAAAAAAATAGATTAGCTACACATTTGCGCAACTCTTTGATTCTAAGAGTAGGTTAGAGCTTTATTTACACCCATCATTTTTCTCCTGTACCCTTCATATGTCAAAATAAACCAATCAAATGGGGGTTAAAAATGTGGTACAGGGCAGTCTGTTCTACTGGCTATCTCTAAGTTGGATTTTTACACAGGGAAGAAAAGAGGTGGCACTGAAACTGGAATGGGTGAATCGGTTGTGTCACAATTGTCTGAAAGTTTACAGGGTATATATATACTTTTACACTTTTTTCATGTCATCTAATTTTCAGTATACATAGGCGTATGAACATAAATGCTTGCGAAACAGTACGCTCCAATAGGTAGAATCTACCAAATATCTACGTCTAAGTGATAAAAATATGAATCGTGGGACATTTTCACCACCAGCAGCAATGGAATATCTCTCATAAAGTGGATGGATAACAAATTTGTATTTTTAATGACAAATTTCTTGTCACCCATACCCCGAATGTCAGTCAAGAGGCGTGTACAAGGTAGTAGAGACAAGATCAATGTTACTCTTAGTCCTGAAGTTATTGTAAAGTACAATAAAATAAGGGAGGGGTCGACCTCATTGATCAGAAAAAGTATGTTACGAAGTTGATAGAACGGCAAAAATAAAATAGCGACCTCATTGATTGGAAAAAAGTATGTTACGAAGTGGATAGAACGGCAAAAATAAAATAGCTACTACCTAAGATTAATTTTCGACTAACTAGATATTGCAATGAATTATTCGTATGTAGTTTACTGCAACACAACGCGTGACCAACAAATATGTGATACTACTACTCTCAACAAATATTTGTTACTACTACTCTACAACTCAAGTTCTATATTTAACGCGTGCCATGAGTATTGTTTGAACAACGGTAACTGTTCCCTGAATGAGAAGAATGAGTCACTTTGTCAGTGCATAGGACAATTTGATGCCCTAATAAAAAAAATAGATTAGCTACACATTTGCGCAACTCGTCGATTCTAAGAGTAGGTTAGCGATCTAGTAAGACCTGGACATTTAAGAAATCTCAAGGACGCCAGTCTTGCCAGTCAAGTGTATGTCATAATGATAGAAGCGGTACACGTCGTACATAAAAACTCATTGCAAAGAAATAAAATCCTTTAGGCAACTAGAAAGTATTAATAATTCTAGATGCATGTGTCATAATTAAAGTAATCACATGAGTAAAACATAATCAAGGATTCCAATCAGAAGCTTAAGCCGTCTTCATAGAAGAAAAAAGACTACATCTTACCAACAAATTATCTCATCGCCACCACATTCAAATATGAAATAATAGGAATATAATTAGCTGTGCATTTACGTAAATGATGAGTTTTAAGTGTTATTTACACTTTTACCTTTTACAATGTACATGTAAACAATCGTCATCGGTGTATCTTTGTTTACGATTCTTTTCGCGCAAAGTAATTGCGCATCGTAATTACGTGTACTACAACCTGGAGTTCGTTGCCATGATGTAATTTTATGCGATCGCGGGTTAAAATGCCCAAGCGGCTCTTCTTTTCGCGCAAAGAAATTGCGCATCGTAATTACGTGTACTACAACCTGGAGTTCGTTGCCATGATGCAATTTTATGCGATCGCGGGTTAAAATGCCCAAGCGGCTCGTCATCCCTACATTGAACCAAACCACTTGCAATCTTGCGACTGCGTGGTATAATCAACCTACAAAATCCGTCTGGCCAGACGATTGTCGATTGGCGGCTACGCAGCGGTTATAGCTGCTAGTATCATGGACAATTCCGTACACTCTTGTCACCCGTACCGCCAACGACAGTCAAGAGGCGTGTACAAGGTAGTGGAGACAAGATCAACGTTACTTGTCCTGAAGTTATTGTAAAGTGCAATAAACATTATCCTCCTTCGGCTGTCGGGTAAAAAAGGGAGGGTTCGACCTCATGATCAGAAAAAAAAAATGTGATACTACTACTCTCAACAAATATTTGTTACTACTACTCTGGAGCTCAGGTTCTATATTTAACGCGTGCCATGGGTATTGTTTGAACAACGGCGACTGTTCCCTGAATGAGAAGGATGAGCCAGTTTGTCAGTGCATAGGAGATTATGTAGCAATTATAAAATAAAAATAAAACTATACATTTGCGCAACTCTTCGATTCTAAGAGTAGGTTAGAGACGTAGTGAGACCTGGACATTTTAGAAATCTCAAGGAAGCCAATATTGCCAGTCAAGTGTATGTCATAATGATAGAAGCGGTACACGTCGTACATGAAAACTCATTGCAAAGAAATAAAATCCTTTAGGCAACTAGAAAGTATTAATAATTCTAGATGCATGTGTCATAATTAAAGTAATGCACAACACATGAGTAAAACATAATCAAGGATGCATCTTACCAACAAATTATCTCACCGCCACCACATTCAAATATGAAATAATAGGAATATAATTAGCTGCGCATTTACGTAAATGATGACTTTTTAAGTGTTATTTACACTGTTACCTTTTACAATGTACATGTAAACAATCGTCATCGGTGTATCTTTGTTTTCGATTCTTTTCGCGCAAAGTAATGGCGCATCGTAATTACGTGTACTACAACCTGGAGTTCGTTGCCATGATGCAATTTTATGTGATCGCGGGTTAAAATGCCCAAGCGGCTCGTCATCCTTTCATTGAACCAAACCACTTGTAACTACAAAATCCGTCTGGCCAGACAATTGTAGCGGCTACGCAGCGGTTGTATGATCATGGACAATTCCGTACACTCTTGTCACCCATACCGCCAACGACAGTCAAGAGGCGTGTACAAGGTAGTGGAGACAAGATCAACGTTACTTGTCCTAAAGTTATTGTAAAGTGCAATAAACATTATCCTCCTTCGGCAGTCGGGTAAAAAAGAGAGGGGTCGACCTCATGATCAGAAAAAAAAAATGTGGCACTACTACTCTCAACAAATATTTGTTACTACTACTCTGCAGCTCAGGTTCTATATTTAACGCGTGCCATGGGTATTGTTTGAACAACGGCGACTGTTCCCTGAATGAGAAGGATGAGCCAGTTTGCCAGTTTTCTTAAACTGCATTTTAATGAGCTTGTTCATAAAATTCAACAGACACAATTGAATGAGCAAACTACTGTAGTTCTTCTTTTTGGAAATAGCTTTAATGTAACAAAAAGGGACATAGTTAATGGTATCGACACCCTACTTAAGTTAAAATTAAGCAAATTAATATTATGTGCATTGCCCTATTCTGACAAGTTACTTGATCAGGAAAATGAATACATTTCTAGTTTAAATAACTTGATGCATATTTTATCTTGTCGTCATAGTGACCGTTTATTGTTTTTTGACACCAACAATTTTGTTAGTGATGTTGTTTTGATTGGGAACCATATGTTTCTTCCCAAAAATAGTCGACATTTATTAGCTACATTGTTAGCTTTTAATATACACGCAGTTATTGATGATTTAACTGAGACTAGGTTTAGTGATTTAACAGTATTATCTAGTTTTTCTGATAATACAACTGTAGATTCTTTAAACTATTAGAGCCGACAAAAGAGAAGACGAATAGTATTATTTTACTATATCATCAAAATATAAATCGCTTCTCCGGCAAAATTTTAGACGTGGAATTGTTGGTAGATAAATATCACATGGATATCTTATGTTCTTGTGAAACTTGGTTAAAATCAGGATGTTGTTTAATGTAAATAATTTTTCAGTTGCCAGCGCGTACAACAGATCCACAGTGGGTGGTGGTACCCTGATACTTTGTAATAGTCATCTTAAATATAAGGAAAGAAAGGATATCACTGCTTACTCTGTTGATCGCTTATGTGAGGTAGCATGTGCAGAGGTCGAGGGGCATACTATCTTGTGTGTTTACAGACCACCAGCATCAAACTTGTCATTGTTTATAATTACAATGGAAGAATTGTTAAGTAAACTTTTCGGAGATAATAAATTAGTTTTTGTTTGTGGTGACTTAAATATAGATCTGTTAGTCAATTCTCCTGAAAAATGTAAGCTCATTTCATTGTTTAAATCATTTAACTTAAAATATTTATTTAATGAACCGACAAGAATAACTGCAACTTCAGCTACGTGCATAGATAATGTATTCACTAATTGTAAAGTTAAAGATTCGTTTTTAATTAGTGGCGTTAAGTCAGACCATACTGGTCAACTAGTATCTTTTGAGTCAGATAAAAAAATTAACCTAGCTAAATCAATTCGGTTAAGACGTCTCACTAAAAATAAATTAAATTCTTTTAATAATAATGTTTTTAGCAACCTTTGTAATGCCAGTTTTAATTCAAAAGACCCCAATATAAATTACGGCACGTTGTTTTCTACAGTTTGCCAAGAATTCAATAAAAGGTGTCCTTTAAAAACAGTTAAAGTCAACAATTCCAAATCGAAATTTAGTGAATGGGCCACTGTGGGCATAAGAAAAAGCCGAGATATCTTATATAATTTATATTACGAAAAATCTTTGACTTCCGATCAAGTTTTTCATACTTATGGTAGAAACTATTCCAAAATATTCAAAAGAGTCTGCGCTCAAGCAAAATCTCAAATAATAATTAACAAAATTGGTATTTCTAATAATAAAATAAAAACTGTGTGGCAAATAATTAATAGAGAAACTGGAAAGACACAACAAAGCGATCAGAATGAGTTGTCTTTGAAAATATCTAATCAAACCATTTCTGGTAAGCAAGAAGTCGCTGAGACATTAGAAAATTTATTTACCAACATTCCGTTAGAGGTTACGAAGTCACTTCCTTGCTCATCAAAATTAGCTGAAGCTCTTCTTAAAGAAAACTTTAGTAAAGACATACCAACCTTTAAATTTAAATCAATATATATTGATACAATTAAAAACGCGTTCAAAAGTCTCAACGTAAAAAATACTGAAGACTTGTGGGGGATATCCGTTAGGGTTCTTGGAGATATTATTGACTCAATTGCTCCTGTCCTAACAGGCATATTCAATCAATGTTTGGACAGCGGCACTTTCCTGACTTAATGAAACACAGTAAAGTAGTACCAATTTTCAAATCAGGCTGTAAGAGTGATCCCTCTAATTATAGGCCTATATCCGTGCTTCCAGCATTGAGTAAAATCTATGAAAAAATCATGCTGGAACAGATGTTGTCTCACTTCAATTCAAATAAGATCTTGCATAGTCAACAGTTTGGTTTCACGAAAGGTAGGTCGACAACGGACGCGGGAGTAAAACTCATCAGCCACATCTTGGAATCTTGGGAGAAGTCCCAGGATGCCATTGGCATTTTCTGTGATCTCTCGAAGCGTTCGACTGCGTCGACCACAACACACTGATCTGTAAATTACACCACTACGGAATTCGAGGAAAATCTGCTGATCTTGTGCTTTCCTATTTATCAAACAGACAGCAAAAAGTAAATGTTAATGGGGCGACGTCCTCCGGGTCTCTAGTCAAGATGGGCGTGCCCCAAGGTTCAATTCTCGGCCCTTTCCTTTTTCTTGTTTACATTAATGATCTCCCTTTTATGATGGCCAAATTATCGGATATAATTCTATTTGCTGATGATACTTCGCTAATTTTTAAAATAGATAGGAAAGAT
The DNA here is from genome assembly GCA_945859665.1 of Anorthoa munda. Classification (NCBI taxonomy): domain Eukaryota; kingdom Metazoa; phylum Arthropoda; class Insecta; order Lepidoptera; family Noctuidae; genus Anorthoa; species Anorthoa munda. Next base: position 29,845,326 of record OX243899.1, on the reverse strand, counting down.
ACGGATGTCTTACATGTCAACGAAAGTCTAATTGTTCTCTCTGAATGGTTCGCAGCTAACAATCTTTTACTGAATGCGAAAAAAACAAAATGTCTGAAGTTTTCCTTACCAAATGTACCACAACGTGACCTAAATTTAAATCTTGACGGCAAAAATCTTGAAGTTATAAAGGAAACTGTATTCTTGGGGATTACTATCGATTCAAAATTGCAGTGGGGCGCGCACATTAGAACTCTTTCGGGTCGGTTAAGTTCGGCTGCATATTCAGTAAGGAAGATAAGGCAGTTAACCGATGTAGCCACAGCTAGGTTAGTATACTATGCTTATTTCCACAGTATTATGTCTTATGGCATTCTGCTGTGGGGATCAGCAGCAGACGTTGACTCAATTTTCATCTTACAAAAGAGGGCAATCCGCGCAATCTATAAAATGAGTCCACGAGAGTCCCTCAGAGAAAAATTTAAAGAGATCGATATACTGACTCTACCTTCTCTTTATATATTGGAATGTATTTTGTATGTCCGCAAAAATCGAGGGCTTTTCAAAACTAGAAGCAATTTCCATAATTTTAATACACGCAGTAAGCATGAAATTGTAATACCCAAATTCAGATTAACGAAAACTAGCAAGTCTTTTCTTATAAACAGTATACGCTTTTACAACAAGTTGCCAAATCCAGTTATATAATTGACCGATGGAAAGTTCAAAAACTACATCAAACGTGTCCTTATTAAAAAAGCATATTACAAAATCAAGGACTACGTTGAAGATAAAAATTTTAGCTCCTTCTGCGCATGCGGCTTCCCTGGTAACTCATAAACGGCACAAATATGTGGATGTCTCTAACTATTCTCAATCTCATTTTTATTTTTTTTCTTTCTTAGACTTTTTACAATGATTTCAATAATCTTTATAGCCCTTTGCTATGAATAGTTACAGCACTGATAACAACATTTGTGCCACATGTTAAATTTAGTCTTGTTATATATTTTTATTTATTTTTTCCTTTGTATAGATTCTTTTACTGATTGTTTTGTGAATGTGTGAACATTGTAGGCCTTCTAGATTTCTAGACGCTTGTTAACATTTGTTAACTCTCTCGTTCATACAATTTTTTTTTTTAGTTTCTTACGACTTATTGTCGGGCCTACGTTGTCCCCCCATATCTAAGCACTAATACTGTAACATGGAAATATTGTAAAAACAAACCAATTTTTTTAAAAGAGTAACCGTGGAGTTTCTTGCCGGTTCTTCTCCACAGGAAACGACTAACCCGAACCGTGCACCTTTTGTCGACGTTTTATAAGTGCCCATGTAGGCCTATGTGAAATAAAAAACATTTGATTTGATTTGAGTGCATAGATTATGTTGCAAATATAAAAAAAAGAAACTATACATTTGCGCAACTCTTCGATTCTAAGAGTAGGTTAGAGATGTAGTGAGACCTGGACATTTTAGAAATCTCAAGGAAGCAAGTATTGCCAGTCAAGTGTAAGTCATAATGTTAGTAGCAGTACACGTCGTACATGAAAACCCGTTTCAAAGAAATAAAATCCTTTAGGCAACTAGAAAATATTTGTAATTCTAGATGCATGTGTCATAATTAAACTGATGCGCAACACATGAGTAAAATATAATCAAGGATGCCAGTCAGAAACTTAAGCCGTCTTCAAAGAAGAAAAAGACTACATCTTACCAAAAAAATATCTCACCGCCACCACATAGTATTAATATAATAAAAGTATAATTAGCTGCGCATTTACGTAACTCTTGAGTCAAAGTGTTGTTATTTACACTGTTACCTTTTACAATATACATGTAAACAATCGTCATCGGTGTATCTTTGTTTATGATTCTTTTCGTGTGAAAGTAATAATGGCGCATCGTAATTACGCGTACTACAACCTGGAGTTCGTTGCCATGATGCAATTTTATGCGATCGCGGGTTAAAATGCGCAAGCGGCTCGTCATCCCTACATTGAACCAAACCACTTGCAATTTTGCGACTGCGTGGTATAACTCAACCTACAAAATCCGTCTGGCCAGACAATTGTGGCGGCTACGCAGCGGTTGTTTGATCACGGACAATTCAGTATTATCTTGTCACCCATACCGCCAACGACAGTCAAGAGGCGTGTCCACTACCTTGGTAGTGGAGACAAGATCAACGGTACAAGATATAGGAAAGTGCAATAAACATTATCCTCCTTCGGCAGTCGGGTAAAAAAGGGAAGGGTCGACCTCATGGATTAGAAAAAAGTATGCTACGAAGTAAATAGAACGGCTAAAATAAAATACCTACCAACAAATATGTGATACTACTACTCTCAACAAATATTTGTTACTACTACTCTGCAGCTCAGGTTCTATATTTAACGCGTGCCATGGGTATTGTTTGAACAACGGCGACTGTTCCCTGAATGAGAAGGATGAGCCAGTTTGTCAGTGTGTAGGAGATTATGTTGCCTTTATTAAAAAAATATAAATAACTAAACATTTGCGCAACTCTTCGATTCTAAGAGTAGGTTAGAGATGTAGTGAGACCTGGACATTTTAGAAATCTCAAGGAAGCCAGTATTGCCAGTCAAGTGTAAGTCATAATGTTAGTAGCGGTACACGTCGTACATGAAAACCCGTTTCAAAGAAGTAAAATCCTTTAGGCAACTAGAAAATATTTGTAATTGTAGATGCATGTATCATAATTAAACTGATGCGCAACACATAAGTAAAATATAATCAAGGATGCCAGTCACTCGCCGTCAGGCCCCTACCGTGAGGGCACGCTTGTTCGTCTAAAGAGAAATTCCAGTGTTACTCAAACTTTTCGCATCATGTTCACCTGCGCTAGTTGTGGTTCGGAACATACCGACGGCCCTATCTGTAGTGGCTGCAAACAACACTATGACTATCAGTGTGCCGGAGTCACTGAAGCCGGATACCGAAGACTCGGTGACAGTAGGAAGAGTGCTTGGCGCTGCCCGAAATGTAAGTCAGGCTCAACTCCTCCTCTGGCGGTATCACCCCAGCCCAGCCAGTTAGACAAAATGCAGGAGCAGCTCAATAAGATTGCCTTCGACCTGGCTCCGCTGGCTACGTTGGTCGCTGATGTGAAATCCATCAAATTAGAGCTGTCCGGACTCAAGGACTCCATCGAAATGGCGCACGACATCATAAACGGCTTCTCTGAAAAGGTAAATACTGTCGAGACTAAGCTGACTGAGCTGGAGAGGATGGCGGGTCAAATACCGATTCTTCAAGATCATATTGACAGAATAAACCGGGAGTCACGAGACAGAGACCAGTGGGCTAGAGCTAACAATGCAGAGATCAAAGGCATACCGCAGAAGAAAAATGAGAATCTGTACGATGTTGCGCAGAAAGTCGGTAACCTATGCAACATTACGGTAAGAAAGGAAGATTTAAGTTATATTGCGCGTATACCTACTCGTATCCCTAATGCAGATAAGCCGATTGTGGTTGCTTTCAACAGTCGCTATACTAAGGAGGAGTTTGTAGCTTCGTCGCGCAAAAGTAAGCAGCTCAACTTATCCAACTTGGGATTTTCTTCGTCTGCAAACTTCTACGTCAACGACCACTTGACTCCGTCTAACAAGTCACTTTTAAGCAAGGCAAGAGCCCTTGCTAAAGAGAATAATTTCAAATACATCTGGGTGAAACACTGCAAGATCATGGCAAAAAGATCGGACACTGCACCTAAATTTTTTATAAAGTGCGACAAAGACCTTTTAAAAATCACAAATCACCAGCAATAATCATCTCATATCTAATAACAAAACATGTACACAGTTTGAGAACCATATTCAAGTTTAAATTACCTCCTAATATACACTTATGCTTTACGTACCGTATGAGTCACAACGGATTAGTCGAACAACAAGTTGAGCGTTATTATTTACTGCAGTGTGCGCTATTACCACTCGCTTGCGCGAACTTGTACCGCGACGTACGTTCTTTTTAAATACTATTGTGTAGTTCGTGTCGAAGTTTACTCAATTCTACTTAATTTGCGCGTATCGTTTTTTGTGCTTCGCTCTAATTTGTGGCTGTGGTGTTGCACTTAATTATTGTGGCTTCAATCATGGGGCGGACGCTATTAATCTATTTATCGCGTCTAGCTTACTAATCTTTATATTAGAATTTTATAGTTTTTATTTTCCCATCTATAGAAATGGCGTTATTTAACATTTATTACCGGAATGCGCGGGGTTTACGAACAAAGACGCATACTTTCAAACGTAATGTACTTCTGAACTCTTACGACGTTATTGCAGTAACAGAAACCTGGTTGCTAGATAGTATTAGCGACAATGAACTTTTTGGCAGTGAGTACTTAGTTTGGCGTAGGGATAGGGATTATAGTAAAACAAAACAAACCATGGGTGGCGGTGTGATGTTGGCCGTGCGACGTGAACTATTAGCTGAAGTTTGTTCGGACTGGTCATCATCAGCTGAAGATCTTTGGGTTACGATTGGTTGCAAAAAAAAGGACCGCACTATACACAAATTTAACATTTGCATTATTTACCTTTGTAAGGAAAATCTGGGGAACTCGTACGAGACGCAGTTGCGTAATTTTACTAACAGTCTTTCACTTATTATAAACACAAATCCTGATGACACTTTTGTAGTATTAGGTGATTTCAACATGCCCAATATTGAATAGTCAAGTGTTGGCACCTGCTTGCAACCCTCTGGTATAAAAGGCGAATCTCAGACATATTTTTTTGATATTCTTTCTGAGTGTAACTTAATTCAGTACAATAATTGTTGGAACATTTCAAAGGGAAGAATATTGGACTTGGTGTTATCTAATATTGATTTATGTATTAGTGCCTGTGTACACCCTCTTGTTCCTGAAGACGATCACCTCAAATCTCTCGATATCGTACTGAATTACCATCTCGAGGTACCGTTGAAACCTTATCCCAGGATGAAATGGTATTATGAGTCTGGGGACTACGATAACATTAATAGATTGTTGAATGAATGTGTATGGGAAGACCACTTGCTTGGCAATTCATTAGACGACGCGGTTGATATTTTTACCCGACTGCCGAAGGAGATTATGTGTTTATCAGTCTATGTATGTATGTATATATGTATGTATGTATGTATGTATGTTTGTTCCTATGTGACGTTCTAGAGACCAAACGCGTTAGCCGATTTTGATGATTCTTACGTCAATCGATTCGGCTTAATCTTGCGAGTGTCACTGGCTACATTAAAATTGGAAAATACAAAAATGGCGGATTTTGGGCGCCATTATGTGGGCGGAAAAATTTTTTTTTTCTTCCAAACCCATCATATGGGGTATCAAAATAAAGGATTTTAAGAGGCAATTTCAAAAATATATAACACTTATATGTTTAAATGTACCTAATTCTAAAAAAAAATAACAAAAAAGTTGTTAATAAAAAAGATAATTAAAAAAATCAAAATACCCGACTGCTTAAAAAGCAAACTAAAAAGACGTAAACAAGAAGAAAATCTTGCTGTGCAGTCGGAGGATACATCTGGTTTTGGTTCGCCAGCTCCCGAATATGTATCCTCCGACTGCACAGCATGATTTTCTTCTTGTTTACGTCTTTTTAGTTTGCTTTTTAAGCAGTCGGGTATTTTGATTTTTTTAATTAACTTTTTTTTTATAACTTCCTTGATAAATTAATTCATGATTACATATCTCACAAAATTATTTACCCTTCAAACTACCCACCATGGTATAACTCAAGTTTAAAAAAAATACTTAAAGAAAAATACAAATATTTACGTAAATACCGTATTTACGGCAACACATCGGATTACGACACTTTTGTACTACTTCGCGCTAGAGCCAAAGCTGTTGAGGATGAATGTTACAAATCTTACATTGCAAAAACTGAAGATTCTATTTTAAATAACCCAAAAATGTTCTGGTCCTTCATAAAAGCGAACAAAAAGGGCACTAACACTCTACCCTCCACTATGTCATTAGAAGGTCGATGCTATAATACAAGTGAAGAAATTAGTAATGCTTTCGCAGCGTACTTCCAATCAAACTTCCTTTCTACTTCAGATCGAAATTCTAGTACCCCAAGTCCAACAAATTCCCCCCCTACTGACTCTGCACTAAATATAGGTGAGATTGAAATTAATCCAAACCACCTGCATAGGCTCTTAGAATCCTTAGATCTCAATAAAGGTGCGGGTCCTGACAACATACCTCCATTATTCATAGTCAAGTGTGCCAAAGGACTAGTTAAGCCACTAACTATTATTTTTACGCGTTCTGTTAAGGAGGGAATTGTTCCTAGTATATGGAAGTACGCGTACATAACACCGGTACACAAAAGTGGGAATAAGGGTGATATTAATAATTACAGACCCATATCCAAATTATGCCTGTTTGGTAAAATACTTGAACGTACCATCCACACGCAAGTTTACAGCACTTTTTCTACGACCTTCATTCCTGAACAGCACGGCTTTCTTAAAAACCGATCGACCACTACTAACCTACTGTCTTTTATCGAATTCACTACATCCTGTATGGACGATGGCGGTCAGGTAGACTGTATTTTTACAGACTACAGTAAATGTTTCGACCGTATTGACCATAATATTCTTTTACAGAAGATTTTTTATGCTGGTATTCATGGTAACTTATACCGGTGGATAACATCTTACATAAAGAATCGTTCCCAGGCTGTCGTAATCAACGGTGCTGTTTCGAAGCGGCATGTAGTCCCTTCAGGCGTTCCCCAGGGTTCGCTTCTTGGGCCCTTATTATTTAATATCTTTATAAATGACATTCATACATGCTTTCAAAATTCACTATTTTTGCTTTACGCAGACGACATGAAAATCTTCAAAAATATAAATAATGTCGAAGATTGCGACTCGTTGCAACAAGATCTCGAAAGACTAGAATACTATTGTCAGCTGAATAATCTGAAACTCAATGTATCTAAATGTTACACAATTACGTTCACTCGCAAAGCCAACAGCATCTCCCACACATACACTCTAAGGAATGCCCATCTAAAACGAGTAGATTTTATAAGAGATTTAGGTGTGATGCACGACTCCAAACTTACCTACGAGAAACACATTGATCACATAGTCAATAAAGCTAACAAAGCGATGGGGTTTTTAAAAAGATCTTGTTCCCATTTCACGGATGTCAAAATAGTTAAGATATTGTACTGTTCCTTCGTCCGTAGCTCACTTGAATATTGTTCGCAAGTTTGGAATCCCATGTACGCTGTTTATATCTCAAGATTGGAATCTGTCCAGCGAAACTTCACAAGATACCTGCAGTACAAGTGTAACACCCGCGATCATAATTACGAGTCGAGATGCAAAAGGTACCATTTACTTCCACTTAGAGAGAGGAGTATATCAGATATCTCCTTACTCGTTAAGTTAGCGCAATCCTTCATCGACGCCCCGCAATTTCTCTCTAAGGTTATTTTACGCGCCCCTACCAGATCTGCTAGAATACCCTTTCTTTTTCTCAACGTCCCCCGCTGCTGCACAAATTACAGACAGAATTCGTTCTTTATAAGATGCGCTAAGTCCTACAATAAGTTGGTTGACTTTTCTGAATTTGACTTATTCACTACTAAGCCGCATGTATTCATTCGAATACTTACTAAACATTGGTTCGCTTGCTGTTCATAGTAAATTAAATGCGAAAACATGTAATTGGTTACTAGTTGGTTAATTTGATGTTCAATTTATTATTTGTTAATACTGTTTGTTTTCCGATTATAATAAAATAAAGAATAAGTTTCTTTATTTTATTATAATCGGAAGCCCTCTTCAAAGAAGAAAAAGACTACATCTTTCAAAAAAAATATCTCACCGCCACCACATAGCATTAATATAATAAAAGTATAATTAGCTGCGCATTTACGTAACTCTTGAGTCAAAATGTTGTTATTTACACTGTTACCTTTTACAATATACATGTAAAAGGTAACAATCGTCATCGGTGTATCTTTGTTTATGATTCTTTTCGGGTGAAAGTAATGGCGCGTCGTAATTACGTGTACTACAACCTGGAGTTATCGTCATCGGTGTATATTTGTTTATGATTCTTTTCGGGTGAAAGTAATGGCGCGTCGTAATTACGTGTACTACAACCTGGAGTTCGTTGCCATGATGCAATTGCGATCGCGGGTTATAAAGCACAAGCGGCTCGTCATCCCTACTTTGAACCAAACCACTTGCAACGTTGCGACTGCGTGGTATAGTTAACCCACAAAATCCGTCTGGTCAGACAAATGTGGCGGCTACGCAGCGGTTGTTAGATCACGGAAAATTCCGTACACCTTCACACGCTCAGGGCCGCGGTCGCCAATCAGTCTACACCCCGAACTAGACGAAGACATACATCCTAGAGTACTTTGAACGAGATCCCAGGTCATGCTGCCAGGTTTGCGCATGCGGCTTCCCTGGTAACTCATAAACGGCACATATGTGGATGTCTCTAACTATTCCCAATCTCATTTTTACTTTTTTTCTTTCTTTTAATTAGACTTTTTACAATGATTTCAATAATCTTTATAGCCCTTTGCTATGAATAGTTACAGCACTGATAACAACATTTGTGCCACATGTTAAATTTAGTCTTGTTATATATTTTTATTTATTTTTTCCTTTGTATAGATTCTTTTACTGATTGTTTTGTGAATGTGTGAACATTGTAGGCCTTCTAGATTTCTAGACGCTTGTTAACATTTGTTAACTCTCTCGTTTATACAATTATTTTTTAGTTTCTTACGACTTATTGTCGGGCCTACGTTGTCCCCCCATATCTAAGCACTAATACTGTAACATGGAAATATTGTAAAAACAAACCAATTTTTTTAAAAGAGTAACCGTGGAGTTTCTTGCCGGTTCTTCTCCACAGGAAACGACTAACCCGAACCGTGCACCTTTTGTCGACGTTTTATAAGTGCCCATGTAGGCCTATGTGAAATAAAATACATTTGATTTTTTGATTTTCGTGTAGTACAAATATGGCTGCAATTAGCTTCAACCTGAGTTAATACTATGTTTGGAAGATATTGTATACAGAAGGTCTCCGTATCACTTTAGAAAAGTACAGGCGCTCCACGAACCGCATTTTGGAACGAAAAATGGCATAACATTTATCGGTAAGTTAATAGTTACATAATCATATTTATTTTCTGATATTATTTATCGTAGCTCATTTTATACTGGTCATATTTGTAGGTGAAAACAACAATAGCACAAATTTTGTCGCGCTCGTGATGTCTTTGGTGTTTCGTCTCTTTCTTTTTAAAATATTTTTTCTCCATCTCTTTTCATCTATAATTTGGTAAACATTACTAGTGATGCACCATATTCTATGACCAAATCTGTTATCGATAAACTAGAAACCTACATACTATTTTTCAAAAAGGAACATTAAATTAAATAGTTTATTATTTTTAATTTAATTGTGAAACGAATATTGATTTTAGGTACCCACAAGATGCCGAATTAAAAAACAAGTGGATTATTGTAACCAAGCAAAATATCTAGTTCCCGTCAAAATATAGTGTAATATGTTCACGGCATTTTACTGAAGAAGAAGATAGGTCAATTTTAATTCTCTCAGATAATTTCCCTCTTACGGAGAGAAGGCCTCTGTTCCAGCAGTGAAAATATTAAAGACCGATTATTATATTGTATAGATAATTATTAGGCTTTTAGAATTTAGTTTTTTTGTATTGATTACGTTGTTTCACTAATATTTAATATTACGAACCAACCGCCGAATAAAGTATGTTATCTTTAGAATTTTGATATTTTGTTTTTGCATTTTATGTTATTTCTGTATAATTAATAATAAAAAACCGGCCAAGTACGAGTCGGACTCGCACACGAAGGGTTCCGTACCATTATCGCAAAACACTGCAAAAAACTGCAACGTTTGTTGTATGGGAGCCCCCATTAATTTATTTTATTTTAATATAATAATTATTATTTTTTGAAGAAAATACACAACTAAACATTCTGTGAATATTTCAAGCGTCTACCTGTTGCCGTTATTAATATCGAGCAAAAAACGGCAAAAATGTCACGTTTGTTGTATGGGATGATACTGTTTTTAGTATTTGTTGTTATAGCGGCAACAGAAATACATCATCTGTGAAAATAACAACTGACTAGCTATCACGGTTCATGAGATACAGACAGACAGACGGCTCGCGAAGTCTTAGTAATATGGTCCCGTTTTTACCCTTTGGGTACGGAACCCTAAAAAGCTAACTATAATAAAAAATAATATTAAGTACAATAACTATTTAAAAAATATCGATACTTTCATGGTTTTATTTAAACCTGTCCCTTAGTTCGGCGAAATGACTTTGGTAAAGACCAATCAGAGCCCAGCTAGTTGACAGAATTGTATTGATTTATTAGATCAAGGCTTCTAATGGTTTTAAGTCATAATTATAATACATAGATAATCTGTAGTAAAGGACAATGACTGGTCTGCCGGAATGCTGTCCAGACATGGGAGTGTTTTCAAAGGATTCTTGTCAATTCTCTTCTCGTCTTATTCAATTTATACATAAAAATTAAAAAAAACGGTCCCAGGATTAAAAAAATATGGACTGGTCAAAACCTAAACGTGACGAATTCGAAAGGCTTTTTAATGAAACTCTACAAGATGATTATGTCCAAGGACAGCACTTTCAAATAGCCGTCGTTTTATTTATTCAATAATGGATAGTTTGGTTAATTCAAAATCCTAGAGCCTCCAGACGTTATTTATTTATTCCAGTACATAATATTTGGGAATGATTATTGAGTACTTTAAGTACGTACATATGCACAATTAGCGATGGGCGATTGTTGCAAAAAAAACAATACACTGAATCGAAAATTGTGCTATGTCCATTCGATTGTCGATTTAGGGCCGATTTTTCAATATCCAGATAAAATATCAGTTAGTTAACTGTCCGATAATTTTACCTGAGACTTTAACGGACGAGTAAAGAGTTTAAATTTTTCAAAGCTCAGTTAACGCTCGGATAGCTATCCAACTGTTTTTTGTAACAAGCTTCACACTGATTGTGCAAGAGCGAGACGCGCTTATTTAGGTTTTCGGTTTTACGAAAGAGACAAACAACTTTCAACTTATTGACAGCGAATGTCATAGTGAACGTAAAAAAAAACTTACTTGCTCCGTGGTAATATTTTGTTTTCGTTCTTACTGTGTAATTATGGAAAATAATATAATTAAAAGGGCACGATCCACAAATTTTTATAATTGAAAATAAAACGATTTTGTAGTGGTTTTTTATGATGTACAATTTTATTGTGGAAATCCTCAGTACAGAGTGTAGTTTGTTAGAAAATGTGTTTTCTTAAAGTAATAAGGTTTTACAAACAATATATTATTATTATTTAAAAAAATATTCTGATGAAATAAATATTAATATTTGATTATATTAGTGTGAGCTTGTGAGTTTATTTTGAAATATCATTAATACTGGTTTACTGGAAACTTCAAAATTATAATTTTATTTTGAAAAGGTGCCTTTGAAACCCCACATACTGTGCACAGTGATACAGGATATAGAAGTGGAACAAACTCAAAAAGGTGTGTTAAATGTAATCTCAGTTTCTGTAACTGTAATATCAAAGTATAATTAATTGGTCATCTTGGAATCCAAAGACATTAAAAACTAGAATTAACCCAGGTTTAATACCACCTGCTCATAAAAATGTTACCAAAGCAGGAGTCACTGCAAAACTGGACCAATTGAGTAAGGCTCGCTTAGATTTGGTGGACCTGCAAAAATAAATTGCGATAAAGGAGCACGAATTTATGAATGAAGAGCACAAGCTGAAAATGCTGCATCTGCAGAATGATGAAAAAAGGAAACAGGAGTTACATGAAATTCTTGTCCGTCAACTAAGTAATAGACTTGGGAAAGCTGTCAACTGTCAAGGGATAAAGTGCCCTAAAACTGGCAGATTTTTTAATTTTAAATTATATCAATCAATTGACCCCGTGCTTATCAAATCCAGCGCGGATAACCTCATCCATAACCAGGTCATAGTTCCTCTTTGAGGAAGGCCAACAGTCGTCATTAATTCCCAGTACCTGGATGTCCGAGCTCCGCTCGGGTGAAAATAAAGAAAACGACGTTTTCTATAGATTAAACCTAGCTATATCGATTTATTGGACCCGAAACCCCCTGCATACTAAATTTCATGAAAATCGTTGGATCCGTTTACGAGATTCAGATTATATGTATATACATAATAATATATACAAGAATTGCTCGTTTATAGCACACCTAATTGTTGCTGGCCGGGAAAACTGCTCTGCGTGCGCGGGGCGCCCAAGGGCCCCGTTGGCGTCTGTGTCACAATATGACAGTGACTTTATCGTGAAAAAAAAATGTGTTTTAGTGTTTATTTTACAACAGTTGGTTTTAGTTTTAAGTAAATGGTGCAGTGTAAATATTAATCAAGTGCGTATTTTTTTGTTTTTATGACTTATTAATTTTTCTGTAAGTATTGTATTATAGTTTTTCTTTTATATGCTTAATATAAACGACAGTAGCGATGCCGTACGAAGCGCTTGTCAACCTGCCACATCGCTGGATGCCGTAGTCAGATGCCCTCACTGTTCCCAAGTGAACGAGGTTTGAAGGTACATTTCGGTAAAAAACACAAATCCCACAATGTGCCTTCATCATGCCCAACAATAACCAGTACTGATACACTTGATTCACCCCCTCAACCCCTTTGGCAAAAGCTTGCGAAATTAAAAAATTCAACACCTGTCTTAAAAAGAGTTCCTCGTGGCGCGAGACCATCCGTGGCATCGCAATTACTCACCTTCCCGTTTAGAATCCTACATGTTCAAAAAGATCTGGCAACAAAAAAAACTTTAACTGCTCAAATTAAAGACAACTTTAACATTTCGGCCAAAAGTTTCGAACCTAAATTAACATCACACCTCCCCCAAAGAGGGTTATTGCACCATGTGGAGGCTAAACTAGGTGAAGGTGATATCAGAGGTGCGGCTAGGATCATCTTCAGCAGCGATGTGGTTGCACCGTACTCTCCAGAGACACTTGCAGCTCTGGAGAGCAAACACCCCGCCCCGGCAGATGATCTCACCTTCCCCGACCCCCCCGATCCTGAAAACAACTTATTGCAAATTACAGCCCAACAACTGTGTGCGGCCGTAGGCCGTGCGTGTCCTTCCGGAGTGGATCCGCCGGCGGCCTCGACGGCCTGACACCCCAACATTTGAAAGATTTAATGTGCGCACGCGCCGGGGAAGCTAGTGAGTCCCTTTTGAAGGAGCTGACGGCCCTCATCAACCTTATGCTCTCCGGCAATGTGAACGAAGCCGTCATTGATATTTTGTACGGGGCAAATCTATGTGCCCTGTGCAAGAAGGATGGCGGCATTCGTCCCATTGCTGTAGGGTCTACCTACAGGCGTATCGCAGCCAAAATGTACTGTGCTTATTACAGCGAAACATTGGCCAGCAAATTCCAGCCCCTACAGCTGGGCTTCGGGTCCAAAGGGGACTGTGAGGCTGCGGTACAAGCCTTATCTACTACATACCTCAATAGCAATGAAGGTGAGGTCATACTTAAGGCATACTTGTCAACAAGGTGACCCACTTGGGCCAGTCATTTTCAGTTTGGCAATAAACCCAATCATTCGGCCACTAAATTCCAAATTCAATGTTTGGTATTTGGATGATGGAACTCTAGGAGGTGACGTAGATACAGTCTTGAACGATTTAACTTTTTTTAAAGATAAATTTAGCTCTATTGGGCTAGCCTAATAGAGCTAAATTTATCATTCAAAAAAGTTTTAGGTTTAGGTTAAGTTTTCAACTTAACCTTTCGTAATGCGAAATTTGCCTCCCCCAAACTACTGACCGACAGACTACTTTAGCAAAATTCAACGCCATAGAACCTAATATTAAAATTACCGAGAGAAACTCTCTTCACCTCCTGGGTTCTCCTATTTTTGATGAATCCTTTCCAAATTTCATTGAACAGAAAATACAACATTTGAACGATGTCTCGGAAAGACTTTTCAAAATTAACATGCATTCGGCCTACACACTTATCCGATATTGTTGCTTTGGACCAAAATTTACTTATAGCCTTCGCTCCTCTCATTTATGGAAACACCCACAACTTTTTGAAAAAGTAGACCAAATTATAAAGAAAACACTTTCAGCTATTGTGGTGTTCATTCCACATGTTTTAGTTTACTTACGTTTTATAATATATTTTACAAATTTCATCACCGTTACTTTTGAAATTGTATCATCTCACGTTTTCCATTTTTTATGTATGCTTTACATTGGTTTAAACCTGAAAATTATAAGATTTGTTGATTCATCCAAAACTATTATATTATTTTTAACTCTTGACATTTTTACCTGACATGACATTGTCATTATTTTATTTTCTTAAACCATAGACATAAGATACCATTCTCTATAGCTTATTAAGCTCGTTGTACATTATATTTTCATTATAAGGGCAGCGGCAAACTGCGCCTCTGTAAACCGTTTTTATTCGTTCACGATTTCTTAATTGATATTCAAATTTAAAATTTAGAAGACATATCGGAACGAAGAAAAACGGGTGTCACTTTTTTAGTCTTGAATCTGCTCTGAACTCTGAAAGTCGTTTTACTACTTAATACTACGTGGTGTAATTTTGAATATGAAAATCTCTTTAAAACTATTATATATAAGGCCTTGAAATGCAATAAATATAATATATATTGAGTGTGAAACCTAAATTTCATTGACCTAGTCGGACACCGCTTCATTTTTAAAGGGCTCTTTTGATCGGCATACGAAGCCACAGCCCGGCCACCACAATCCTTCCTGCCCGTCCAGCTGCCTAGCTGTGAGATAGTTACCCACGTCGTCCTGCAGCCTACTCTACAGCCTACCTCGGGCATTCTAAGCCTTCCTGCCCGTCCAGCTGCCTAGCTGTGAGAGTTATTTATATCCTTTTCTTAGTTTTAATTTATATTTACCTTTAATTTTATTAACGTGGCTTACGTATAGTTCATTTGAACTATACGTAACGCTACAGTTTGGCGCGTAACGACTATAGGATATTCTCCTACAGTACGTCGTAGAGTAAACCAAACCCCAGCTTGTGAGTGACCACGAATGGTTTTAAAAACACTTCCAAGTGAAGAATGGGTCCCTTTTACCAAACTGTAGCGTTACGTATAGCTCAGTTGAACTATACGTAAGCCACGTTAAAAAAAAAAAGGTAACTATAAATTAAAACTAAGAAAAGGATAAAAATAACAAATTAAGGTCCGGCTTGACACGACGTGGGCAGCTAGGAAGATCCAGACTTCACACGACGTGGGCAGCTACGAAGTTCCGGCTTCGCACGACGTGGGCAGGTATTTCTTAGCAGACAGTCAGGTTAAGCAGCTGGACGGACACGAAGGCGTGGAATGCCCGAGGTAGGCAGATGAGCTCGCAGATGAATCGCTTACTCGTGGATAAGCAGTAGGGTAGCCAGCAGGACGAATGGGCTGGCACACAGTTAGATGGTCAAGGCTTCAACCAAATTGTCAGGCTAACAGACAGTAGCACAGGTGCAAGAACAGGCAGATGTGGAGTGTGGAGGTCGGGCTGTGGCTTACTATGCCGATCGAAAGAGCCCTTTAAACATGAAGTGGTGTCTGACAAGGTCAATGAAATTAAGGTTCCACACACTATATATTTATATTTATTGCACTTCTAAGATTTTAATACAATCACATGCCGTATTAATTATAGTTTTTAAGAGTTTTAGATTCAATCGTATACTTCATAGTATTCAGAAAAACGGACTCTAGCGTTCAGAGCAGATTCAAGACTAAAAAAGTGACACCCGTTTTTCTTCGTTCCGACATGTCTTCTCAATTTTAAATTCAAATATGAATTAAGAAATCATGAACGAATAAAAACGGTTTACAGAGGCGCAGTCTGCCGCTGCCCTTATAATGAAAAATATAATGTACAACGAGCTTAATAAGCTATAGAGAATGGTATCTTATGTCTATGGTTTAAGAAAATAAAATAATGACAATGTCACGTCAAATAAAAATGTCAAGAGTTAAAAAGAATATAATAGTTTTGGATGAATCAACAAATCTTATAATTTTCAGGTTTAAACCAATGTAAAGCATACATAAAAAAATGGAAAACGTGAGATGATACAATTTGGTGCTATGTTGACTCAGGAACAAGACAATAAAGAAGTAGTGATCGCATACATGAGCAAAACTCTTAATAAGCATGAGCAAAACTATTCAACTACTGAACGGGAAACACTAGCTGTTATTACTGCACTTGAACATTGGCGTTGTTAAATTGAAATCGAAACCAATGAAGTGCATCATCAGTGAAAATTTCAAATGCGTGTTTGCAAAGCATTTCTTCAGATACATTCCTAGATAAGCAAAATTCTTCTAATCTTTGGAGGAATGACCTAGGGCATGATTTGCCATTAAAAGAAAATTGTTTAAGTTCTCTGGCAAAATTATGTGGAGGATGATAATTTTGCCAAATCATGGAAGCCTGTGGGTTTAAGATAGTAGAAGTGGTCAAAATAGGTTCAGAAGGTACAGGAGTTGCAGAACTTTGAAGAACTGTATGAAATGTGGTGTTCATTCCACATGTTTTAGTTTACTTACGTTTTATAATATATTTTACAAATTTCATCACCGTTACTTTTGAAATTGTATCATCTCACGTTTTCCATTTTTTATGTATGCTTTACATTGGTTTAAACCTGAAAATTATAAGATTTGTTGATTCATCCAAAACTATTATATTATTTTTAACTCTTGACATTTTTACCTGACATGACATTGTCATTATTTTATTTTCTTAAACCATAGACATAAGATACCATTCTCTATAGCTTATTAAGCTCGTTGTACATTATATTTTCATTATAAGGGCAGCGGCAAACTGCGCCTCTGTAAACCGTTTTTATTCGTTCACGATTTCTTAATTGATATTCAAATTTAAAATTTAGAAGACATATCGGAACGAAGAAAAACGGGTGTCACTTTTTTAGTCTTGAATCTGCTCTGAACTCTGAAAGTCGTTTTACTACTTAATACTACGTGGTGTAATTTTGAATATGAAAATCTCTTTAAAACTATTATATATAAGGCCTTGAAATGCAATAAATATAATATATATTGAGTGTGAAACCTAAATTTCATTGACCTAGTCGGACACCGCTTCATTTTTAAAGGGCTCTTTTGATCGGCATACGAAGCCACAGCCCGGCCACCACAATCCTTCCTGCCCGTCCAGCTGCCTAGCTGTGAGATAGTTACCCACGTCGTCCTGCAGCCTACTCTACAGCCTACCTCGGGCATTCTAAGCCTTCCTGCCCGTCCAGCTGCCTAGCTGTGAGATAGCTACCCACGTCGTCCTGCTGCCTACTCTACAGCCTACCTCGGGTTTTCCAAGCCTTCCTGCCCGTCCAGCTGCCTAGCTGTGTGATAGCTGCCCACGTCGTACGAAACCGGACCTTCCTAGCTGCCCACGTCGTACGAAGCCGGACCTTAATCTGTTATTTATATCCTTTTCTTAGTTTTAATTTATATTTACCTTTAATTTTATTAACGTGGCTTACGTATAGTTCATTTGAACTATACGTAACGCTACACTATCCTAAATGTGGCCTTGGACGACCGAGCATGGCAACAAGCCACGCTTCCCATTCGCTTAGGCGGCCTCGGCGTCCGCAAAATTTCAAGTATAAGTTTACCAGCCTTCCTCTTCTCGGTCTACGGTACTGATAAATTAACCAGGAACACCTTATCTTCCTCACTGGTTAATTTTGAGGTACCGTGTTTGACCGATGCGTTGAACGTTTTTAAAATGGCTTGTCCCAATACGGATCTACCCGACAACCTGTCCTCCCAGAGATGGTGGGATGTGCCGCTCTGCAGTATTATACAGAATAATCTTATAAATACATCGTCTAGTATTGCTGAGCGTGCGCGTCTGCTGGCTGTGGGGGAATGGGAGTCGGGTTTGTGGCTTCAAACACTCCCGTCATCCACCATAGGCACTATGATGGATGACTCTTCGTTTCGGCTCGCAACCTGTCTACGCTTAGTCGCACCTTGTGTTGCTCCATATCGGTGCCAATGTGGTGAAGCCGTCGGCAGCCTTGGGCACCATGGCCTATCTTGTTGCAAGAGCGCAGGACGCATTGCACGGCTCGCCAGCATCAATGACATTATTCGTCGAGCCCTTATCACCGCCAGCGTACCAGCTGTATTAGAACCTAACGGCTTGGTACGTGACGATGGGAAGAGACCAGATGGCATGACGTTGGTGCCGTGGAAGGTGGGTAGGCCTCTGGTGTGGGACGCAACCTGTGTCGACACCCTTGCGCCATCTCATGTTCCTAGTTCGGCGGGCTGTGCTGGCGCTGCTGCTGCGGCTGCTGAGGCCCTCAATCGGCGCAAATACTGTAACCTAATTGGTTATTACAGTATTGAGCCGTTTGGGGTCGAAAAGCTTGGGTCATGGGGCCCGAGTGCCCTTCTCCTTTTTTAAGGAAATCTCTCGCCGACTGATCGACACTGTGCGTGACCAGAGAGCTGGATCTTTCTTTGCGCAGAGAATCAGCATTGCCATTCAACGTGGCAATGCTGCCAGTCTTCTGGGCACGTTCCCGGATGACAGCGATGTGAAGGTTTACTTCGACGCCTAAGTGTATCTTTCTTTTGTTTATTGACCAAAAATAATTAATAAATAAACTAATGTAGTAATAGACTGCATTTTCAATCTGATATTTTAAATATAAATTAATAAAGATTTATATGGATAAGTACCTTTTATTGTATTTTTTATTAATTTGCCTTTGTGACAGTAATAATATTTAAGATGGTTAACCAGCAAATGAGAAACTTACAGTAAATTTGTAGTAAAAGAACACATTTTAAAAGAATAAATATGTGTTAAGCAAATTCTTATTAATTTGGCGTGAATACTTCATCATTCTCTAAATCTCTACACACTAATCCCTTCGGAAACTTTAGATGTAGTCATACTATATTTGGATCCCCAACAGAGTTCAAGAAATGTTATTATATATTTTTTGGAGCACTTTTTTTTATTTTTGGAATATCTATTTTGATGTGAGTACAATCCAATGCAACTATGACCCTTGGAAATCGGGCAATATTATAAAATCCTTCCTGTACTGACAGTATTTCCTCACTGTTAGGTGGCAATCCTATCCTACTATATATTAATTAATAATTAATTAATAATATTATAAATGCGAAAGTTTGTGAGGATGTATGTTTGTTACTCTTTCACGCAAAAACTACTAAACGGATTTGGATGAAATTTTACAGTAATATAGGTGATACATCAGAATAACACATAGGCTAAAATTTATAATGATTTTTTGTAATTTGGTGATAATCTATATATATAAAAATCAATCCCTATTTCCCTTGGTCACGGCATCACGCGTGAACGGCTGGACCGATTTCGTTAATTCTTTTTTTGTTGTGTTTGTTATTGATGTATGCAAGGCCGACGTATCGATAGTTAGAAAGCATACGAGTGCGATGTACGCCAGTTCGAAATTACCCTGTTACGAAGTATAAAATGCCTCCTTGTGTACTGTTACTGGTACTCCTACAACATTATAATTAGCAAATTTGTGTAAAAATAAATAAACTTCATTTATTATATAGGGACAGACATGGATATTAGTAATTGTTTGTACCTATTATTATAATAAATATATTTAAACGGAAGTTTAACGCAACAATGATAAATAATACTATGTGTTTATTATTTTACATTACAAATAGACAATGCATTTTAAAAACATTAAGTTTACCAGGTACTATATTTATTGCAAAATTATAGAAATTGTGAGGGTAGATAGTATTTTTCCAAGTGTCATTAATTAATTTGTTGTCCTACAACAGTGATATCGCTTCATCATTTTAAATCATTCGTAAAAATGGAGAACAGTACATGTGAGTTTGTTATGTCGCATAAAAATAATAATCTTTTGTTTCATGATGGGTTTCTATATGATTAATAAAAGGTGTGATAATGTGTTCTACTGGAATTGCGTGAGAAAAAAGTCGTCGAGTTGTGGCGCCACGGTAACTACAAGAAAGAATGGTGATGATCATTATGTACACAAATTTATCAATTTATTACGGCTTCATGAACCAGATTCGAATACTGCTGAAGCAAATATCGTCAGGCATTCATTAAAAAGAAAAGCTGCCGACAGCTTTGGTAGGTTGGGCTAATTATTCAAAAAAGTATACAGGACGTGCCTAGTACGTCATCTCCTTTTATGCCGTCAAAAGAAGCTATACGTTTGATCATTCATAGAGAAAGGATGAGAAATGAACCAAAACTACCGAAAACATTGAATGATATTGTCATACCCGACGAGTATACCAAATTTGAAGGTGAACAATTTTTAATTGGCCATTACGTTGATGAGACCGATACAATTCTTGCGTTTAGTACAAAAACAAATCTTCGCATTTTGGATAAATCTCAATTTTGGATTATGTGAACACGTTCCAGTGTTGTCCAAGTCTGTTTTACCAATTGTTTTCGATACATGGGCAAGTTGGCCTGAACGACGATACGAAGCAGGTACTACCACTTGTTTATGGTTTTTTGTCGAGTAAATCTGAAAAAAATTATGGCATATTTTTACAAATTGTACTGCGATTTACATTCAATCAAATATTAATCTCGACCCGGAATTCATTATCACAGATTTTGTGTTAGCTGCGATAAGAGCTAGTGAAAGTGTTTTCCCAAATGCAAAACACAAAAGTTGTTATTTTCATTTGTCCCAAAATATTTGGAAGCATATCCAAAAGGAAGGATTATCAAAAAAGTATGTTAGCGACAATAATTTTGCGCATCAAATGCGCCATCTAGCGGCCCTTGCTTTTTTAGATCCGACTGAGATATCATCCATATTTGAAATTATTCGCGAGCAAATTATACCCGAAGAAGCAAAAAAAAGTTCTGGTTTTCTGAATATTATGTTCATGGAGTTTATAAACGTGTAACTAATCGAAAGAAGGTGTCACACTGAAATTACAGCTGAAGAAGTCGGCCCCAAGATTTCCGCCTCAGATATGTTCCGTATTAGATTGTGTGAACGCTGATATCCCAACTACCCAAAACAACATTGAAAATTGGCATAATCGTTGGAATAACTTACTGAACAGGAAAAAAATCAATATCTATAAATCGATGAAAGAATTGCAAAAAGAACAAAAAAATACAATTTTGGAGATTGAAAGAATGAATGCTAATATAAAGAAACGTAAATACAAAAAATCATGCCATTTCCTAAAAATCAGAGAACAGTTATTAAAGAAGGATAACGTAGATTTAAAAGAATACATAAGTGGTCTTGCGTACATAGCGTATATGAAGATTCAATTTTATATACAAAACTGAAATAAATTAAATTACTGATACAGTAATACATATTTAATCTAAATAGTGTTTTTAATAACATTATGTTATGTAATGATCCAAGCGCATTTTTTTTGTTTGGTTCTGGTTTAATTTGTTTTTTTTCTTTTTAATAATTTAAAGATATATCTATTTATGAATGTGTTTTGTTTATTACCTTGTTACAATTGTTCCAATAGCGATAGTTTCGATATCCAACTTAGAAAGCATACGAGTGCGAATAGTCCTATTGCACTCGTATGCATTCTAACTAACAGTACGGAGGCATTTCATACTTCGTAACAGGGTAATTTCGAACTGGCGTACATCGCACTCGTATGCTTTCTAATTATCGTCGGCCTTGCATACTTCGCTGCAGTGAACTTTAGAACTGGCGTACATCGAGATCCTGTACTTTAGAACTGACATACGTCGACATTTGAAACTTCGACATTCAGTAGCGGAGTCAGGCGATTGCTTTGGTTACTTTTTTATAATTTTACATACAGTTGAATTGTGTAGGCCAGCAAAATCACCAATTGTTATATAGAAATTGGCACACGCACAGAACCGTAAAGTCAGTAATAATTGTTGCAATGGCGGAACTGATTCGTTTCTGTAAAATATGAGTTGTTGTAAGTGTAGGTATAAGTAATGTTCATACATAGATTGGTCTTTTCTAAACCAAAATACCCACTTGATTTTGATAAAAAAAATGGAAACGGTTTTTACCTACTGGTAGTAGTATTTGCAATTTTACTTCCAATGAGTGTTAATATAAATTGCACAGTGTTTTTTTCGAGACGAAATCTTCTGTGAAATTCCCCATCGTCCCATGCTGACACATTATGAGGTCTCTTTCTTACAATTCTTTGTTTTCTGTCAGGATTTAAATAGTTTAGCACTGTGTAATCTTCTTCGATTGTTGCGTCATCAATTGAATCAAAAATATCCATAGTTTTAAAAGTAACTAACGAAAACACAAATATAACCTACAATCGACACTCGCGCACTACGACAGAAACGTCAAATAACTCAACAGATAACGTGCTAACTGGGGTTTGAAGGGCCAGTTAAGTTTATTCGCCAGTTAAATAGTTGAAAAATTGAGAATCTTGTTATCTGAAGAATAAACATTATCTTTTGTTTAACTGGCTATTGAAAAATCGGCCCTTAGTAGTTCCTCACTAAACTACTTACGTGCGGTTAACTGCGTAAGGCCGCGCGGGCGGTGTATGTAGGACGATGTTGCGTCAATTGTTTATGTTTATAAGTATTAGTACTCCAATTCGTTTACTTTAGTTTGTTACGTATGCCTAGGAATCTGCTGACATTGCGGACACTAAGTATTCATAGACCTTGACGAATGTGCAGTTACCTTGAAGCCAACGCACCTAGCTAGGCATTTGCTGACACAGAAACTACGTAGCGCCAATATAGGAAGTTACTGACGATGCAATTACCTTGAAACCGATGCAGCCGTGACATCAAGGAATCAATCAATATCAAACAAATATTTAAGAGCATTTCTTGTAAGAAGAGGGCATTTCATATTCCTACTTCAAGTATGATGGTCATTCGTAGGCTAGTTAGTTGTAGTTAGTCTATTTAATTACTGTAACCACTATATCCTAACATTGACTTGGAATGAATATTTGTAGGTTAGTTAGTTTCCAACCTCGACTTGGAATGGACATTTGTAGGATAATTAATTACATTACCTTTAATAATTAAAAGTTTAGAATAATTTCGGGTTTCTTTCCAATCCCCCGGCTGTGGTAAACGTAATAAGTTGGTCTTGTGGAAAAACAATTTTGTTAAATATAACTTTTTTACTTACTTCTTATTTTAGTACTTAGTTAAAAACTCCTTAGTCCTTACCTACCCATCTATTCGTAATTTCGTAATAGATGTTCCCTCAACTGATGGTGAATTTGAGATTACTAGATAGATTGAATAATCTATTAGCTACAATCGCATAATAGCTCCATTCGTACTTAAGTCAGGCGCACGGACTTTTACCTATTGATTTGTAGCGTAGCGCACGTCCGCCGCACATCTTTTCTAATTACTTCTTTAGTAGTACGCACTACGCACATGTATAATAAAACTTTACCTAACACAACATAATAACAGACATAGACAATAAATGCAGAGACAATGCGAAATGAGTTACCTACATTCCGAGAGAGCCATATATTCGGCCTCTGTGCTGGAAAGAGCCACTGTTCTCTGTTTTCTACATTCATAAGATATTGTACTTCCAGACATCTTGAAAATAAACCCTGTATATGACTTTCTGTCCACCGTACATGATGCCCAGTCAGCATCAACAAATCCTACTAATTTACTATCACCTTTTAAATAATCAAGTCCATAGTTTTTAGTTTTACTCAAAAATTTCAGATCCCTTTTTAAATTATTCCAGTGCGTTTCATTACAACAGTTATTACATTGACTAAGGAAACGCACAGCAAAACTAATATCTGGTCTATTTAACACACATATAAGAGCACCTAACGCGGATAAGGATATTTATGACAAATTGTTTTTGCTTCTTCTTCTTTAAAATTCTTCTCCATTGGAGTATTTGAACCTTTACAGTTAACCATATTTAATCTTTGTAGAAAGAAATGTTTGTAGGCTTATTACTATATTGCCCATGCTTCCTCCAGAATACATACAGAATACATGGAAAGACATATTAGCAAATGTACAAATGACTACAGATATGAAGATATTTGAAACTTATTTTGAGAAACAGTGGATGGTAATATATGCCCATAAAATAAGTGTAAATAAAGATAATCATAGAACAACAAATCAAGTAGAAGAATGGCATCGACGTCTTCGAGCCCGAATACCACAAAGCCCAATTTTTTATTTATTTTTGTATAAAATTAAGAATGAAATGAAATATCAGGACAACAGACTAACACGTTGCCTTTTCGGGACAGTTAATAATACTAGACGGAATGCGGACATTTTATTTGATGAAAAATACAGCACGTTCAATTAGAGCAGTGGTGGCCCAGTGGTATCGGCCGCGACTTACAAGTTGTAGGTCGTGGGTTCGAGCCCAGGCAGGCGCTTTATTTTGCGTAAATTATTTCATCACCACTGCTCTCAAAAACGGTGAAGGAAAACATTGTGAGGAAACCGGCATGTCCTAGAACCAAAAATTCAAAGACATGTGACATCCACCAACCCGCACTGGGCCCGCGTGGTGGATTACGGCCCATTCCCTCTCACAGAGAGGAGGCCTGTGTCCCAGCAGTGGGAACATTAATAGGCTGATGATGATGATGACAGCACGTTACTGAAAAAATTACACAAAAAAGAAATTACTCCGATTAACTTCTTAAAAAAAAAAGAATCATTTACATGCGTCTTCTAATCAAGTGTAAGCAAAACATAACAAATATTTCAGAGTGAGACTCAAGCTTGAATTGTTATATTAAGTATAAATAAGAGATTGCAGAAAATATAGCTAAAGTTTATAATAATTTACATGCGTCTTCTAATCAAGTGTAAGCAAAACAAAACATAAATATTTCTGAGTGAGACTCAAGTTTTGAATTATTATTCTTAGGCGTATGGAGGTCATTTTTTTTTCTTTTATTCGGGCTTGAAGACGTGGATGTCATCTTAATATATATATAAATCTCCTGTCACGATGTTTGTCCGCGATGGATTCCTAAACTACATAACCGATTTTCAATTAAATTGGCACACCGTGAGCAGTCTGGTCCAACTTGAGATATAGGATAGCTTAGATCTTTAATTATAGTCGCAATTTTATTTTATTGCAAATTATTTGTCTATATAATTAATTGACGGTCACAATTATTTTTAATTATACTCCAAAAGATTCTAACAGATGTCGATACTTTTCGACTGGATTGAGTAAGTAATCAATAGATGGCACTGCTATGGTAAACCGACAAACGTGTCATATAAGCTACAATTCAATAGCATGATTACCACGTGTTATTGAGGCTAAAGTATAAATTAAATTTATTTTGTAGTAAACGAAATACCGAAAAAATTCAATTATTTCTACTTTTTTAATTTTTGGTGTTAGCATAGCCAACCACGTGTTACTTAGACCGAAGTGTTAATCAAATTCAAATTATAGTGACGATAATACAGTGAAATTATTCCTGCTTTTTACTTATTTGTGCTTCATTATTCAAAATTCTATAATTATAAAATATATATATGTAAGTATTATCACATAATTATAATAATTAATTAATATATTATTGAGAAAATGGTACAAAGCTCCCCACACTTTTTCAATATTTTTTTTTTTTTTTTTTACATTGTTTTTATTTAACCTCTATTAAAAAATATTTTGCACTTATTATTTCAATGTGCTATAATAACATGTTTTTCAGTTTTTTTTTTCTAATATTTAAACGATTAAATTAATATTTTCAGTCAAATGCCACCGAAAAAAATCTAACCTCAACAACGCAAGCACCAGAGAGGCACGACGCAAACGTGTTAAAAGAGCTCATCAGTTGCCAGAACAAGTCGATACAAGAAATACAGCTCAAAGAATTAGGACAGCAGAAGGTCGTGCACAAGAATCTCAAGAACAGCGTAGCGAACGTCTGCAACAGAATATTCCGAGAACAACAGCGGCACGAGAACGAAACATAGCTACAGTACGAGCACAAGAACGACAAAGGCTACGGATCAGCCGCTCATTAATACGTACATCATTCGTTCGTCTTGCTTTTGAATATGCACCAGATATTAACTACTCTGCGCATTCAAAAATTGCTATCGGTGGAATGGATAAAGTATGTCAATATTGTCAGGCTGTAACACTTTTTTTGTGGTAGATAAAAATTTTGTCAAAAGAAAATTAATTACCTCCTTCCGCCGTGTCCCCGACCGGTTTTATATCGCTCCCTCGCTTTAAAACTGCCGCTGGGTGGTGGAACCACTTTGGAACCGCACCCTGGGACGGTGAGTTCCCTATAAACACTCTCATTTCACCAAAATAACTTAGAATCACTTGATATCCGTGCACCGAAGCTGTATTTTTTGTTTGTTTTGACGGACTGCAGCTGTCATTTGGACGTACGGCGTTTTCGTTCGGAAACGCGCCCGTCTCCGCTAAGATTGGTTTAATTATTTCTTTGGACTAGCACACGGGTAGGATTCGAGTTTGGTTTTGGGATTGCGAGGACGTTGTCCCGCTTCCGTTGGCGTGCCTCAAGGAATTGCTTATGTGAATGATGGTAGCCTTTGAGTTCAGAAGATTCGAGAACGGTCGGATTTCCTGAACGAAACGCGGCAGCGGGGTGCGTTCAAAACTCTCATCCGGGCTGTCAGGGATTGATAGTGTTTTATTGTAATCTGATTTTAAGGCGGGTTTTGGAAAGTTGTAGGGTGAGGCGTAGGTCTAAGATAGTGTATTTCTTTGAAGGAAAATTGTTCCGCGTAAATTCTTCGAAAACGGAAATTTTGGGAAACAGTTTATGGGATTCGGTGTTTTGGGTTTTCGGTTCGAGAATGATGGTATGAGAGCGCACCCGGTGAGAGTTTTTTCTTGGCGAAGGGTGAACTGCGTGGCAGGCGTTCTTTTCTTGGGCTGACCGGCTTGAGCAGAGCCTGGAGATTGCGAGTGGGCTGGAATTATCGCGTGGGTGTCGGCCTCTGTGCGGCAGAGCGTTTCCTGTCTGTGCCTGTCGTGATTGAACGGAATCCGTGAAGCCAAAAATCGCCGGTGACCGCGTGCGTGGTTGTGGATACGCGGCCTGGAAGCTGCATGTAACCGTCGTGGTGTGATACCCGGCGTGATTGTGTTCCCAAGCTGGGCTCATAATCCCTCACGAACAACGTGGCGTGGGGTCGAAATTGGGCCGACCTATCTACCCTACGGGTTTTCTTCCTCCGAAAGGAGGTGTCTGGTTGGGGCTGATTGCCTGGCTGAGGCTATCTGCTCGAGGCAGGCTGTCGCAGAGTGGAGTTGGCTGGCTACGCAACGGTTCAGGAGACAGGCTTTCTGACCCTTCCGTTTTATTATTATTTTTATTTTTTGTTCTTCCACCCTCCACTATAAATTAGTTGGGAAATATTTTGGTACGAAGAAAAGTTGACCAGCCAACTGCAACCAGCGACCCTTTTAAATTTATTTACTTTTGTAACGTGTTCAAGGGTTACATTTAATAAACATCGTTATCAGTATATGGTGCTTTATTGTTCCCAAGAAAAAAGCCCGTTACAAGGCGTTGAAATTTCGAAATGAAGCTGCCGGTATGTGCTGCGCAGCAGGAAAAGTCGTGCTGCCACCTCTACCCGCTCCGCCAGAACCTTTATTATCCCTTCTTGCTGGGAATTCAGATGATTCAAAATTATTTTTGCGTAGGATACGCAAATTTAATTCTTGCTTCCAAATGACGTCATTTGGGGCAACTAAAATTTGCGATCTTGCATCCGATGGACGTAATTTTGAAACTACATTCAAAATACAAGGCCAGGTGTACCACAAAATTGGATCATTGATGCCTGATGATAATCCGAAATTTCTTCAAATTTATTTTATGGGCAATTGTGAAGAGCGCGTAACGACTCGGTGCCAGTATAATTTCATTGAACAAGCAGTGGAAAGAGCAATTGTGATATTACTGGAATTTTTTTTTGAAGATCAGAATGAACTACTTCAATTAATCAAAAGAGTTTCGCCACGATTGCAAAATGACAACTATCAAATCGTCATAAAAGCCGATAAAGTACCATTAGGTGAACATGCTGGTAGATTCAACGCTCCAACTGTTGATGAGGTTGCTGTTATCATGGTTGGTGATCCAGTTGACAAAAGATCTATAAAAATTACACGGCGAGACAACACTATCAGTACGATTTCGGATCTACACCGTTCATATGATGCACTACAATATCCATTGATATTTTGGCAAGGACAGGATGAATATCACCTTAACATCAAACAGTGTGATCCTAATACCGGTAAATTTGACAATTACCTATTTATTTTCTTACTGTATGTATGAATGTTAATTTCATATTGCATTTTATTTTTTATTTTTTTAGGTGATTATGGAAATAAAAAAGTGAGCTCAATGAACTACTACGCACACCGAATAATGATTAGACTAAATCAGGACAACTATATCCTTCGATATCGTCAGCTATTCCATCAAGACATTGTTGATATGTATGCTAAGGTTTAAAGCGAACGCTTGCGATTCATTCCATTCAACCAGGCTAAATTACGATCGGAAGAATATATTCACTTACGAGATGCTGTTGCTGGAAACATCGACGGAAATTTTAATGACATCGGTAATGCTTTCATTTTACCTTCAAGCTACATCGGCAGTCCACGGAACATGCAGGAATACATACAAGACGCGATGACTTACGTACGTCATTACGGCCGACCGGATTTGTTTATTACATTTACATGTAATCCAAATTGGGAAGAGATACAAACTTTATTATTATCAGGACAACAAGCAATTCATCGTCATGATATAACTGCACGCGTGTTTAAACAAAAATTGAAATCCTTAATTGATTTTATTGTTAAATATTCAATTTTCGGTATCACACGTTGTTGGCTGTATACGATTGAGTGGCAAAAGCGAGGTTTGCCTCATGCCCACATTTTGATTTGGCTTGAAGATAAAATCCGTCCAGAAGAAATTGATCAAATAATTTCAGCCGAAATTCCAGACCCATTAATTGATCCAGAATTATTTGATGTTGTCAATAAACACATGATCCATGGGCCATGCGGTGCTTTTATCATCACGTCACCATGCATGGAAAATGGGAAATGTAAGAAAAATTTCCCAAAGCCGCATACGAATGACACTATCACGGATATTGATGGCTATCCTATATATCGCCGCAGAAATACTGAGAATGGTGGCCACACATTTACAATGCGACTGCCGAATTATCCAAATCAAGCAGAATTTGATAATCAGTGGGTGGTACCATATTCACCGTTACTTTCAAAAACTTATAAAGCTCATATCAACGTTGAGCTTTGCAGTTCTGTAAAATCAATTAAGTACATTTGTAAATATGTAAACAAAGGCAGTGATTTGGCCATATTTGAAGTACAAAATATAAATAAAAATGACGAAATAGCACGATACCAAATGGGTAGATACATTAGCAGCAACGAAGCTATTTGGCATATTCTCAGCTTTCCCATACACGAAAGAGATCCTTCTGTCCAGCATCTAGCAATACATCTTGAAAACGGTCAACGTGTATACTTCACTGAAGAAGATCTTCTCCAAAGAGCGTTCGAGGCCCCAAAAACGACACTAACTGAATTTTTTACATTGTGTCAAAGATCTGATATTTTTGGCCGATTCGCAAAGACATTGCTATATGGTGATGTTCCGCGTTATTTCACATGGAACAAATTCAGTAAAAAATGGGAACCACGAAAACAAGGAAAACGACATCCTTCCATTCCAGGCATATTCAAAGCTAAGACATTGGGGCGACTTTACACAGTACATCCAAAGCAACGTGAGTGCTTCTATTTACGTTTGTTATTGGTGAATGTGCCTGGACCAACGTCTTTTGAATTTCTGCGAACAGTTAATGGTCGAGTATTCAATACATACCAAGATGCATGTCGTGAACTGCAATTGCTAGAAGACGATAACCATTGGGACTTAGCGCTTGCTGATGCTGCGTTGACATCAATGCCCAATAACATTCGTCAGCTGTTTGCAATTATTTTGACGACGTGTTATCCATCGCAAGCACAAACTTTGTGGGAAAAATATAAAAATTGCATGACAGAAGACATATTGCACCGAATTAGACAAACAGATCAATGCCAAAACATAGATTATACGCCAGAGATGTATAATGAAGCATTGGTGTTGATCGAGGATTTATGTGTTCTAATTTCAAATTTACCACTTAATCATTATGGTATGCCATCACCTTATCGCCCAGCTACTGACTTAGTCAATACCGATTAACAACGAGAACAACAATATGACCATGGAAATTTTGCCACGATTATCACGAACAGTGAGCCATTACTGACAGCAGAACAAATAATTATTTATGATCGGATTATGCTGGCTGTTGCTGCTGAACAAGGCGGTATTTTTTTTTTTGGACTCACCAGGTGGAACCGGTAAGACATTTTTAATATCGTTGATTCTTGCCAAAATACGGTCGCAATAGAAAATCGCATTGGCAGTTGCATCCTCAGGCATTGCGGCTACTTTACTGGATGGTGGGCGAACGGCACATTCAACATTCAAGCTGCCATTGGATATTCATCATAAACCAGATGCAATGTGTAACATCAAAAAGAATAGTGGAATAGCTGCAGTGTTGCGGAAGAGTTCTATAATAATTTGGGATGAGTGCACAATGGCGCACAAATATTCACTTGAAGCATTGCATAGAACTATGCAGGATTTAAACAGCAATAATAAACTTTTCGGTGGTACTATCTTACTTTTGTCTGGTGATTTCCGTCAGACCTTACCGGTTATACCTCGCTCAACTTTCGCGGATGAGATTAATGCATGTTTGAAACAATCATTTTTATGGCGAAGTGTTGAAACACATCGATTGACCATAAACATGCGGG
The DNA here is from genome assembly GCA_945859665.1 of Anorthoa munda. Taxonomy (NCBI): domain Eukaryota; kingdom Metazoa; phylum Arthropoda; class Insecta; order Lepidoptera; family Noctuidae; genus Anorthoa; species Anorthoa munda. The sequence continues at coordinate 29,814,181 of OX243899.1, read as the reverse complement.
TACAGTTGCAAAATGATCCATCAGCACAAATATTTTCCGAGCAATTACTAGATATTTGGAACGGTAAAATAGAATTGCAACCAAATACGCAATGCATCAAACTGCCAGACAATTTTTGTACTGTTCTTCAAGATAAAAATGAATTGATTCAGAGTATTTTTCCGGATATACAGAATAATTACTTGAATCATAACTGGCTCAGTCGTCGGGCGATTTTGGCAGCCAAAAATGTTGATGTTGACGAAATTAACTTCCAGATACAACAGTTGTTACCAGGCGATCTGATGTCTTTTAAATCGATCGATACTGTTGTTGATGAAAATGAAAGTGTAAATTTTCCAACTGAATTTTTGAATTCACTAGATATACCTGGAATGCCACCCCACAATCTTCAATTAAAGATTGGTTCCCCGATTATTCTCCTACGAAATTTGAATCCACCTCAATTATGCAACGGTACACGTTTGATCATCAAAAAGATCACCGGAAACATTCTTGAAGCAACCATTTTAACTGGGAAGTTTAAAGGAAAAGTGATCCTGTTGCCACGTATTCCAATGATACCGTCAGATTCTACCATACCATTCAAACGGCTACAGTTTCCAATTCGTTTAGCTTTTGCCATGTCAATAAATAAGTCTCAAGGCCAAACAATGTCCATTTGTGGTTTAGATTTGGAAAATCCGTGTTTTTCTCATGGGCAACTATATGTTGCATGTTCACGTGTTGGGAAACCGTCGAATCTATTTGTGTTAGCTAAAGACAGGTTAACCAAAAATATTGTGCACTGATTAGTGCTAAATTAAATTGAAAGTATTTATAATTTAAAATAATAAATATTACTGTTAAAGATTTAAGACTATCTGCCTTACCTACCTCATTCATAAGTTTAAATGTCATATGTTATTCACTAAAAACTTTGTAATATGCTCAGTCGTTTCAAAATTAAATGGAAATAATAAATTTTAAAATTAATTCTTTTGTATTGATTTCTGCTTAATATAAACTGTAAGAAAATTTTAATCAATCGTGTTCAACGTCCTTCCCCTTCAAATCCCAATCCCGTGAATTTGTGTACCAACTTCAACATTTCCGTCTTGGTTCGTAAATAATTTCATTGTACTAAAGGGTTATAGTCGTAAAAAATCTGTCATGGAGATCACCATATTTTTTTACAAATACCATCTATGTAAAAAGCATGGTGGTCCCCGTGACTGATGTTCTCCTACCGTTCCTCTTAAATTGTATACTACAATGTAATTGTAGTGGACTGTATATTGGTGTTGTTTTGTTGGGGTCTTGTTGGAGGAATGAAAATACTGTCTTGATTCGTATCTTCAATTTATTCCTTACTTGTTATCTCTTGTAGAGCAGGAGACCGATTTTTTTTTTTTTTTTTTTCTGCGGGGCGTCTCACAGCTCAGTCAGAATGACTGGTAGCTGCTTAACCGGACTTTCCTACGGAGACTAAGCTATATAGCCTCCAGCTAGGCAACAAATTACTAAACCTAAGCGACAACGCTGAGGGCTACCCCAGTTGGGGTCGGACCTCGGCTCAGGGCCGTCGCTGGGGGGACAAGCAAAAGCTGGATCTTGACAAGTGATTCTACCATCCGTTCGGAATAAGCCTACGTGGAGAAGAACGGACAAGAAACTCCATTTCATATCTAATAATTTAACTAATGCTCAGCTACGCGGGCTGGCAAGATTTTAATTGAAGGGAATGTCTCAACTCCCAAGCGGTCCGGCTTTTATACAAAAAACCGTTAGCCGCAAACAATAGCGCCCTTCTCCCTCAACGGTATTCGGGCCCGGCATCGCAGAAATGCCGATTTTATTAAACTTATCTTACTTAAATCTACACAAATTATACATTTCCTTAATCTACATACTTAATTCTACCTAGGAAAAAATATAAAACGTGTAAAAGGTCAATACAAGAGTCTTAAACCTAACCTACTCTAAGTACTCTACTTATGAGCTATGAAAACATACATAATCTTGTCTAATTAGCTACCTTTTCTCTAGTTCTTATATATATTACAAGTGTAGTCTTAATCTAAAACTCACATGGCACCTATGTCAATCCTATTTTAAATATCCATGTGGTATTTTTAGAAGAGAAATCTACGAGACAATGCAACGGGATTTATCCTTTTTTCTCACGCCACGTTAATGTCTTTGGGATCGTTCAAGGCGGCCCCGCTAGCCATTAGATTAATGAGGGTTCGTTTACAGTTCCGAAGACAATAAGCATTGAATTTAACTTATTTTTATAACACTGTAAAATGCCGACAACAGACCTTAATGTTCGCGTAATTCATATACCGTTGGAAAGTCCATGTGGCAGGCCTTAAATAACTGTTTACAGAATTACCGTGAGAAATGTCCCTATGCTAAAATAATATGCGAGACGTTCTGTCGTTTATAGTAATATAACAATAACTTTAGCCACAGCAACGCGTGGTCGGGTCTGCTAGTCCTTCTATATTTTTATGTATATTAAGTATAAATAAGACATTGCAGAAAATATAGCTAAAGTTTCTAATAATTGTTGTTGCCAAAAAAATATTAAGAAACATAAGGTCGAGAATCGCCGATAACACTCAAAAAAAAAAACATGAATATAAAAATGTAAAAGTTAGTTATAATTCCTTGGTTTATTCAAGGGACAATTGGCAAAAGTGTTCAAGAGCCTCCACTGATGAGACTTGTGAGAAATGAAATTACAAACTTGTCATATGATTCTGGCAAAAGATTATCAAAATCCATCCGAGGATTAATTTTTTTTTTATGATCATGTTTACCTGACTATAAATAATACGATTTTACGTTTAGCGTGGTGCATGTTTTGACATTTTTGTTTTTCATGTGTTTGCACAGGCCATACGCCTATATATAGTATTCCTGTAGCCGCTATAACAACAAATACTAAAAACAGTATAAAATTAATATTTAAGGGGGGCTCCCATACAACAAACGTGATATTTTTGCCGTTTTTTGCTCGATATTAATAACGGCAACAGGTAGACGCTTGAAATATTCACAGAATATTTAGTTTTAATTTAAATAAAATAAATTAAGGGGGGCTCCCATACAACAAACGTGATTTTTTTTGCAGTGTTTTGCGATAATGGTACGGAACCCTTCGTGTGCGAGTCCGACTCGCACTTGGCCGGTTTTTTATTTATCTTCTGTTTTAGAAATATTAGATGTTTGTCCGTTGTCCTTTATTCTGTGTTAAGATCCAAGAAAGTGCTTTTTAGGGTTCCGTACCCAAAGGGTAAAAACGGGACCCTATTACTGAGACTCCGCGGTCCGTCTGTCTGTCTGTCTGTCTGTCTGTCACCAGGCTGTATCTCGTGAACCGTGAGAGCTAGATAGTTGAAATTTTCACAGATGATGTATTTCTGTTGCCGCTATAACAACAAATACTAAAAACAGAATAAAATAAATATTTAAGTGGGGCTCCCATACAACAAACGTGATTTTTTGCCGTTTTTTGCGATAATGGTACGGAACCCTTCGTGCGTGAGTCCGACTCGCACTTGGCCGGTTTTTATTTATCTTCTGTTTTAGAAATATTAGATGTTTTTTTTTTTTTTTTTTTACTATTTATAGGCCTGTGTTTGACCACAATCTCACGTGGTCAGTGATGATGTGGCCGATGGTGGTAAGCACACAAAGCCTAGAAGGGAACTGGCTCTCAAGTGCTGCTGTCGGAACACACCGGAAGGTGCTTGGCGACAGATGTTAAGCAAATAAAACCCTTTTAATCTCCATAACGATTTTATTTACTCATTGTGGTCCTGTTTAGAAACCAGATTATAAGGTGATTTTATTTTTAATGTGAACTATATATACGTTTTGGGAGTTGCCGTTTTGAGAAACGGACTATTTGGGAACTGGTCGTTTTCTCGTTTTGGGAAAGTGGACGAAATGGGAACTGGTCGTTTTGGGAAAGTTGACGAAATGGGAAATAGACATTTAGGGAAATACTATTTTGGGAAGTGGACGTTTTGGGAAGTGTTCGTTTTGAACCTAAAGGTTTTATTCTTGTAGGTATGCTTGAAGTGCAGGTACTTTCATATTTGTATGCAATGCCTACGCAATAGTGATTTATAGGTACATTGACTGTGTGTTTTATACACTGATAATACCTAGGCTTTTTCTACAAATGCACTAAGTATTATTCAAAGTGTACAACAAATTAATGTAAGGAACATTCGTTTTTTTATTAGACATACATTAATTTAAGTGTTCATCAAAATTTGCTTGATTTAGTTCTTTTTTATTAATAGTGTTAATAGAAATTAATTAAATTATACACGTAGAATACACTTCTGATAATTTAATACTTTTTTAACACGTTAAACGCCGAGCAAAAAATGGCAGTTAGTCATTTGGGCCACGGGGGACACCGGTGGGCCACCCTGTATTGAACTGTTCGGGCCACGGAGGACACCCGTGACCGGAGCGAGGTGTTCACATCAAACGTTGATTACAAGCCACGGGGCATTAATATTGAATGAAAACGGTAAAGATGTGACCCGCGTGGCCCTGTGCAACGACCAAAACAGCTTGGTTTTTTAATATTTACAAAAGATTAAAAATTACAGCGAATTTCTTAGGAGATGTTAGGGATGCCCTAAAACAGAATAAAAAAATGTATAATTTTTCTTGTGTTTATTTATGCATAAAAATGGCTAACAATTAAATGACCTAGAAAATATTAAAATAGAATAAAATAGAAAAAAAATTACTTAATATTAGTGAAGTTTATTGAAACAGGGCAAGCAAAGTGATGTTTTGGAGGGACATTGTTCGCAATAAGTGATCACTTTTTGTGACTTATTTTTAGCAATCTTGCTACCCATGGTTGAAGCTATCTCTTTATAGCACTGACGACAAGTTCTTCTAGCTGCTCTTACCATACCATCTCTTTTTGATAAAAAATGTTTTATTCTTCTCGGTCTTACTAGGACTTCAGGTTCTTGTAGTTTCTGACATAGATGCTCCAATAACTGTTTTCTGAAATCTACGATTTGAATGCTTTTTTTTTGTTACATTTTTATACAATGTCAAAGCATTAACGATAGCAGTATTTAAAAGAAGATCTATCGCCAGTTTCTTGTACCATTTAACCGACTTACGCAAAGGTGTAGAATAGGCAGCCATTTGGTCCGACAAATCAACGGCTCCTTTTGCTCTATTATAATCACATATAATTTTGGGTTTTGAAACTATTTTTCCACGTTTTGTTACTGTATGAAATCCCGTAGAGTGCTTCGTCGACAAAACAAGAACTTCCCTCTTGTCTCGCCATTTCATGACAGTTATACCATCTGTGCTTTCCTTTGCTATATATGCCCCCTTTTTGAGCTTAGTGGAAATAACTCTCTTTGGTAGATGTTTCCTGTTTTTTCTTAGCGTGCCTACTAAGTGGGTTTCCTTCTCTAAGAGTTTTCGAGCCAAATCTAAACTGGTGTACCAATTATCTGTATAGAGTGTATGACCTTTATTGAAGAGATCACTGCATAACTCCATGACTACATTAGATGGGGTATTGTTTGTGGTTTCATTGTTTTTGCCGGCATATACGTTGACCTTGTACGTATACCCGGGAACAGTGCACAATTTGAATTCCTTAATCCCATACTTGTGTCGTTTTTGCTTGTTGTACTGTCGGAAAATGATTCTGCCACGAAAAGGGACAACGCTTTCATCGATGCACAAGTCTTCAGCAGGGGTATAATTTTTTTGAAAATTCTCATTCAAATCATTCAAAAGCTTACGTATACGATGAAGCCGATCTAATTTATTAAGTTCGTCTTCGGTAGAAAAATGCAACATTTGTAGCAGTAGCTCTAAACGATTGCGTGACATAATCGTTCGGGGATATGATTGACATATTATTGGGTCTTTAGACCAATAGTCCGCTATTCTGGGAAGTTTTACAATACCCATGAACAATAGTAACCCAAAAAGCTTTTTAATTTCAGTGGAGTCTGTGGGAATCCACTTACGAAGCCTTGCAAACTTAGAAGCTTCATTGCTGTGTGCAATTTTTTCTAAAGCGAATTTGTTAGTGCAGTCAGCTATGAGTTCAAAAATTTCATCCGTCACCATTAGTTTATAAAAAGCTGCAGGGGATTCGTGACACATGCTAATGCGAAGATGAGGTGTAAGGCCAGGATTTTCAGTAAAAGGTATGATACTTCTTTGGTTACCTTTGGGTGCTGTCCATACTCCTGAAGATGGTGTATTACCTGCATAATTAAATATTTATTTGTTATGAATACAAAGTCAATAATTTGAGGGTTTATTTGAAAAGTTTGTAATGAAATGCATAGTTATTTTAATTCATCTTTTAAAACACAAGCATAGCATGACACTTGTATTTACGTAAAGAGTTGAATATAGGTATTGTACCCAGGACTTGTGAATCAATTATTAGGTAGGTACATAAATAAAAAATCTATTAAAAACATAACCTTTTCCTTGCAGTCGGGTAAAAAAATGGTAGTAAAATAATGGTTAATGTTAAACTATTGAAATAAACAACTCAAATATAGGTTAGTTAAATAGTTAAAAATAAATTGCTTACCTGAAATGTCAGGGGTAACCCTAATAGTGGTATTTTCGGCATCGCTATCTTCACTATCTGACAGTATAACACAACGACGTCGCTTATGCAGTGATGGTCGGGCTATCAGTTCGTCATCAGAACTGAGCTGAAAGCTATTGTTTAGAAAATTTATTTCTACATTTTCAAGTTCCGTTAAGTCTTCTTGGGTTAAATCAAAGTCTTCAAAGTAATAATCCATTATAACCACAGCAATTTTACGTAAATTCGCCAAAAAGAGAATAACAAAACATCAGAACAACAACAGTAAATAATAACACGTGCACGTGTTCTATCATCACTGTACACACTAAATGCGGCTAGCGGGAATAACTTACACCGCGCGAGAAAGAAGCGCGGGCGCGCGGGGTGGGCCGCGCGGTGACCCCGCGGCCCCCGCAGACGTAATATCGAGATTTTATATCACCAGGCCACGGGGGTCACCAGTGACCGATTACAAGTTTCCTTAAGAAAATATCACGAAAACATGTTTAAATCAAATTAAATATGCAAATTTAGTCATTTTTTATTGTTTTGTGTCGATATTAACTTTAGCGAAAAATGATGGAATTGATGATTTCCACTAAGCCTGAACGGGTTTGCTTGAATCGCCCACCGGTGGGCCGCGTGGCGTTCAACGTGTTAAGGATTTAATAGAATAATAATTGATCTTTATTTTAAAACTAATGCGAATCTAAAGTAGTGAAGTCCCTTAAGTTAAAGTGTTATCGGATTTTTACTCGAGTTGGCCTTATACAATAAGTCTGCCTTATGCCTTAAATCCTGTAGTAATCGTATTCGTGTTATGTTTTTAGGTCTGCTGAAAACAAAAGAGATTCTTCAGAAAGTTTTATAGAAAATAGTGATGTAGAAACGGAAACACAGTTAATAACAAGAAGTTCAAATAGACCTAACATTATTGTTAATAGCAGTAATGACACCGTGTGTTCTGCTGAACATAACATGGAAATCATAAACACATCAACTATTTCCTTGTCTCGATCACATTCTTTTTTTAATAAATCTAATGAAAGTTCATATAGTACTACTGGTACCTTACTCAAGAACAACTCGATAAACTTGAGCGTCTTCAAAATTTTTGTATACGGTTCATATTCGGTTTGCGCAAATATGACCATGTTTCCGATTTCCGTGTGAAGCTCAAGTGGTTGCCAATTCGCCTTCGCCGGAATGCTCATATTCTTTCTCTTCTGTATAATGTGCTTTTTACTCCTTCCACCCCTCTTTATCTCAAGGATCGTTTTCAGTTTATCTGCGATTCCCACACGAAATCACTTAGGTCATCGGATAACTTGCGACTTAAAATGCCAATGCATTCCACTACTTTCTTAGATAAATCTTTTACTGTCCAAGCTGCTCGTCTGTGGAATGCATTGCCCGACCCAATAAAACGCGCCCAGTCATTGCCTGTATTTAAAAGACTTGTAAAAGAACACTACCTTTCACTGTTATTGTCGTTACAACATCTACTTTCATTGCCTATTGACTTTCGTTATATTGGAGTATGTATGCATTTATGTATTTATTATATAACATATGTATGTATTTGTGTATCTATTATAATATGATTTAAAATAAATATTCTTAATTTTATGTGTTACACCAATGTCAACCCCATTTCATGTCCAGGCTATCACTGTCCATTCCAGGTTGCCTGGAAGAGATCGCGGTATGCGATAAGGCCGCCCATTGTATGTATTTTAGTTTTAAGTTTCCTGTTCTATGTATTAACTTGGTGTACCTACAATAAAGCATATATAAATAAATAAATAAATACTGGAAACATTAATAATTACTCATGTAGTCCTGTTGTAGAAAATCCGTTGTAGAAGATTTCACGAATATTGACCAGATTAAAGCATCTCTAAACGTTGGAACAGAAATTGATGCATCCAATTGTGATGCCTTTGTGATCGCTCATTCATCACGTGAGTTAAATGATACAGGCGAAGAACTGGAGAATATACAGCCACTGTCATTGTCCAAGACTTACATAGACGACGTGCATAAGCCAACAGAGACAATACAGAACACCGCTGTTTGCACACTGTTTCTCGAAACCTCATCGCAAGAGGAAATTGTAAGTCGTGAAACTTCATTATATCCTACAATACTTAAAAATGTAGTAACAATTGATATTATAAATGATGACACTATGATGGCTGAAGGCCTACATCACGACGATGTTTTGGGCACAAGTTTTAATAATTCTTGTAATGATTTGATAACAAGCGAAAACGAAAACAATGTACTTTTTTTGGAAGTCATTACTGAAGGTAATTCAAAGAAAAAACGTCGTGTACTCCTGGGAAACGGTATTTTTGTCTGTTTTCCCAATCAACAAATTGTGCAATTGCTTCTGTCGATTTCTAACTTTTCTTGAAAAGATAAGCACTCAACAGCTCCATTTTTCATTATTTTATGTCAAAACTATTAATGTGGCCGAAGCGTCTGTGCCAAGCCCTACTAGAAGCCACTGCCATCGCTCCTAACAGTTGTTTTGATTTTACAATGTTTAATCTGTACCCACCATTTCTTTGAGTAGCTTCTTCAACACATTCATTCCGCTGATTATAAATGTGACATACATTTTGCTTGAATATTACTCAATTGCCACTGGGTATCATCTTTCTAACGGATAGGTTAGATGATAGGTTAAGTATGCACAAAACATTGTTGACATTTATGTTGTACTCTGAATCTGCCACACGAGTTGTTATCTGAAGATCTCTAGAACTATATCTCGAGTTCGACTTTAAAATCATGTGAGTGCTCGTGCCCGAATTCACATACCAGTCTAGGTCACTAAATTTGCCAGTAAGAAACATAAATGAGTTACATTGTTTTTCTTTTTGATTTTTGTAATGTCCACTACGCTTGCACTTATAACATTTTATAGTTTTTCTATTGTACCTTGGGTGCAAATAAATCAAGCCACTTCCTTTTTTCACGCATTATGGTTATTATTTTTAGTATTATGGAACGCATCGATTCGAAATAAATATCGCCTGAAAGGTTATTTAATAGCCTTTACAATGAGGGTAGTTAGTTGCCAAATTATCGTTTTAATTTAAAGTTTAGAGGGTAGAATAAAATTATCGAATTTATTTTGCTTATGACGTTTTGATTGTACTCCAATAAGAAAAGGTTAAATTGGGTTTTTTTTGTTTATTATACCCATATTGACGTGTTATTGTTGTCTTTATCTGTGTCTGTGTAATCAAATAGCCTTATAAAATGGATACTACACCAACGGAAGCTGCCCAAATTGTAGCTTTCTTGAAGCTGGACACGGACAACGTGAAGTGGCACGCATACTTCATTAGAGTCGTTCAAAGGTACAGCGGATATACCGCAGGTAACTGGAGATTGGTGCTTTTGTTCGGCGACCTTGTACCGGCAGACCACGCGCATGTATATAACGTGAGGACAGCTTTTTTGCAATCACTTCGTTGCGCGACCGTGGAGTTAATGCTATTCAGCTACAACAAGTGACAACCTCGTGACATTCGAAGTGTCGACATCAGTAGATGGACAGTGGAGACGAAGATTAAAGTGTTATGTTATAGCATTTTTCTGAATTGTTTGACTATTATACTTCAATGATGCATCCTCGAGATTTAATACACATTGTAGTACGACCTCCGTTGTACTACATTGCCACACAGTTCAAACACTAAAAAAAAGAAATGTTCGTTTGATAGTCTATGGCAGAGTCATAGTCTATGACATCTGTCAATGGTCTCGTCATTCGTTCTTCGTGTGTTGCATTGCTACAACCTGTTTTTATTTTTTATCAAATTCTATACTTTAAATACGGCGAAAAAGATCATGGGAAAAAGAAAACACGACTATGAAGAATATTTGAGATGTAAGAACCAACGATACGGAAATAAATTCAAGAAAAAACGTAAGTACCCGTCGTATCCACGTGCTTTTACTATCATAGTTTTTACTAATTACTTACGTCCTATATATATTGTTATCTTAATGAAATAACACTTGATGTTATTCTGATAACAAAATAGTATTTCTTAACGAGGTAACACGTAATGTTATCCAGAAATACAAAACTAAAATAGGTACTTTCTTAACGAGGTGGTACGCGATACTATCCTGAAAGTAACCGCCATTTTGTTTTCTCTCCACCAAAAAGTTCACCGTTGCAATCTCGAGTTCATGTGATGTATATGACGGAAACCATTGTTCGAAAACTATTATTGGTGAAATATCTGTCTTTAATACGGAACAAGATGCTCGAGAAAACCGCCCTTGTCACAAAATCAGACTTCTGGGGGGTTAACGAAACATCCACGACAGACATTCTTTCAGAGATTCTCGAAATCCTTGGTGAAGCAAAGAATATGGATCCCGCACTCGGAAAAAATATACTACAAGAAGTCTTTGAACGTTGGGAGGCAAGATGTATTCTATGGTTTGGACATTTAATAGACAAAGATTTTTCAGAAAATTGAAATCCTTGTGCCGTCGAAAATCACGTTAGTTCGTGCACTATAACTTAATCCTGAAGTCATGTCAATACTGTCGGTCATCATCATCATCATCATCATATCAGCCGAAAGACGTCCACTGCTGGACATAGGCCTCCCCCAAGCGTCGCCACATTGACCGGTCCCGTGCGTCTCGCAACCAGCGGATTCCCGCAACCTTCACCAGGTCATCGGCCTTCCAACGCAACGTCTTCCGGTTCGCGGTCGCCACTCCAGAACCTTTCTGCCCCATCGGCCATCCGTTCTGCGAGCAATGTGCCCTGCCCACTGCCACTTAAGTTTGGCAATTCTTCGGGCTATGTCGGTAACCTTGGTTCTCTTGCGGATCTCTACATTTCTGATTCGATCACGCAAGGAAATTCCGAGCATAGCCCTCTCCATTGCCCTTTGAGTGACTGTAAGTTTTCTGATGAGGCCCATTGTAAGCGACCACGTCTCAGATCCATATGTCATCACTGGCAACACACACTGGTCATAGACTTTCGTCTTGAGACACTGTGGTAAGTTGGACGAGAAGATACCGCGCAACTTCCCGAACGCTGCCCAGCCGAGTCGGATTCGACGGTTGACCTCTTTCTCGAAGTTGGCCCTACCCAACTGGATCGTTTGTCCCAGGTAGACATAGTCGCCCACAACTTCGAGTGTAGAGTCTCCTACCTTGATAGGAGTGGGTGTAACATGGGCATTCAACATCACCTTGGTTTTGTCCATGTTCATTCTAAGACCCACTCTTTCGGAAGCACTCCTGAGGTCATCGAGCATTTTACTGAGGTCCTCCATGGTCTCAGCCATAACCACTATATCGTCAGCAAACCGAAGGTGAGTGATGTACTCGCCATTGACGTTGATGCCCTCTCCAGTCCAGAACCTTGAAGACATCCTCCAGTGCAGCGGTAAACAGCTTCGGAGATATGACGTCTCCCTGTCTCACACCTCGCTGCAGAAGGACTGGTTCCGAGGTCTGATCCTGAAGTCGAACTGACATGGTGGCGTTTTTGTATAAACACTTCAACACTTCGATGTACCGGTAGTCAATTTGGCACCGTTGGAGAGACTGCAGTACAGCCCAAGTCTCGATCGAATCGAAGGCTTTCTCGTAGTCCACAAACGCTAAACAGAGAGGCAGATTGTACTCTTCGGTCTTCTGTATAACCTGCCGCAGCGTATGTATGTGGTCTACGGTGCTGAAGCCTTTACGGAATCCGGCTTGTTCGGGAGGCTGGAAATCGTCAAACCTGCGCGCGAGACGATTCGTGATGACTCTTGAAAACAGCTTGTAGACATGGCTAAGAAGTGTGATGGGCCTATAGTTCTTCAGTAAGGCATTGTCACCCTTCTTGAAGAAGAGTACCACCACACCCCTGCACCATGCCTGTGGCGTTTTCCCTTCGTGTATGACGGAATCAAACAGCTTCTGAAGGGCCTTAAGGATTGGTTTTCCACCCGCCTTCAGGAGTTCGGCCGTAATTCCGTCATCACCCGGTGCCTTGTTGTTACTACTATACTGTCGGTATCGGCCAAAAATGGCGAATTGGATGTTCTGAATAGAATACCAGAAATTGGCCAATTATTTCTTGATCTACCTACATCACGGACTGACATTCAACAGAAGAAAACTTGTTATACTACATTAGACAAAAACTTTTGGAATATAAACAAAGATAATAAAAGAGATGAATTTCTTCTTTGGTACTAAACTTCACAATTTAAAAAACTTAGTCGTGTGCGAGGTGAATGTGCGAGGTCCTCCTTGACGAACAAACAATGCGACTGCAGCGCCGACACCAACAGCCGCCGACATATAGGAGCAAAAAGTACGACAAAAGAAACTGCCGTTGAAAGTACACCCCGCAGATAGGATGAAACATAAGAATTCGTTAACAGATGATCATGTCATATTATGTTATGTTAATAGTTATAAAATACCGTTTATTGGGCAAATGGTTTAAAACTCTGAACACATATAACCACCATCACCTCATGGAAAAATAGTATTTATCCTTAATACGTTCATACCAACTCAACAATTTATAATGAGTAATAAACACTAGTACTGGACATAGTCTGGCTAATTATTAAACATTAGTACTGGACGTCCAGTATTAGTGTTCAATAATTTACTCAAACCAGTTGTCTCATTTGAGACATTATGGTCATACAGTGGTATTATAATACCTATATCACTTATATAATAGATACTTATGATTGACATAAATTCAGTGTGAAGCAATCTGCCTTGCCTTAGCCCAACCACTCGTATGTTGGGGTTGGCATCCAGTCTAACTGGATTCAGCTATTGCATTTTCAATTTACTTGGAGCAAACAAAATCAAATTCCTTAATACAAACATTTGATAGATGTTTAGCAATAAAATTAGAAAAAAGTTCATGTATACCAAACCGGATCTGCAAATTCTTAGGATTTCTTATCAACTCACTATGTATGTGTCTACAATTACTTGACTATAAAGTTAAGAGCATAAATAAACTAATCTATAAATATAACCGCAAATATAACGTCGTTAACCGAGACTTTGCAAAAATAATCGGTACATTAACAGCTGCATGTCCAGCTATAGCGTGTGGTTGGGGCATATACTAAATAATTAGAACGGGAGAAATATTCAGCACTTTCGAAGTCTGATGACAATCATAAGTCCGTAAGTCCTTAGGTGGAATAAAAAGAAATATCAATAAATTCATGATAGCTCCTTCGAACTGGTAATATTTATAGACTCTTCACATACAGGCTGAGGCTGCACTCAAGCCGTGTGTAGAAGATTTCTTATCCTTTGGCCAATTAGTGAAATGAAACAACACATTAACTTTTTTGAGTTACTGGCAACATTCTAAGTGTTTTTTAAAAATAAATAAAACTTACATGTTCGTCTTAGAAAAGACAATACGACTGCCATTGCACATATCAACAAACTGGGTGGCACTCTATACCCCCATTTTAATGATATAACTACGTAAGGCAATCGTGCAAACAAAAAGGTATATATATTTACACATATATATATATATATAAAATATAATATTAAACTAATGTTAAAATTTAATGATAGATTCTCGATGATTTAGAATTATTAACACAAAATTCGGATAACCTTTAATAGATTTCTTTACATCGTGCCCTAACAAAAAAATATGCAGTATATTTATCCAGGAAAGATGACCCAGACGCCTATGATATACACGCCTTTACAAATACCGTGGAAAAACTATCTTGTTTTAATGGTTTTCCACCTTTTGCTCTTATCATAAGATCCTAAAGATGATAATCTACGACAAAGCAACTGGCATGATTATCGTCTCTTATTGGCCTAGTCAACTCCCCTAAAAATTTCCCCTAGTTAAAAACTCTTTGTTTATGAGATAATGTTTCTCAAACCTAGTGGGAATAATTTATTATCTTCTTTCAGGGAACCACATCTTAAGTGGAAGAAACTTACCCTGGCTTGGGCTATATTGTCAAGGAATCGTACGTGTTTATTTTTTATTTTTCGTACCAAAGCAATAGCGTATTTTTTTGTCTAAGTAATGACATTATACAACCATAAGCATGTATAATGTCCCTTAAGGTGGTATTCTCGAGGATGCATCATTGAAGTATAATTTATGGTTAACTAAAGTTACATGTAAGTGAACTTCAGCCAAAATTATACGAAATGCTGCATCCGAAGAGATTTAACACGGCGCACGGTTGGCGCAGTGGTTGAGCAATTGACTGCTGCGCTGCGTGTCGCGGGTTCGATTCCCGCACGGAACAAAAATTTGTATGACCTACATATAATTGTTCCGGCTCTGGGTGTTTGTGTATGTGAGTTTATATGTTTGTAAACGCACCCACGATACAGGAAGAAATTCCTAGTGTGGGGCAACGTTTTTTTTAAAAAAAAAAAAAAAAAAAAACACACTCCCTACCCGTGTATTATATACCTATGCTATACATTTACCCTGAAATATTGTGGAATGGGATGAACTCTAAAACGAATGACGCGACCATTGACAGATGTCATAGACTATCAAACGAACATTTCTTTTGTTTTGTCTTTGTACTGTGTGGCAACGTAGTACAACGGAGGTCGTACTACAATGTGTATTAAATCTCTTCGGATGCAGCATTTCGTATAATTTTGGTTGAAGTTCACTTACAGGTAAGTTCAGTTAACCATAAAGAAGCTATGCCACAATTTATGTATTCAATGGGTATCATGGAAATAGTAATTACTACCCATATCATGTTATGGATATAGTAATAGTAAGTGTAGTTCCATGACAGGAATAAAAAGGGATTGCTCAAAGGATTAATGTCGAATGGGACACTTTTAATTGATTAACAGTGTTATATTTTATTATATAGCAAATACTTCAATGTTAAATGGATAATAATTAATGACTTATTTTATTAATTTTCATTGGATTGATTTGCAACACTTTTAAAATTAGTTTAATTTAAAAGTATTTAAAATGAAGGCAGGAGTGTTTATGTAATTTTGGCCAGGCATTCTGCGCCAACATGTTTTTTTCTCTCTCTTGTCGTGCACTCGAGTGTGAAAGAAAGCGAAATATTAAAAAGCATTGGATTGTATTATTGAATTAAGTTCTACTTGGAATAATATACGAGCTGTTGAAACGAACTCTGCGGTTTACTTTCCTAACTCCTGAAGTCTTTAGTTCAGAAGCCGGACAGTACAAAAGGATTAAATTCCTAACACGCCCACAAGAGCTTGGCATTTAAAGTTTTCTTAAGTCTTTAAGTTGGATATTAAGGTGTTGTTTTTTTTTTCCTTTTTGAAACAGATTAGATTTGGATAAATTAGGAATTACTTAATGAAGTCAAAGTAAATGATTTATTTATTTTGCCCCTAGATAATATATTGAATTTTAGTACATAGGTGTTGGGGATGACTAGTTCTGAAATTGTATGCCATAGTTGATGGCAGGACTATTATCAGGGAAACATTCTTAAGATTGGGTATCAAGAATGAAGCAGTTGAAATTATGATAAACTCAATATCCAAGAGTACACTAGATCAATACTCTCTTGCTATAACATGGGCAAAGTACTGTAAATTACATAACATTAATATTAACAATCCTACTTTAACAGATGTCACCAGACATTCAACTCAGAGATTCTATGAAGGTTTGTCTTATTGATGTTTAAAATCAATTAGATCTGCACTGGCCTTGATAATAGGTTAAGCACATTTAGGTACAGATGATAAAATAAAAAGACTTTTCAAGGGTTTTTTCAGGCTCAGACCTAAACCGAAGTATAATATTATATGGGATGTGTCTACTGTTTTAAATTATATTGAAAACAATTATAATCGGAAAATTGATTTAGTTGCTATTACCAAAAAAGACTGTGACCTTATTAATGTTAGCTACGAGCCAAAGGGGCCCAGACTATATCATTGATTAGTATTAACAATATTGTGATTAATGAAGACTGTATTATAATTAATAAGTTGATTAAGACATCAGGGCCAAATAGGATGCAACCCTTTTTGAATCTTCCCCTTTTTAATAGGGATAATATTTGCCCAGCCAAAGCGGTTATTAGTTATTTAGAGTTAACTAAATCAATAAGAATTTCTATAGATTAGAAATTCTTATTGATTTAGTTATTTCAACAAGGGAACCTTTTAAATCTGTGACACCTAGTACAATCAACCGCTGGGTTAAGAAAATTATGGAAGAGAGTGTAGTAGTATAGACATAAGTATATTCTCAGCACATAGCATTCGCCACGCTTCGACGTCGGCTGCCTATAGTAAAGGAGTAAACAAAGATGATATTAGAAGAGCGGCTGGTTGTACGGGTGCGGGTGTACCTTTGCTAGATTCTATAATAAACCTATTATAGATAATAGAAGCTTTTCAGAAGCAATATTTAATAATAATTAAACTAAATGACTAGGCAAAAAGACTGATTAATTTTACCTAAGGTTAATTAATTAAACTAATTATTTAATGAAAAATAGGATTTATTTTTTGTTATAATAATACGTCAAAGATTTCTTATGTTCAAAAATAAAGCTTTATTGATTTTACAACTTGACTTTAAACATCTACACTATCATCTTTCATCATACGAGGAGGAGACCACAATTTCACATAATTGAAGTCGAACCATACTTACAGGTAAGCTCGTTTGACTTCCTAATAATACTTACGTGAAAAATGAAGTGGCTCGATTTATTTACTCCCAAGTGTATATTTTTATATGGCAGTAGACATAAAGAAAAAAGGTACGGAGCCTTATTTACATGCTTAACTAGTAGAGCTATACATACAGAAATAGCAAATTCACTTAGTGCAGATTCAGCTATCGCCGCTCTCAGGCGATTTATAGGTAGGAGAGGTTGTCCAAAAGAAATATGGAGTGACAACGCTACCTGTTTCAAAGCGGCTGATAGGGAACTAGGAGCAAGCGCCTTAAGTGCTTTAGGCAGTGAGTCCGATGCGCGGTCGATAAGCTGGAGATACATACCTCCCGCGTCACCGTTCATGGGCGGAGCATGGGAGAGGATGGTGAGGGCATTCAAGGAAGCACTGTACGTCACACTGAAAGAAGTTCACCCATCAGACGAGACCCTCGCTACGCTACTAGTAGAAGTGGAAAATACGGTGAACTCCAGGCCACTCACGCATGTCATCGTGTCACCAGACGAGCCCGAAGTCCTCACGCCTAACCACATACTCATCGGCCCTAACTCCCATGTACCCTCACCGGGTAATTTCGCCGCAGCAGACATCACAGCACGGCACCAATGGCGGCGCGCTCAGACACTCGCAGACGTCTTCTGGCGAAGATGGGTACGTGAGTACCTACCGCTCGTACAAAACCGGCGGGAGCCCTACGGCAGTGGCACCTCACCCAAAGTCGGAGACGTCGTTATGATCTGCGAATCTAACCTCCCACGCAACACTTGGCCCAAGGGAAGGGTGACGAATGTGTTGCCAGGTGCAGACGGAGAGGTACGAGTTGTAGACGTGATAACCAAAGGACATGTACTCCGAAGACCAACGAAACGAATTGTCGTGCTCCCCACGGAGTCGCCTGATGGCGACGGCGGGAGAAATGTGCACGACAGCAACGTGCGTGTCTGTACCTGTCTGTTAGATTTAAGTAGGTACCTATATTATGTAAGGTGACGGAGCCGCGTGCCTGGCGACAAGTACAAACCTGCTCACGCCGCTCGGTCGCTTCGCGCGTTGCCGTTGGTCAGTCACAAAAATATGGCCGACCCACGCCCCCCGCGGATCGGTGGTTATAAAAGCCCCGCGGCCTGGCATTGTGCACGGCAGTCAACCGAAATTCTCTACCTAAGTCCACTCGCTGTAATTAATTTTACCTAAAATAAGTTGAATAAGTAAATTTGTAAAGACCATATAAATAAAACCATTTTATGTACCTACTTGTGCCGAATTTCAATGATACAGTCCGCTCGCTACAATGACGATATTACATGGCTCAAGAGCAGCTGAGATCCTTGGACATTAGTTCTAGCAAAATGAAAAGGGACTTTCCAAAAACGTTCAAAAGTGTTAATAGAGTCAGACTATTCAGTTGAACAATATTTTATAAATTATCCTGCCTTATAAAAACCCCCACATTGGTGCGTACAGTAAAGGGACAAAATTGCAGTCCCACCTCAATGTTTATAGTCACCTGCACGGTTCTGTGCATATAAATGTGTGCGTGAAGTTTTAACACAAACAATAAGACATCATACAGTCTAACTACGAGGTGAAGGGGCGTGGTCAACGCCACACAAAGATAAAAATATATACTTACTCGTTTCACTTAGATATAACTACAAAAGTCCGTGTCGAGCCGGTTCAAAACTAAGACTAAAATTCGTCATAGTAGTTATCGTAACTCGTGGCAGATTCGTGAGAGTGCCACTCCCAAAGCGGGATCCTAGTGAGCATCAAGATGGCGGGATCAAGTCTCCAATTTAAAATGTAGCACATTAAAGTGTTTGTACTACATATGTACTATTTGTACCCTAAACAAGACATTTGTACCTCTAAAGGTAAAGGAAGTATGTCATGACGTCCCTGGTCCCGCCACTTTGACGTCAAAGTGGCGGGACCTTCTGGAAGTGCTACTCAGAGGCAGGTAATACACCCCCGAAGACTTAGTACGACATATTATGTACAGATATATACTCAATTTTCAATATAATTGTAATTGTCAAATTCAAGTTATGTGAGAAAAACATTGGTCCCGCCAATTTGATGATTCATGTTATCGCTGAATTCATATGAAAATCGTTAGAACTCATGGAAACTCAAATGTGGAAACTTAGTACTTCCTTAGTACATGAACGTGTTTAATTTTCATATTCATAACTTAAGTACATCAAAAGTTATCTATCAATCATTCATTCATTCATCATCTTTCAAATGGACACATTTATGCAGTAATGAAACAACACAAAATGGTTTTGATAATTATTTATTACATATTGATCCAACTCCAATTATAATTGTTGCCTTAATGTTCTAATGACAAAAGTTACTTATACTTATAATAAAAAGAAAGTTTGATAACACTTATTTTTGCGCATATATTAAACAATTAGGCACTATGTACGTTTGACTCTTCATAACTTTCGTCTTTAAGTCATCGTAGCACTCCCACTTACCAATTATTCGAGAAACATGAGCTCGATAATGACCGATGCCGCTTGATGTAGGTGGAGCTATTAACTCTATAGCAGATATAATAGAATAGCATTTACCTTTTAAGACAATTTGTCTCGGAATATCAAAAATGCTAATTTTCTTTAGATCATTAAGTTCAAAAAATATAGTAGATGATAGTGAGTAGGATATGGTTTTGATTCCATTGCATCCAGATGCCCTGCATGATAACATTTGATCTTGAATCATTTCTTCAGCTGATTTATCGAGGGAAACTATCCCGGTGCTTAAAATATTAAAATCTAGAGGTAAAAACCCGATTGATCTTTTTCCTATTTCGTTGACTAAGCATTTGTCATTCGAGCAGTTTCTTATTTCATCTGCACTGTATAAAACATCGGCTAATATATGTTCAACAATGTAGGATATATTGCACTCGCAGTGTACTTGTATTACATTTTCGACGACAGTTTCTGTTTTAAAATATGATTTTAAAATGTGAAGTCTATCTTTATAAATAGAATCGGCGTTGGCATCTTTACTAGCTAGATTTTTAATGAATTTGCAGTAATCATGATCTGTATTATCAATTTTTACTTTTAATTGGTACTTTTCCAAGTAAGCTACAGCCAACGACTGTGACATGGCATCAAATGCACAAGTATTTACCCCTGTAACACCATCAATACTTTTTACCGTATTCCCATTTGATAATATAAAAACTTTTTTTATTTGTGTTTTTGCTGTGCGTGTTTTTCTTCCTTTTCCTCGCCAGTTTTCAACAAATGAAGGATTTTTGTCAAAAATAGAATCTGTATTTGAATTAATCTTTGCTGTGTTAGACTGTGACCGTTTACTAATCGACTTAGTTTTGTTGTCTTTTCCTAAATATAAATCACTCGATGCTAATTTTATTTCACCTGAGATATACTCGTAATGTTTCGTAATGAATTCATCTATTCTCAGCCTGTGCGATTTGGTTTTAAGATCGCAAAGAAGCGTCTTGATATTCTTAAAATAGCTAATATTAGATGAGGTAGGATTGCGTATTTCGCTACCGTACCCATTTTTCATTATGTTAGTCCATAGAGGCACTTGTTTCATCAATCTTAACAATGTATCAATCAGCGAAGGCAAGTAATATAAGTTTTCTGTGTTACTAAAATTTTCAGAAGTGAGATTATTAATAATTGTTTCTCTAGATATATGATCACTTAACCAATCAACTCTCATATCTACTTGGGATTTTTTCCTTTCATGTGTTTCTTCCCTTGTTTGTTCTTGATCTAAGAAACTTTTAACGTTATCGCTATTTTTGAAACAAGATTGATTGTATAAAATTTTGATCATATGGCTAGTATCAATTCTAATGTAAGTTTCGGGCAGGACGACGTTTTTTTGTTCAAATAATATACCAAATGATACTTCCAAATATTCTTTTGTTGTACTGCAGCGTGTAAAAGCTTTTACACATGCTCCAATAAGCGCAGAAGAGTCATCGCATATTACTTCTGCTGGTACTGGTTTTTTTTTACACCACTGATTCAGCCAGTCAGTTATTGTTTCTATAGTATGACTTTCGGATACCATCTGGAATAGTGGCACGCTGGTGTGCCCCTCATATGTTTTTAAAACACACACATATAAAAACAAGTGTTTAGTAAGTAAAATTTTAGAAAACGGGCCGAATTTCTTCAAAATACTCCCCGTAGCATCTAGACTTATTACTGCCCGCTGAGAATCATGAAGGTATTGACTGTAATATTTTTCTTGATCAGGAGACCAATAATGCACGATGAAATTTGGATGTAGTGATATTAATCTGATAAATTCATTATAGGGTGGAGTTTGAGCCATTAGCCATAAGGACATTGTTGGGTTTGAGTCACAACAAGTAGCCTTTCTTCCTTCATGCTTGATTTGGCGAAGAGTTCCTAGTGTTGGCAAGATAGGCGGTTCAACGTCGTTACTCTCCATCATAGAATGAGCTAACGAATTGCGTACAGATATAGCTGATGACATTTTTAGGTCATCACTTAATTCCTTTCTTTTCATAGATGACAATTTAATCTTTCTTTGAATTTTTTTGTTTAAAGTCTGGTTTGTGATTTTTTATTGAAACTTCACAGTTAGCTACTTTATCGGTAGGCCAATTTATAAGAACGTTAACAACCGCTTTACATTCTTTACATTTGCCGAAACAGCGGACAAATTCATCTTGTTTGATTGAATATGTTTTGAAATGCCAAGTGCATGGTATTTTGCTAACTTTCCATAACTCCTCTCTCAGTAGGCCTGCCCATTCTTGACTAGGTAAACACATTTTCTTACGATACTTTGATGTTGTTAAGCTGGGACAATTTCTCCTGACATATTTAACAATTGGCTGAATTTTACTCCATGCGTAAATATCTAAATGAAAAAGAAATTGTTCAGATACTACAGGTAATTTATCAGCATCGTAGTCACTACTTTCATCATGTTCTATTTCCTTAACACTATAATCGCTATCCGTTTCAGATTCAGTTTCATCAAAAAAATAATTGAAATTGCGTTTAACCGACAGGTATAAACTTTTCGGAGTCATTTTAAAATTGAGTTGTCTACTTGATATCAGTAAACAATAGATCATTCGATGATGGTATGCCGTGAATAAAAGTTGCTTTATAATTTTCAAATACTTTTATATAATTTTTAAACTTTTTTGGTCTTCCAACAAGAGTGTACTTTTCCTTCCTGTTTGTATTTTCTTTTTCATTGTTAATCCTTAACGTAGAACAGAATATAAAATATCTTATTAGGTCGTTCACGGAAATACGGATATTAAAATAGGCAATATTACTAAAATTAACAGTTGTTAACAAGTGAATTCATTCAGATACAGAAAGACAACACGGTTCCGCCGCAAAAAGCAGTATGGTTGAAACGCAATTGATTACCTACCCTCATGTTCAATAATATTTTCTCACAACTTATAAAACACGGTTAGGAGATAATTACCTGGTCAAATACAAACTACGTAAAGTAATAAGGGTTTCCACTGACCAAAATATATATCAGAATCATTAAGATAGTTTGTTTAATTTCTACATACATCTGTCCAATTCTATAAAAATAAAATGATCGATATCTATATATATATAAATGAATCCCTATTTCCCTTGGTCACGGCATCACGCGTGAACGGCTGGATCGATTTCGCCTATTCTTTTTTTGTTGTGTTTGTTATTGTTAGGAGAAGGTTCTTATGTAAAAAAAAATAAGAAAAAAATATTGGTACCTTACCTACCTAGGTAGGGTAGATAGGGTAGGGTAGATAGGGTAGGGTAGGTAGGGTAGGTAGGGTAGGTAGGGTAGGGTAGGTAGGGTAGGTAGGGTAGGTAGGGTAGGTAGGGTAGGTAGGGTAGGTAGGGTAGGTAGGGTAGGTAGGGTAGGTAGGGTAGGTATTTTTTTTATTTTTTTTTTGTTTTGGCAGTTGTGGAAAATCCTCCTAGGACGCCCCAAACTGCCTCGCCCAGAACGAGCCAGCCTGGTCAGTGTCGGACTCACTGAAGGTGCCTACCGACTAAAAACCACACCTGCCTCCAAGTTTTATTGCCGATATTAATTCAGCATTTAGTACTCTACGTTATGAATCTTTACTTAGGCCTACTTTGCACGAAAGACTCAACTCGGACAGTCTTACATGACATAACTCCCCGAGCCAAGCCTCTCGCGCAAGCGGGCCGAAGAATGAGTCTGGGTAATGTTAGTTGTGTTAGTAAAGGTTAGTATATTTTTTTTTTTTTTTTTTTTCCTTCTTTATTTTTTTTTTTTTTTATATTTTTTTTTTTGGTTTCTTAACTAAGTTTAGAAAAAACAATTCTTTTCCCAGCCGCTGCACGCCTCTCAAAGTTTCATGAACTTGACGGATTATGATTAAATTAATAGAACTAGAGCTAAAACATATACTATAAAATAAAACTTAATTGACTTTTACACACTTATATTTATAACGAAATTACAGCCTTTTATGCTGCCTACTTATAAAGTACTGCCAGCAACTCAAAATATCGAAAAACTATATCTACTAACTATATCGAACTGGACTTATAGACTAAACGATAACCGGCTGTGAAAAAGAGCTTAAAATATCTTAAATAACAAGGATCGACTAAAATTAACTAAAACTAATTAGATTTACTTAAAACTATGAAAAATTAAACAGGCAATGCAGCGGCACGGGTTAGAACCCCATAAAACTAAGCTTACAAACTAAGCACTAAATACATTATAATTATGTCAATTAGACTAGCCTTATGTTGTTACATCAGTAACAACTAAAGACCAATAAAACACAACAATTAAGATTTTTACCAGCTGCTGCACACCCCTTAAACTAAGACAAATAACTACATTAATAATAATTAAATTAAAATAAATGGAACTAAATTTAAAATAATACTAAACATATTTTATAAAATATAAAAAAAAAAAAAAATATTATTAACTTTTGCACACTTACACATTATGAAATTAGAGCCTGTCCTGCCGCTCACTTAAAAGCTACTGCCAACAACTTAAAAATACTTTAATCTATCCAATTATTTGCTTAATTTAAAACCTTAACTCATTATTAATTAACTTAGCTATGACTAATTAAAAACTACTACTGTAAATTTAAGAGTTTTTAGATATTACAGGACTTACAAACCATATATTAGCCTAGTGTGAAAAGGGACTAAACGTTATTTAAAAATAAAGACTGACTAAAATTACATTGAATAAAACTACTTTTATTTACTACATGATGCAGCAGCATGGATTCCTGAGGTTGCTATGGCAGGGTTGAGCCATTAGCCCTTGCCGCCCTGTACATAACGCGCTCAGCGAAGGCCAAGAACAGGTCCCGGCAATCGCCGTCACCAACCAGTTCACAAAAATTATCCAACGAGCGCCCCAGCCTCTGTTCGCAGTCGAACCTATCCCGCACGAATCGGGGGCAATCACTTAGTATGTGTTTTATTGTTTCAATTGTTTCGCCATCACAAACACAAGCCGGGTCGCCCGCCAGCCTAAATCTAAAAAGATATTCCCGTATGCCCCCATGTCCTGTAAGCAGTTGGGCCCTTAAGTTATTTGGGGGGCCTATCCTTTCTAAGACCTTATAAGCAGCTTTAACATCCTCAAAGAAGAGCCTGATACCTCTGCCCTGGTGAGTGTCAGCAACAAACCTCTCCTGCCATTTATCCAATGTAGTCTCTCTGATGGAGTGCTTAGCGAAGGACAGGGGGAAGTCGTCGTAGACCGGGCTAGTCTTGCGGTATAGTGCGGCTTCCTTGGCGAGCTCATCTGCCCTTTCGTTGCCCGGGATTCCTATGTGGGCCCTCACCCAAAACAGTAGAATTTCCCTGCCCTGCAGTTTGGCAGCAGCTACTGCTCGTTGAATACCCATAGCGATGCTGTTGAGTGTATTTGGGTCCGCAATTGACTCCAATGCTGACCGCGAGTCCGAAATAATGTTGGCTGAAATGGGCGGTTTTCTGTCTTCGGCGTATTTGATCGCTCTTCTGATCGCAACCATCTCTGCTTGAAAAACGGAGCAGTGATTACCTAACTTAAGGCCAAGCTTGGACACCTCCGTGCCACGCACCCAGCACGAAACTGCGGCCCCGACCCTGCCCTGGATTTTACTGCCATCCGTATAAAGACGGGGAAAGTCGTTTCCGACTTTGGCCAGGTCTTCGGGCGAATCGATGCACCGAAATTCCAACCTCGACCGAAGAGCAGGGTGAGGCAGCTCTGAGGGATGTGCACGCCGCTCCAGAGTTCTGCCCGGGAGCTCTTCTAGAGGCTTTCCTCTCTTGATCTCGTATATCTGCAGGTTCTCAATCGCACGCATGTCCAGGGGGATCACTCTTGCGATAACCGCTGCAGCAATCAGAGAGGTTGTCCGGTGTGCCTTTGAGATCTTGATTGCAAACATCCTGGTGATCGAGTTGAGCTTCTTCTTGGCGTATACTTTATCGGCGACCTGCGCCCAGGAGCTCGCTGCGTAGGTAATGACAGGTTCAACCACGCCGATGTAGATGGTCCTCAGGATGCTTGCATTCAGACCCCATTGCGCCCGTGCTGCCCTTGCCACCATCCTAAAGATGCCAGCAATTTTCTTAGTTGTCTCCTCTAGGTGTGGGAGGAAACTCAATCCAGAGTCCAGAGTGAGGCCAAGCAACTTAAGACGGTTGGAGATCGCAATTCTAGATTCGGAGAGGAAGAAGTTTGGTTGGTCGAATTTTAACTTTTTTGTGCAGATCATAGCTTGGGTTTTGTGAGGAGCAAATTTCATCTTCTGCTCCTTACCCCACCCCTCAACAACCGCGAGGGCTTCGTTGACAACGTCCTCCAGCTCCGTTCCCGTGTCTGCCTGTGCCACTGTCCTCCGCACCGCAGCCCCACCAGGGGCTCGCAGCGTTAACATCGCCGGCAAGAATGATCTCCTGCGTGCCGATCCTGTTGAGTGTCTCCTGAATCTCGTTGAGGTATCCGTCTACTTCTTTATTACCCTCGAGGTAAACATTGATTAGGCCAATCTTCAAATGGCCGATAAGTAATACAAGCGAGCACACATTTCCAGAATTCGACATTTGGTCGCATATAACTTTAATGTTTGGGTTAGTGACGACGACTGCCGCCTTAACGGGCGAGTCTCTGGAACCACGAGGATCCTGCACTACAGCGTGAGGCGCAGATAAAATGCCCTTTGAGCCCACGTAGGGCTCCTGGACGATTAATAAATCCGTACGATTTTTGACCGCGTCAACCAACGATTCCTTGGTGGCAGCAAGGCCACGGCCAAGGTTTACCTGCGCGAACTTAATCATCACCGGGGTGCCCTCAGCAGTAACTTACAGCTGACCTAGCGATGCGATCCCACTTAACCCACTCCGGGCAGAGGCCAGAGTAGGCTGCGTGGCCGGAACCGTCAGCTCTTTTATTCCGCGAACAGTTTATACACTGGGGGGACCTGGAGCGATTTGGGCACTCCCGGGTATCGTGTTCCTCCGAGCAGTACCCGCATTTTGGGGTTGAAAGGCAGTCCCGTGCCATATGCCCGTATCCCAGGCACTTATAGCACTGGACTACGGGGGACTGGTCCGAAGCCAGCACCACCTGATATCCCAGCTTCACTCGCTGTCCGTTTATACGCTGCCAAAGATCCGTACAAACCTCCAGGATCACATTTGTAGTGGTCGAAATTCTGCCCTTGGTTCTTCGTACGGTTCTGATCCTCCTACTCTCCGGAGGGAGGCCCTCAAACAACTTAGCGTTCTGCGTGATCAACGCTCCCTCAATTGCGGCGTTGTCCAAGTCATTGACGACACCGACGAGGCGAATCAAAGGGTTCTTTGGTGGTGGGGTTACTACGGCGAACCCCTGTGTAGACTCCTTTATAGCGTCCCCGAGGGCAGCTCTGTCCCGCTCCGAGACGCAGCCGAATGAAACCCTCTGATTCCGCAGCCTCCGTATACTACTGATCCCAACCCCAAGAGTAACAACATCAACCTTGGACTTAATCTTCTTTATAACATCGTCGCTGGTATGGCGGGGATCAACTGACTCCACTATGAGGCTATGAGTTCGGGCCGTGCCAAGGGCCTCCGCGTATGACTTTGGGTGGACACGGTTTTCGGGATGTGCATCACGGGCAGGTGGGGTATCTCTGTCTGTTGCGAACAACGCTCCACCCTCTATAAGGCTGCGCACATATTCAACCGACATTCTAATCGGCGCCGCAGTCTCCACCGTGGTATCCTGGAGGCACTTAACTTCCCTGCGAAGCTCTTCCACTTTGGAGCCCAAAAGCTCCGTAGTCTCCCTTGAAGGCAATTCCCCCCGGAGCTCCAGTAGGCCACTACGCACCTCCACTACAGTATCTTGCGTCTCCGAACACGTTTGCAGAATCCTCCGAATTTCTGGCTCGAAAGAGGGGGGCAGGGATGGGACGTCCAGAGTTGCCTCGCGCACCGCAGCAATTATATCGTCGGTAGACGAGTCCCCCAAGGGGCAGTCCTGTCGGCGTCGATTAAGAGCGGCCAGCTCCTGGCGGATGAGCATGAGCTCCGCGTGAAGATTCGACATCTCGGGGCCGTTGCCAATAACGGGGGCGGCTGCCTCTTGAACGCCTTGTGGCAGCACAGAAAGCAGAGCCACTCTGAGAGGCTCGAGCCCAGCAGACACGTCAGCCACTCTCGCCAGCACCGAACTAACCAGTTCGGGCGATTCTCTAAGGGCGAGTTGTGTGCTCCGCTTAAGCTCCTTAATGGGCTCACAAGCGTCGAATAGTAATATCTGGCGAAGCGACTCGACGTCGCCCGCCAGTTTCTCGACGCGAGCCTCGAGTCCTCTGTACTCCACCAATACACTTTCCAGTGTCCGAGCGTGTCTGCTGGCCTGGCGCTCCCTTTCCTTGGACATTCCTGCCCTCAGTCTGCACGACTCGACAATGTGCAGACTTCGGGAATCTGACAGTTTCAGGATCATTTCATACATAAGTTGGAGGGCCGAGACAACGTTTTCTCGTATCTCCCTCTTCAGGTTCCCAGACTATTCGAGGTCGAGCTTCGCCTTCTGGAGAATAGAGCCCGCCTGACGCGGCATCTCATTAAGGATGATTCGACGGCCGTCGACCGTCCTGGTGGAGTCGCATGAGTTAACCGACACGTCCGAATCACATTCCTCCGTCTCAACAGGCACGACCGCCATGGCTTGCTTGATTTGAGTTTGAATCCGAAGGTCACCCGGAGCCGATCTGGGACCAACCACGCCCGGTCTGACCTCTTCCCTAATCGGTGTCGACGAGTGAGGGAAGTCCCCCAAATCCAAGGCATCCGAGTACGCGGGAGAAGCGCCAGCTTCCGGGAAGTTCGGCAACTGGGAGTCGATATCGCGATCCGGGGTAGATTCCGTACAAGCAACTGGAGGCTGATCCCGACCCGAGGGGTCCGAAGCCGCATCCACCGTCACCGCCGCTGTCCTGGCTGCCTCCTCGCGCATTTCTGAGCCCGCTTCAGACACAGGTGCTTTGCCGGCAGCTTTTGTCCTCGCGCGCTGTACAACCGGGGGGATCTGCGCCGCTGCCTTAGCCGAACGCTTGGGTGGGGGAGGGATGTTTTTGGACATGGTGGATGGTTTAAAGGGGGTGAGTGGCAGGAAGGGGGGTGTTACAAACTATGGGAAGGAAGGGGTAGGGGTTGTCTGCCGGGGCCAAACGAACAGGCTCCTCGGGCAGATTAGGAGGGACCCAAACTCGGGGGTTTTTTTTTTTTTTTTTTTTTTTTTTTTTTTTTTTTTTTTTTCCGGTGTTAACTAGCGGGCCTAACCAACCGAGCTCCTCAAGCTGGTCACCCTGAACCCAAACACAATGGGTTTATTTTGTCCAGGGGCAAAGATACCCCGAGGGGGGTAAAGTAATATGAGAGGGGTTGGGGGAAGGCCAAAAACCAAAGTTCAGAGGGAGTGAAGGCGAGGGGTGGTAGTCCCGAGTGGGTCCCTTAGGATCTCGGGGAATAGGGGGGCAGGGGGGTGTAGTGTCCTAAGGGGGGAGGGGAGGTCCTGAAGGGGGTATGAATTACAATAGATATATAAATATGTTTATAATATAAGGTGAGTCTAGGCAACTGTAGTAGCCTTGACAGAATTTTGGGGGTGCCGAAAAAGGGGGTCAGCAAGGAAATTTAGGGGGTCTATCATATACCCAGTCCAGATTGGGAGGGGTGTATTCTATGGGGGAGAAAATTTCGTCCGTTTTGATATTCCCAGCCGTTCCCGAGATATTTGAGGTTTAGTAAAAATAATTATGACGAAAATATTAAATGAATTTATAAATTTATAATTAAAATATAATTGAAATTGTTGACCTATAATTGAAATATCATTGACAATAATTAAAATTTAGAAGAAATTGGTCCCATCGGGTAACGATAATTACTAAAATATGTTTTAGAATTTTACGGTTGAGCGGCCGGGAAAAACAAAGCGGTAAGTAAAATTTTGTTAAACTATTTGAGACAAAAAAAAAATTTTTTTTTTGAGGATATGGGACAACAAGGAGGGTAGTCCGGTGTAAAGGCGGGATAACACGCTCTGTCACCGATGTGAAACTCCAGGTTCAGTTCCCGATTTATATACTTAATTTACTTAATTTAATAAACTTAAGTGCCCAAAAACACAACAGTACAGAACAGTTATCACAGCATCAATTTTTATCATAGTCCGTCAGGTTGTCAGCAAAGTATATTGGCTTTCATGTTTTATTTTAATATTATAAATTATTAATTTATTAATTTTACCCTTTCTACCTTATGCGCGAACAGGGTTAAAATTATGGTAAATACGTTTTTAACTGGGGAGAAAAGTTCGAGACTGGGGATAATTTCGTAATTTACCCCGAGCTTTACACAGGGGCGTCGCAGAAGAATAAGGTCTGGTTGTGGAGGTAGTCCTTCCAGAGAAACAAAGCTATCAATGGTTATATTCCCTCTAAGACTTCCCGTTTAGGAGATAAAGGCCTTAACACACAACTCGTAAACAAGTATATGTCGGGGAAAAAGTCCCACGACCTGGGGGAGGCTGTATCTTAGAAACTAGTTGTTGAAATTACCTGAAATTCAATTTATTGTGTACTAGTAGCTGATGGCTACTAGTGTTAAAAGTAAAAACCTTCAAATCTTTAGTTACTTTGATTTCCTATTTTAATTTCCAGTTAAAACCAATTTACTTTGCCGTCGGAAATTTACTAAACATACAGTAATTTCAAGAAATATGGCTAATTTGATGTCCGATTTCTATGATTTCTCGCACATGGGTCAGGTGACGGCCAGGCAAGCCCCCACAAGAATTTGGGACCAGTTCGTCACTAATCCCGCGAGATTTCGTGGTCGGGGAAAGTTGTTGTTGTTTTGACCGCTGAACAGAACTTTTGTAATTTTGTAAGTTGATTTTCACTGTGTTCACTTGAGATATTTTAAGTTCTAAAAATACCTTCAGGGTCCGTGTCCTGCTCTCCGTTAGGGGGAGTGGTCCAAATTATTATTTTGGCCCAAAAATTTGGACCTAGTGAACTCGTGGTTTTCTGTAATGCCGCTTGTATTTCCGCACACACGCGCGGAAGCGGTAGGGTAGGTAGGGTAGGTAGGGTAGGTAGGATAGGTAGGGTAGGTAGGGTAGGTAGGGTAGATAGGATAGGGTAGGTAGGTAAAGTAGGGTAGGTTAGGTAGGGAGGTAGGGTAGGGTAGGGTAGGTTAGGTAGGGAGGTAGGGTAGGTACGGTAGATGAATATTTGGTGTTTTTATGGCAAAACAAAGTTTGCCGGGTCAGCTAGTTTTATAATAAAATATGTTACTTAAATTATTTATTTATCGATAGGCTCGCGTTTTACCACTAACCACAAACCCACAAATTACACAGTTTTACCACTAACCACAAACCCACAAATTACACACGTTCATGTACTTAAGCATGAAAAAAGTAAATATATAATTATCAAAACCAATTTGGGTTGTTTCATTTCTGCATAGATGTGTCCATTTCAAAGATAACGATGATTGATAGATAACTTTTGATGTACTTAAGTTATGAATATAAAAATTACACACGTTCATGTACTAAGGACGTACTAAGTTTCCACATTTGAGTTTCCATGAGTTCTAACGATTATCATATGAATTCAGCGATAACATGAATCATCAAATTGGCGGGACCAATGTTTTTCTCATATAACTTGAATTTGACAATTACAATTTTATTGAAAATTGAGTATATATCTGTAAATATGTAGTACTAAGTCTTCGGGGGTGAATTACCTGCCTCTGAGTAGCGCTACCAGAAGGTCCCGCCACTTTGACGTCAAAGTGGCGGGACCAGGGACGTCATGACATACTTCCTTTACCTTTAGAGGTACAAATGTCTTGTTTAGGGTACAAATAGTACATATGTAGTACAAACACTTTAATGTGATACATTTTAAATTGGAGACTTGATCCCGCCATCTTGATGCTCACGGATCCTAATAGACGCGAGTTCAAATCTCGGCTGCACGCAGTTTCTTTTTGTATTTTTGGTAACTTAGACTCATGGTAACAAATAATGACTAGTAAGTTACGCAAAAGATATGCATCTAAGAATAGGTATAAAATAAAAATAAAAGATTTTTATGCATCCTTTTTTAATATTGTTCATACCCAACCATTAAAAAAGAAAACATGTTGAAAATAAAGTAATTTATTGATTTAATAAATTTTATTAACACTAATTTAAATAGTAGGCAGATAAAAAAAGATAGATAAGTTTTAATTTTTAAATAATAATATGATAACTATTATTATTGAGGCTATAGCTTAATTATTCGTTTTCACTAGGAAAAGAGGATTGAAGCTTAACCTTAACAATACAATGCTAAATATTTATTATTGCCAGGACATCGCCTGTTTCAATACAAACCAAATATTGATTTAAATAATATGATGTTTACATAGAATACCGTTAATAGTTAAAACAATCAATTTAATAGTAATAAATAATAATATTGTAATACAATTAAAACTTTTTTTTACATTATAAATTATTTCTTAGATCGGTTTAAATATTTTTATTCACATTAAGACAAATTGTCACTTACAATACAACAATATGCTAACATTTTAGAAGTATTATCCCAGTGAGGGTAAAAGAAAAACAAATGATTCGTTGTCGACTACATATGAAACGAATTCAACACATTCTCGAGATAAGGCGGGGGCCAAGTTAAAAGATTTCAAACACTGATTTTAGTTTGTAAGCACGATAGAATAAAATAAAGAAATTCAATGCAGTGTCTCGTCATTGTAAAACAAACAAAACAAATTATTAATCCATATTATTTTATGATAAATAATTAGTTTAAAAAAACTAAATTAAGTCGCTTCTTTCCTTCGGCATGGAGTGCGCGGTGAACAGTGCGCAATGACGTAGGTATCGAATTCACTAGCAAAACGCCAAGTTGGTATAAAACCTTAACAGTCTTATTACAAAATGCGGTTTAACTAAAAACCCTGGTTTAAATCTCTATAAACTGTGGTTTAGACAAAAATGATATTACAAATAGTGGTTTATCGATAAACCATAGACCAAATCATGGTCTAACGCTAAACCTTGCCGGCCCCTAGTTTAACGATGGTCTAAGTCAAGACTAAATCGTATCTGTCAAAGTTTCTCTTTTAGGTTATAGCATCTTTTCATTGTTTTTTACCCGAAAATGGATATTAACATGGTCGATCTAATTGATATTGAGGATATTGAAGCCGCTGAGTTGTTGGAAATTCCACGCCGACACAACATAAATCGTGTTCGAATTAATCCCTTCGTGGAATTATCCGATGAAGATTTCAGGAAAAAGTATAGGTTCACTAAACGTTATGCATTGAAAATAGTGGACTTACTAAGAGAAGATTTAACTAGAGATGCTCGAGGATGCCCTGTTTCTCCCGAAATACAAGTGGTTTGCGCATTACGAAGCTGGGCTCGACATAAAGTAAGTAGATTGAAAGCTGAACAATTTTCAAAACATTGACAGCAATTTATATTAAATTATGTTTGTGTATCCTATGTTCCAAACTAATATTGTGTTATTGTTTTAATAGATCCAAGATGAAACAGCCGATTTGCACGGAGTCTCACAACCTTTTATAAGTAAGATATGCAAAAGAATTGCAGAAGCCTTAGCCCGAATATCTCATAGATTTATAAAAATGCCTGCTACATTGGCAGATCAAGAAGAAGCAATACAAAAATTTCGCAGAATTGCAAATTTCCCTACAGTAATTGGTGCAATTGACTGTACTCACATCAAAATAAAAAAGTTAAGTGAAGATGGTGGTCAACTATATATTAACCGCAAAGGATTTCCATCAATTAATGTCCAGGTATTATTGATTTTACATCTATATTTTTCTTCCAAAATAAAAGAATAACGACTTTTGTCCACAGCCCCCATCCCTGATGAGGCATCGGTTAGTGTTGAAAAGTAGTCTAACCTACCATCATTCACAGTGTCCATGTGTAATGTTTAAATTACAATACAATATAATAACAACCCGCTCTGGTTTTGCATGGAATATGGATGCAGTGGAAAACTACAATTAGGATGTTTTGTGCGTACAGAACTTTCCTAAAAAATATTTAAATAACAATAAAAAACCATTTTAAAATCTGGTGGTTTAGGAGTGAGTGGAAATACAAACAGAAAATGACTTTGTTCTATAATATGTAGTGATAGTGAATAGTCATGCTTATTTATGTAATATTAAAATATTTAACTATTGTTCCAGGTAGTTTGCGATGCAGATTTAAAAATCATGGACATTGTTACTAGGTGGCGTGGGAGTGTTCATGATTCACGAATATTTAGAGAAAGTCGTTTGAAGCAGCGATTTGAGGCTGGTGCTTTCTTAGGCATATTGCTAGGAGACAGTGGCTATGCTTGCACATCATATTTGCTAACTCCATTACTGAATACTGCAACACCTCAAGAGGAAAAATACAACAGTGCTCACATTAGGACCAGAAATGCAGTGGAAAGATGTTTTGGGTTGTGGAAGCAGAGGTTCCGCTGTTTATTAAGAGGCCTTTACTGCAACATTGAAACTGCAAAAAAAACTATTGTGGCATGTGCTGTATTGCACAATATTGCCATAGATATGAAGAAAGATGTGTTTCATAGTGGGTTTGATGACAATGATGTTAGCATCATTGTCATCAAACCCACTATGAAACACATCTTTAAAAAAAGTTTTTTTCATAGAAGCACCTGAAGCAGTAGTTTTACCAGTGGAAAACAATATACGTGGAAATGTTAGAAGACGGCAATTCATTGAAAGACACTTTTAATTAAAATAATATATTTATACCTTAAATAATTCTAATTCTTTAATATCTTAAAAGTTTAATTTTCTTTCAGTCATTAGTTTCTCTTGTAAATAACATTTTTAACTGCACATAGTATCTGAAAATAAATATTAGATGATAAATATGATGTTTGTAGAACAACAACTTATTTATAATTATAGCATAGATTTTTTTTACATAGTTACTAATTATTATTTTATCATAAAAATTTTGGTTTATTACATTTGTATTTTTAATATTATTGTGAAGTAAAATCTCTCCTTATAAATATACCTGTTGGTATTATGTATAGTATTTTTGGTTAAGATTTTTATGATAATATTAAATAGTAATTACAAATAAGAATAAGATAATAATACTATTGTAAATAAAATTTATTTCTTTCTGGTTTTAATCTATATATTTCATTGTAGTAGACACTTTTATTTTAGAAATTTTCGAAGCAAATATGTATGTTAAAACAAAATTTCCCTCACCAGTTAATATTTACTAAGTACTAGAGTTCTTCCTTTGCTCTAATAATTCAATTTCCAGTTGCAGTTTTTTAATTTTTTATTCAGCAATTTTAATATTGTACTGATGCTCCACTTCCAGCATATCTAATTGTTTTTTTTTTTAAATTCCTTGTTGCTCTTCACTATTGTTTCTTGCATTGTTTCTTTTCTGTAAAATATTTATGTAGTGTTAGTCATACTAAGCAAGTAGTACGAATTATATTCTAAGATAATCTCACTTACATGTTTTGATGAGCCTTTTTTTTTGAAATCTTCTCTTTATTTGTAAGAGTAGTTCTCACATTTACCTTTGGAGTACCTGAAAGTATTAAAATTATTTAAGCAGTCTGCAAATTGCATTTTTGTATTCTATATCTTTTTCCTAATGTTTCTTAGTTATTTTTATTCAAAAATATTCAATGTACAGAGACGGCAAGTCTATGATTTTATTATATGTATAGATATGGTCAAATTAAAGGATTACAATACTTATTAAAATGAATAGAAGAATTATTATTTTTACCTTAGTCCATTATAGGTTCTACCCCATCATTAATTTCAGGAGGTATGATTGTTGAAAAAGAGTCTGTACTAGGCCCAGCTGTTACTTCAACATCTTCTGGGGGATTTAATTCAACCTACAAGTATTGATTATTAAACATACTTTATAGACACAAAATCACGCCTTTTTCCCATGGGGGTAGGCAGAAACTACAGAATGCCACCTGCTACGATCCTTACACACTTTATATTAATTTAAACAGTGTTTATATTAAGTAAAGAGCATTATTATGCGTACCACAGTTCTAATAACATCACTGTCGTAGTTGTTGTATTCCACAACGAAATCGTGTGGAGCAATAGCCATAATCGCCATATCTTCTTGAGAAGGCGATTTGGGCTTTTCACCACCCCCTGTCTGCATCTGATATTGCCTATGAGTGGACAAGTTAGCTTTTGCCGCAAGCTTCATTCTCTTCCATGCTAATTTCACTTCACTTTCAGACCTATTTTTGCCCATAAGTTCATTAAGTCTGAAAATATTTTATTATTATTGTTAATTTGCATTGTTAACGGGTCACATAAGAATAACAAACTAAACACTTACTTCTTTGCTATATTCTTCCACTCTTGTACCTTTTTAATATTGGAGGAAGTCCTCGTACTTTTGTCCTCGATTATGTGGCGTGATTGCGCAATTATCTCGCGTAGTATATCCTATAACGTTTAAAATTAGGTTTAAAACTTAAAATCCGTCTCTTATTTATTGTTTAACTTACTTAATCAATAAATTAGAGACGGATTTCAAATTCATCGAAGTAATTTATGTTTACTTACTTTTTCCTCGCTACTCCAATTCTCAGATCGTTTTTTCTTTTGTTGTTCCATCACAATTAATATCAAAATGAAGAAGAAAGTAATATTATTAACAAAGAGAGTAAGAAGAAAGAAGAAAGTAATATTATTAACAAAGAGAGAGTTAACTATTAGTCTGTTAGAGACTTCGATAGCTTAAAAATTCCAATTCCAAAGCTAAATGAACTTGGGATGATTTTGTTTGGTGTTAGTTTCATATAACGCGCGGGAATGCTATGTTTCGTTACACGTAGGTATTATGTCTTATTAGTAATTACGATAT
The DNA here is from genome assembly GCA_945859665.1 of Anorthoa munda. Classification (NCBI taxonomy): domain Eukaryota; kingdom Metazoa; phylum Arthropoda; class Insecta; order Lepidoptera; family Noctuidae; genus Anorthoa; species Anorthoa munda. The sequence continues at coordinate 29,777,307 of OX243899.1, read as the reverse complement.
TAAGCAATGTGTTGAAAGCTAAACAAAACTGCAATCCACGAATTATCTAATGTTTATATCCATTATCCATGCAAAAAAAACAAATCACAATATTTTTAACACTCTTAAACATCATTTAATCCTTATCGTATTATCAAAACGATTTCATTTCTGGGCATACGGAACGTTGCAATTGAATGATATTATGGTGAACGAATGATATTTGTATTTATCTGTGGTTGTTATATTGACAATGGTTCAAATGACGGTACTATGAAGACCACGGTTTTTTAAAGTTAATAAATACGGACAAATTTAGACCATGGTTCTGCAGATAAGCTCGGACTTGATAGTACAGGTTTAAACCAAGGTTTATTTCGTTTTTTGTAATAAGACTGTAAATGTATTTTATTATTATAATATTTCTTTTAGACATTTTTAATTGCTTTAAATTTTATTATTTTATTTTATCAATTTTTATTATCCTGACATTTAATTTTTTATACTTTTGTGACATGACATGTTTTAATATCGTTATGACAGTGTTGCTGACAATTTAATTTTGGCTTTGATAGATTTAATTTTTTAATGTATTCAGTATTTTTTAAGTCTGAAATGATGAATGACATTTTATTTTATTTTAATTTTGAATTGATATTCATTTATTATTTTTAATGTAATGCATGAATGTAATAAGATTATGGACTACTGTGTCTGAAAATAAATAAATTATTATTATTATAAAACCATTGTTTTCATATTCATTCATCATAAAACTTCATTGAGACTGACTTATAAGCGGTGGCCTGCAACTTCGTGCACGATTCTTGCGACTTCCTTCTTCCTCAAACCTCGTTATTCAAAGAATCACAGTTCTGATCTAAAAAATAAAAAAAAACACTTATTAAACATTTCAAAAAAACGATTTATTTGCTTAATTGACACAAAATTATCAAGCACCATATTTCAAAAAATATCTCATTATTTTTATAATATAACATTTCATCAGAAATTTGTGATTTTATTTAGCTTATTCTTATTTAAAGCAACAATGTGTGCACTAATTTCTTAACTTATATTTGCTTGCATTATGATATTCAAATAAACACCGCTATTATAATACCTCGAACGCTCTGATTAAAGTTCACGAACCAACAACGTCGTATTAAGTGTTTCTTTAGCAAATCATATTGTTTCAATATACCCTCGTCTTCGGTGATGTTACCGAATAAAATAAAAAGTTCTACCCTCATTCAAATGCAATGCTCAAGATCCAATTAACTAAACACTTAACGCAAATCTTCCTAACAACTGAACACATTAGCGACGACCATAATATTATTAAAATAATAATAAAAAAAATATGCTACGGTATTTAATATTTTTCGATCATTTATGAGATTATATTTAAAAAGTTACAAATATTTATTAATATTTATGCTTTCAATTTAAATGAAGAAATAGATTGTATTAAATTATAATTATAATAATTTGATTATTTTTTAAGTTAAAAATAATATTTTTTAATTTATAAAATGTGTATAGAAAAATAAAATAATACTATTTTTATGTTGTTACGGGATTTGAACTAGTCTTATAGTGGTTTATCTAGCGGTGTCAACCGCTAGGCCAGATGGACACTTATGTTAGACAATGAAATTAAATACCTCATTCTAACCAAACTAACTTAAAGTTAAATGATTATCTATCGCGCTCTCTAGGATTCTTGATGAATATACAGGGTGTCCCAGAAATCGACGTCAAGCCGTAAATGGGTGATAGACCAAGTTATAACAGTTCTCAGAAAAATACTAAAAAAAATCTATCTCATGTTTTTAAAAATTTATGGTCACTTTAAAAATTTACTAAAAAAATCAATCCCTGTAATGGTTCTTTAACTCCAATTGCTACAAATCCCATAATTTATCTAATTTTTTTATTATTATGTAATCTTGAATAATGCTTGTGTAGATTTTTGCCTAAAATTCAAAGCCAACTCCTCCTACTTGGAAGAAAATTAAACTTTTTCAAAACCAAATTATTCAAATTTACTATTTCGCCCAACTTTAACTGACTGTACTGAAAAAAAAATGTACTACGCTATTTTGGCAAGTAACATGAAAAATTGGCGCATTTAATAAGGATTCAAAAATGGTGTAACACTTGCTAGATTACGTTTTCAATAATTGGTCAAGTTTTTTTTTGTAAATAGTCTCAGTTTTTACACAAAATGTCCATACTTCCTTAAAATGACTTTAGCTTACCTAAAGCTTTGCTAAACTCCGTTTCTAGTTCGATGGAGAGAGTCATTTTACGAAGTGTGAGCGAGACAGAGAGTGACGCCACCTTTATCAGTGACACAACCTTTATCATGAAACGGAGATACAATTTACCGATGAGTGCGAATGAGACAGCAGTAGTTATTGTTCTGTTTTGTAAGCGCAGACGCACACACAATTACAAATCAGTACGTTACGCTGCTTTGTTTACTGCGCATCTCCGTATTCGTTCATGTTGATTCCGGACTTACCACTTTTTGCGTTGTTTTCTGGACTTAATTGCTTGTGATTTGGACTGTTTAATTCCTCTTTCTGACGACCTGTGCTTTACTCTGGACTGTTGCTGATCCTGTGATTGTGTAGTACTACCATGGCTGTGTACACTGCATTGGAATATGCGAACATGCACCTCGTTTATGGGGAATGCAGATGCAATGCCAATGCAGCCGCTAGACTTTATCGTGAGAGGTACCCGAACAATCGTCACCCAGATCATCGAGTTTTTATTAATGTGCACCGTTCACTATCAGAGGGACGATTCCCTAACCAAGTACATGGTGAAGGAAGACATCGTAATCCGTACGAAGACGTCGTACTACAAGCAGTCCAAGAAGACCCAAGTGCTTCTGTACGTGGAATCGAAACAAGCACAGGTGTATCTAAGAGTACCGCCCACCGAATCTTAAAAAAGAACGAGTTCCACCCGTATCATGTACAGCGAGTACAATCATTACTGACATGGGATTACGCTCCCAGAGTTGCGTTTTGGCAAAGGATGCTAGAAAGGCACAGAGAAGACCCTCGATTCTTAGAGAAGATTTTATGGACCGATGAGTCAACATTTAAAAAAGATGGCTACATGAATTTGCACAATTTGCACGAGTGGCATGTAGAAAATCCAAATTTGATGAGGCAAGATAAGTCACAGTATCGATTTAAAGTAAACATGTGGACCGGGATACTAAATGGCAAAATAATTGGACCTTTTGAGCTGCCAGAGATTTTGAATGGCGCAGTTTATTTGGATTTTCTTCAAAATACTTTACCAGATTTATTAGAAGACGTGCCACTGAACGTTTACAGGGAAATGTGGTTCCAGCAAGATGGCTGCCCAGCGCATTATGCCCGTTTAGTAAGAGAACATCTTGATGAAGAATACCCGCTCAGGTGGATAGGGCGCGGTGGGACAATCTTGTGGCCACCCCGTTCGCCTGATTTAAATCCCCTAGATTTTTTTACTGGGGAGCGGTAAAAGAGAAAGTGTACTCAAAAACAATAGAGAATTTAGCCGAGCTGCGGGAAAGAATAACGGAAGCCGTTGTCTTTGTAAATAGGGGAAGATTTGCCCGGAAAATAACCAGATCTTTTTTAAGAAGATGTCGTGCTTGCATTGCCGTCGAAGGAAGGCAGTTTGAACATTTATTGTAATAAAAAAAAAAAAAATCTGATAATTTGTTTTTTTTTTCTAAGATGAGAAAACTGGTCCTGACTTAAAGTAAAAAGGTTGAGTCACTATCATAACTTTGCTCTTAAATTACGTAAAATTTCGATTTCTTATCTCGCTCACACTTCGTAAAATGACTCTCTCCGTCTCTATCGAACTAGAAACGGAGTTTAGCAAAGCTTTAGGTAAGCTAAAGTCATTTTAAGGAAGTATGGACATTTTGGGTAAAAACCGATACTATTTACAAAAAAAAATTTGACCAATTATTGAAAACGTAATCTAGCAAGTGTTACACCATTTTTGAATCCTTATTAAATGCGCCAATTTTTCATGTTACTTGCCAAACTAGCGTAGTACATTTTTTTTTCAGTACAGTCAGTTAAAGTTGGGCGAAACAGTAAATTTGAATAATTTGGTTTTGAAAAAGTTTAATTTTCTTCTAAGTAGGAGGAGTTGGCTTTAAATTTTAGGCAACAATCTACACAAGCATTATTCAAGATTACATAATAATAATTTTTTTTGATAAATTATGGGATTTGTAGCAATTGGAGTTAAAGAACCATTACAGGGATTGATTTTTTTATTAAATTTTTAAAGTGAACATAATTTTTTTTAAACATGAGATAGATTTTTTTTCGTATTTTTCTGAGAACTGTTATAACTTGGTCTATCACCCATTTACGGCTTGACGTCGATTTCTGGGACATCCTGTATATACGGCAGTAAGTGCGATCGATGTTGGCGACAAAACGTGTGGGTATTGTGTTTGAAATCTACCCACAATGTTATAAAGTGTAGGTAAACGTTTGTTTTATATTATAATAGTAATATTAACTACTAATGAGGATGGATTTGAAACACCATCACCCACATGTTTTGTGATTTTAATAAATAGTATGACGTTGCGGCCATGTCGCTTTCTCATTGGTTCATTATGAACCAATGAGAAAGCATATCCACGCGGATATTGTTGGTCCCTTACCAACATCTCCACAAGGATTTAGATATTTAGTCACTATTATAGATAGATATACGCGATGGAAAAGGCCTTGCTCGTTCAGGAAATAACTGCAGAGGTAGTTGCGGGTTCACAGGTTCAAAATAATCAAATTACTACTGTCTGAATTTGTGTGGTAAACGCTTCAAATACTTAACTGTTGTAATACTTAACATGAGGAGCGGTTTCATTTTGCATTTCATAAGTAGATATGTCGGTAGATCTTACACCTTCCATCAAGCTCCTTCGTACATCGAAAGATCGACGATCCGTACGGCCCACTAAAGTAATGAAAGATATAATAACATTCTCAAGCTTTATTACATTAATTTTAACTAATTTTATTGCTCTCGATTGAAAAAGTAAGGTTGTCGTTTGCCAACGCCATGGCTTTGCAAATGGCCGCCATGACATCACAATTCTCATGGTGCATATAGGTACCATAGATTCAATTTTATTATAATCACTTTTAAAAATAAAACATAATAATTATTAGATTTAGGAATACACACACCATGGTATTTTATTTTATTTTCAGTGTAATTATTATACCTCACAGTTAATGTATCTTTTATTTTATATGTAACGCATAAATACAGACATAGGTATATAGTTTATAATAAGACTTGTAGGGTAGGTCGGTGTGTTGACGTCACAGGTTTGAAGGAAACACGAAGATCGCTTGCAGGTGTTTATTCCAAGTAGGAAAGGTACAGACTTTTACATTTATGTATTTAAATAGGGCGTAGTACACACAACCAAGTCCGCTTGGACGAAGGCAGGGTACTTGGTCCTCTAATCCAAAAAGTCCAACTGACAGGGATGTCCCACGTGATCTTTCCAAGTAGGACGAGATCCGCAGATGCACCTTTCTGTCAGCTGGGATTTGCATTGACGAACGACAAATAATCTGTCGAAGTCATTAAACGGCGGTAATTCTTAACACCGCGTTCTAGGATCGTCACATCAATAAACAGCGACATCTAGTGGTTATACTGCGAACCACTTACAATACTGTCAATGAAGTTGACTAAGTGAGTCCTCTACTGATTACGTTCCTCAAATCGCTAACAGTTTAAAGCGTTATACGCAGATGGCGCTAGTTGTCAGATACATTATACAATAATAATGACGTTCATAATAATGAGGTGTGTTACAATCTCCCCCTCAGTCCTCAAAGACGTCTCGGCGTGAAGGACTGAATAATAGGGCGTTATTGTTTCTTAGGACGTCCGCGTCCTCTCTTGTCTCCAGGTAAAGGTTTGTCGTCAACAATCTTCTTTCTGGGGCGTCCTCTTCTTCGAAGTGGTTGCACAGGCTCTGGAACAGTGTCATGGCATCCGACTCTGTATGGGGTCAAAGCGGATGCATGATAAAGTCCGATTGAGTTAGTAGGATCATTTGGGAACGCTACATTAAAAGAGGCGGGTCCATGTTTATTCATGATGACGTAGGGTCCATCTCTACGAGGCGCAAATTTTGCGGTGACACCCTGAGCTCCCTTGCTATAAGGATGCTCATCTTCCTTCTCCCCCTGGACCAGAACTGCTCCAGGTGCGTAGCTATTGGCATCGGTCTTGAGGGTATTAGGGCTTTGTTTCGTCTGCCTACACTTGCTGTTGTGATTCGTCCGGAACGTGTGACGTACTTTGGTTCGCCTTCTTGCTTCACGTTGGTCGCCAGTTTGTAGGGGTTTTGCAGTCATGCCCCACGTAGGCCGCCAGTTTGTAGGGTGTGTAAGTCGTGATGACGTTACTTAGTTTACACTATGTATATTACAATAAGGCGTTGTACACACAGCCAAGTCCGCTTGGACGAAGGCAGGGTACTTAGCCCTCCAATCCAAAAAGTCCAACTGACAGGGATGTCCCACGTGATCTTTCCAAGTAGGACGAGATCCGCAGATGCACCTTTCTGTCAGCTGGGATTTGCATTGACGAACGACAAATAATCTGTCGAAGTCATTAAACGGCGGTAATTCTTAACACCGCGTTCTAGGATCGTCACATCAATAAACAGCGACATCTAGTGGTTATACTGCGAACCACTTACAATACTGACAATGAAGTTGACTAAGTGAGTCCTCTACTGATTACGTTCCTCAAAGGAATCTTAATCGCTAACAGTTTAAAGCGTTATACGCAGATGGCGCTAGTTGTCAGATACATTATACAATAATAATGACGTTCATAATAATGAGGTGTGTTACAGACTTCGATATATATTTTTATTTTATTTCTATGTACTTACTTTCAACATGTGCAGTCGGTTCAGTCAGACTCATTTTCGTACGAAATTTTGCTTACCACATTATTTCACATTGTTTCATTATTTCATTATTTTCATCATTTTTTTTTATTTTCACATGGGGGAACGTCATTACGTCATTCGCGAGGTTTTTGCTGAAAATCAGCGCTGTTGACGATAGGTTAGTCTGAAGTCACGGCATTAAGCTGAGCAATAACCTATTCTTGCACAGATGCGACGCACAGCCTATTTGTTTTGTTTGTTTTCATTTGGTAATGTCGAAACATATTACGCAAGTAAATTGTCTTTGGCCTCTCACCCACAGATAACTGTTTATTGCTCTCATCAAGCAATAGACAAAATTTACAAACTTTTATAATTTTTTGTTTCAAAAACCGAGGCTTTTGGCTAATTTGTACCTTTAGTGAATGCCACTCTTTATTTTGTATTGTGCGTTTAGTTTGTGCAGAATAAACAAATTTTCTTTCTTTCTTTTCTTTCTTCTAAATTCGTACGAATAGCCACGTACAAAATAATCAGTACAACAAAGAGGATAAATGGGTAGTTCTACTTTTAAAGTCCTTCATAAAATTAAGGTGGTACCCGTTGTAACAAAGGTTTAATACTAAATACAGAATGGAGGAAGTATCATTTATTTTATTTAAATCAATTTAATAACTTGTATTTAGATAACCATCTTTAAATTTACTTTAAATTAATTTGAACTTTATTATTAAAATGGAGTCAAACTTTTGTTACAAAGTTAAAACGGCATGTCCCCATTAGGTGTTGCTTGGAACTATTACGTTCATTATGAAAATAATTTATTGAAGTCACACAATTTAATAAATACATGGAGAGATAAATTGGTAAGCATGGTAACGAGAAAGTTTAATTTAATTTATCTGTAAAAGTTTTTATTTTTGCCGTGACGAAAGATTGTCCCGAAAATTCGAGTATCCATCGTCACGACGGCCAAATATTACCTTAAGTTTTAAAAAAAATATGTGAGTGTGTTAAGTTTTTGAGTGAAACGAAACGCCAAAGACCATAGAGCATAGAGCGAAACTCAAATCAAGTGATTGACATTGACAGCTTGTCACTTCTTTTACATCAAGGACGAAGACCGGCGGCGTGTGTTTTTTGAGGTTATCCTTAGTCACAGCGTTTTTTGGTATGTATTTCATGAATTTTTAATCGTTTTAGCTTTTATATGATTCATATAAATATGTAATCTTTGTAAAACACTGTATGGTTGGAAACTGTGAAAAATTAAAAAAAAAAAACAAAGTTGTTGATTTAGAAAACATTAATCCTGAAGAAAATGTGTCATGGTGGGAGTGGATTCGTAAGACAGAAGATTTTACTACGGCAAATGCTACTCGAAAAGTTATAAAGAATGTTAAAGAATTACAGACTGGAAAATTATTCGACTTAATTAATAATTTTGAAAAAGACTTTACGGATTTTAAGAAACATGTTTTTAACGTTTACACACAACATAAAGGCTATCGAAATTGCATTCAAAATCTCACGCCTAACAGTGTTGCCATTCATATGGATTTCAGAGAAAATTATAATTGCAAGCATAGTGAAGAAATCCAAGCTAATCACTTCGGAGGCTCACGTAATCAGCTAACACTACACACTGTTGTTTTGTACGCAAAGCCAGAAGGAGCAGAGACGAATGAAACAGTTTCCTTTTGTACGGTGTCTTCTAGCCTAGCTCATGGTCCTGCAGCAATCTGGGCACATACAGACCCAATTTTAAAATATGTGCAAGAAAAATACCCCAATGTCGAAACCATACATTTCTTCTCTGACGGTCCGTGTACGCAGTACAGACAGAAGCAAAACTTTTATTTGATGTCGACCAAGTTTTTCGATTATGGATTTAAACATATGACATGTTCATATTTTGAATCTGGGCACGGCAAGGGTGCCGCTGACGGGATTGGAGGCCTGATCAAAAGAACAGCCGATAGGCTAGTTGCTCATGGACGTGATGTAGTAAATCTGACTCAATTTTACGATCTATTGAAAGACGCAACATCCTGAAGATGTTTGTAATCAGTCAAGACCAAATAGATCAAGTATCTAGGGAGATACCGGCTACATTACAACGAGTTCCAGGCACGATGCGTTTACATCATATATCGTCTAATTCTCGGGGAAACATGACTTATAACGAGCAGAGTTGCTTCTGTAGTAATGGAGAGATAATTGGGTTTTGTTCATGTGTTCCTAATAAATCGCACAAATTTTTCATCGCCCAAGAAGCACAGAACATTGAAAATGCTGCAACAAATACTATGGAGACTGCACCTTTAAATAACTCTGAAACTGATTTCGTGGAGGGTGGTTCTACTACTATTACAAGCATGTCAAGTGGAAGAACAGGACAAATATTTAACAGAGTTTATTATGACTCCAGCGATAGTTCAGACGAGGAACCATTGGCTACTTCACGCGAAAGGAACACGAAAAATTGTAATAGTAGTGGAACCAGCCTAGATAAAACTACTATCCACCCCAGAAACTTATCTATCGGGACTTATGTTGGGATAAAAATTTTGAGCGAAAAAAGAAAGCAGTACAATTATGTAGGATTGATAGACAGTGAGTTTGATGATTTCGAAGCCAAAGTTATATTTTTAAGATGTTTAGATGAAACAAAGACCTTATTTCGTTTAGATAAAAATGATGTGTCTTTTGTGCACTTAGATGACATGCTAAGAATACTCGGAAAACCTCAAATTATTAAAAAAGTACGAGAGTTTTGTATTCCTTTAGTAAATCAGTGGAGGAAGTTTTCGAAATGTAATTTTTTCCCTAAATGTTATTTGTTTAGTTTGTTAATGTAGGTTTTTGCTGATTTTCCTCACATATTAATCAAATCAAATCAAATCAAATCAAATCAAATTGTTTATTTGTGATACATGGGTTACATACAGGTGTTCATTACATAATTTTATAATAATAATGTTCATGCCATGATCAGCCACTTAGGCATACAAATTATTAAATAACATTATGAAAATATGAGTGTAAAATTCTAATTACATTTAAATTTATTTATTTCATATTAAATACAAATTATATAATTACTATTAGTCATAAATAACAGACACAACACAATCAACAAAAACAAATTATCGTCAAGCGGAATGAAACATTTAAAAAGATCTCGTCGATAAGAATTCATCTACGGAGTAAAAACACTTTTCCATAAGAAATTGGAACAATTTATTTTTAAAGACATTAATATTGCCACATTCTTTTATGTTATTGGGAATTTGATCGTAGATCTTCGTGGCCATAGCAAAGACACTTTTCCCAAAGAGGGTAGTTCTATATTGACTGGATAGGTTATTATACAAACGACTTCTATTTCGCGATCTGAGCTCCAATGTAAATAGTGATGGATGATGTCTAATAAACAAGGCCATTTCAAAAATATATAAAGATGGCACGGTAAGTATTTTTAATTTCTCAAAGTATTCCTTGCAGCTCTCAGTTCTGTTGAGACCACACATTGCTCGCAGGCACCTTTTTTGACATTTAAAAACTTTATCCCAGTTTGTAGTATTGCCCCAGAATATGATTGCATATCTGAGTCTAGAAGCAACATTACTATGATAAGCTACGAGCATTAAAGTTTTTATTTTAGTAATAAGCAAGTTTTGCCTGTCATTAATGAAAAAAGAAGCTGAGAATCTCATTAGTTTTAAGTCATAATTGTTTGTTAAGTCTACTTCGTCACATTTACGTCTCCTTCGTAACAATAAGTTTGATCTCGTCCCCGTATAAAGATTGTTGTTAAAAACCAAAATTCTTGCGTTAAGTCCCTTTTGCTACTCATTTTATGTCGTGTCATACTTGGTGTTTAGTATGTAATACTGCTCTTTCAAATATTTTTTTGTAAAAGTGAAAAAAATAATTGATACGAAGTTTGAAAGGAGTAAATGTGACGAAAGAGACAAATTTAAATTTTTATACGGAATTATTACCTGATTATAAAGACCAAAATGTTTGAGACTGATTAAAGTTTGGATTTTATAATAATAAATACAAATAACCATTTAAAATTTCTTTTAATTTATGCAAGTTTTAAACAACTGAATTTCGTAACGAAGGATACATTATTTTCCATCTGAATCTAGTAATCCGCAAAAAAAATTAAATTTTAATAAAAAACTGAGCTGCTGGTCAACAAATACCGAATCTATGGTAATTTTCCCACAGTTTAGTCACATGACATGTATGAAATAGCTTTATTAATTTTTGTCCATGGTGAAGACCTTAAAGGTAGAACTATCCTTTATCAAAAAAAATTATTAAGGCAGCAATAGTTACAAATAAAAACACTTCAAGTTCATTTGTATGTATAATCTCCAGTCAAAATCATAAAATATATGAATCACATGACATGTATGAAATAGCTTTATTAATTTTTGTCCATGGTGAAGACCTTAAAGGTAGAACTATCCTTTATCAAAAAAATTTATTAAGGCAGCAATAGTTACAAATAAAAACACTTCAAGTTCATTTGTATGTATAATCTCCAGTCAAAATCATAAAATATATGAATGCCCTAGTTTCAAAAACAGAACTATACAAGAAAAATGGGCAGATGTCAATAAATACAAACTTTGTTCTGCCTTAAACAGAGTCATCCATCAAAGGCTTGTGGATTTGAACTATGTCCTTATTGTAAACAAAAACATAATCGTCTGCTGTATAATTACAGAACAGAGAAGACAGTAGAAATCGTATATCGCTTCATTAGTATCGGAACCAGCCTACCCAAACTCACACATATACAGGTTAATTGTATTTCGTAACACTAAGAAATCTTTGGTGTGATTGGTAGTTTGAAAGTAGGAAATATGTCAGTCGTCGCTTATTTGAAAATAAACCACATTTTAATGATCATAGAGTTGTTAATTGACTACTCTTTTTAAGTATTTATTACATTTTCCGTTAAAATCGCACATGGAATAGTTTAATAACCAAGTTACGCTACCCGCCGCTAGATGTCACTATACTAAATGCATTCAATTTAAAGCTGTATTTCGTTATTAATAAGATTTATTTTTGCGTAATGAGGTCATTACAATTAGTTTTCCTCTAATGGACCTAATGTCGTATATATATAAGAAAGATATAAAACTAGATATTAAACTATAGTCTGATTTTTAATTTCGTACACTAAACTGACATTTGGAGGTTGGCACTTTATCGTTACATTAAAATATTAATTAAAAAATAATTAATTAAAATGTTAATTATTCGTTTAACCTTTTTTCGACTAGAATACTACCAATAGATTACCCATATCCTTGCTTTATTCATTTTAAACTTGGTTAAGGCAGAATTCGAAAAAAAAGGTTTGAACATGAAAATGACATGTATTTGATTACTAATACTGAATCACCAAAAAAAACCGCTCACTGGTTTAAATTTTTTCAGAAAGGTATATCATAGAACACAGAGAACATTGTAAGTTTAAAATATCGATCACTCATTATCGATAACGGCAATCTCTAATTGAGTAGTTGACTGTAACATGTGCATAGTTGGAATCTTCGAGAACAATAAGTTTGAATTTAAAAGAAAGTAGACCTTAAATTTAACAACATAAAATCAACTTTTACTTTTGTGTGGGCGGGGCAGCAGACATATGCGGAATTGTGCAAAACCCGGGGTACGCGGGCCCCGCCTACTTGCGACTTCTACTGTATAAGGTGTTTTTTCTGTTCTGTGTGCATAACCCTAGCCAGGTTGTTAATAATAATCATGCACATTCAGAATCGGAATCTTTAAACGTTAACTCATCGGAATATCAATACAATCAGATAAATTCAAAACCAGAGACACGACAAGCTATGCATATAAAATAAATACAGTTTAGATAACCAAGCGAATTTCTGCGATCGCAATTGAACTTGTTAACTTAAATAACTACCAAAGGTAAAATGTGAGGCAGTTGGTGAGGTTAATCTTATAAATTTACCTTTTTTTTATAATTTATAGGCTCGCGTTTGACCACTATCTCGCCTGATGTTAATCTAAATAATTATTTTATTGCGATTATAGATTAGTCCCGCTATATTAAAAAAAAACTTATCTCAACGTCACAATTAGCATTTCTTCCGGTGGTATTGCTATTCTAAATGAAGTTTCTTTTTTCTTAGTTTTCTGATACAAATTCTCCAACAAATACTTAAAAATTTCTTCTGTCATGCGAAAAGAATTTTCTGGGGTCCATTTTCAACTTTTCAAAAGATTTCCTTCTCGGTATCTGACTTTTAGTATTTGATGAATCCAAAATTCGAAGTCTCTGTGTTGGTATTGGCGTCGTAGATGTAAAAGATATAACAAATATAGTCGACGGCTTGACGATAACATTGTTATACCTACGCGTTGTACTTTGCGTACCGTCGTGCTGTCCGTGCTGCTGCTGCTAAGTCCGTGTCAGTACTGTACCACTCACCGGACGTAAACCGGCATCGACACCGGCGCAGTGGAAAAACGAAGCGCCGCACACAAGGCCGGTTTTCTAATTTACAATGACAAAAATATAGTTTTGTGATGTCGAGAAACTTAAAAAAAATACTTTGTTTAGCTCCTTCAATAAACGAACAATAGGATCATAAAACAATAACATTGACTAAAGTAACACAAAAGCCTGTGTAAGCGCGCTTTGTATCCCTTTTTTCGCAGGGCAAACGTGAGTCAGTTGCGCCCGAAAGCTTGACTAAGTCAACACGTTTGTTTTGTGCCCCAGTGTATAAAAATTGTGAGTTTTTAACATGGATATTGAAGCGTCAGGTGTGTACTCTAATTATTATCGTTTACTTTTCAATTTTCTTTATAAATCGAGGAGTAATATAACTTCACGTGGAAGCCTAATTTTATACGTAAATCTTTAAGATTCACTTGAGTTTATAGACATTTAACAAATGTTCCACATAGTTCCATTATATTTTATAATTCCTTAGAAACTACGACCCGTGAGGATTCAAAACATGCAAAGAACTCGTCCCCGTATCGCTCCCTTTGTAAATTATGCCCTTTATTTCCAGGTAGTCGAATTGATCCCGTTTCACAGCAGAGGAAGTTGTATAGAAATGAACTATTTTTGTTGTTAAGAGATGAACGTTTTTTTCGTTTTTCGTCATCCAAGTGTAATGAACGGTTATTACGATATATAATGAACCAGTTAAGCATAGTGGACCCGTCTGAGACTTTAATAAAACAGTTAAAAGATGTTGTTAAAGTGTTTGTGACAAAGCTTTTAGCTAAATGGCGTGAATGTAAATATATGTTCGACCGTTTTACAGCTAAGCATGCCAATTGGCTCAGTGAAGAATTTAACCTCCCCGAGATACAACCAACAACTTCACAACAACCTACTTCTTCAGAGAAGAAGCGAGGTAGGCCAAAAAAATTGTTTGAAGTCAGCTCTGAACGCAGCAGAAAGAGAAAACTTAAGTCACTTGTCTCGCGTTTTACTCCTGAAAAGCTTTGTTTAGCGACTGAAACGAGTCTGGTGAAATCTGGCAAACGAAAAGCAGCTCACGTCATAAAACTTGCGATAAATTCGACTCCGAGAAGATTGAAAAAAATGGAACAGGTTCATTCATCGTGTTCTGTAAATGTAATACAGTATAGTGCTGAAGAAGCTTTGGGTCTCATAGTTGACCTTAATTTAACAAAAAAAGAATACGGGACAATGCGTTTAGGTGCAAAGAAAAGAGGTGCTGATATTTATCCCTCTTACCATGTGGTGGCAGATGCAAAACTGCAGTGTTATCCGCTACATTTAAGAATAACCGAGACTGAAGCTGTGGTGCCATTACAAGATCTTTTAGATCACACCATACGGAGACTAGCAAACGTACAGTCAGAAGTAATTTTATCCAACATTGGCGACAATAACGATACTCTGGAAGTTTATTATAAGTGGGGCCTAGATGGTAGTGGAGGTCACAGTATATACAAGCAAAATTTTTCGAACGATTCAATTTACGCTGATTCCAACATAATATTATGTACAATTGTGCCCCTTGAGTTATCGCAAATGAAAGAAAGGAAGAAAATAATTTATTGGAAAAATCAGACTCCATCTTCCACCAGATACTGTCGTCCACTTTCGTTTAAATTAAAAAAAGAAAATGACCAGAACACTAAAGATGAGTACCACGAGATTATAAGGCAGTTGCAGCACACAAACATGATTCTAGGAGACAGATCGATACATTTTAAACATATCCCCATTTGCACAATGCTGGATGGTAAAACAGTCAATGTTTTAACAGAAACCAAAAGTACACAAGCCTGTAACGTGTGTAAAGCTACACCCACGCAGATGAACGACTTAAATAATATAAAAAGAAGAGTATGCAACGAAGGCACATACAAATTTGGTATTTCCATTTTACACGCTCATCTCCGATGCTACGAATATTTATTGCATATTTCTTACAAATTGGAGTTGCAGCAATGGCAAGCTAGAGGCAAGGAAGCACAGGAAAAAGTAAAAGTACGAAAAAATCAAATATGCAAAGATTTTTACAAAGAAATGGGACTTGTTGTTGACCAGCCAAAACAAGGAGGGGGCAACAGTAACGATGGCAACACAGCAAGAAAATTTTTTAAAAACCCCGTTCTGGTATCTCGAATCACAGGTGTGTCCAAAGAATTAATTGAAAGATTTTCAAATATTTTGTGTGTCATTTCCTGCGGACATTACATAGACGAAGAGAAATTTAGGACATATTGCATCGGCACAGCTGAAATGGCGATCAATCTGTATAAATGGTACAAAATGAGTGCAAGTGTACATAAACTTTTAATTCACGGTGCTGACATTATTAAATCTCTGGCATTGCCAGTAGGGCAATTATCAGAAGATGTATTAGAAGCAAGTCACAAAAATTACAAAAAATTGCGACAATATCACTCCCGGAAAACGTCCAGAATAAACACTAATACGGATATTCTTCACTGGATGCTTGTATCATCGGATCCTGTCGTGACTAGTCACAGGGAAAAGCCCAAGAAACAAAGAGAGATATATAATGATGTTGTTGTAGGAATGTTACGGATGCCTACATATCTTTGTAGCGAAGAGGTTGAAAACAGAGATAATGAAGATTCCGATAGTAATATGGATGACGATGAGTTGTAGGTAGCAATAGAACTTAATTTAAGGACCTTTTTACATAATACTTTAAATAAAGCTTATTTTCATTTTAATTTTTTTTTTTGTTGATAGTACCATCTCCAAATTTTGTTTCTACCTTGTAACAATTATAATACATAACTAACAAGTCAGAAAGTAAGTAAAAACCTACACTTTATTTTTGTCATCTTAAATTGGCAATCTGGCCCTGTGTGCGGTGCATCATTCCGACTGGTCCACGCCACTAGTCGTGGTACGTAAAGCTGACGGTGGCCTAAGAATATGTGCTGATTATAAGGTAACCCTAAACAAAGTTTTAGCAATCGACAGATTTCCGATTCCAAAAATGGAGGATTTATTTAGTAACCTGAGCGGGAGTGTCTTTTTTACAAAACTAGATCTATCCCAAGCCTATGACCAGGTACCTTTACCAGAGGCCTCTACAAAATATACAGTTATCAACACACACAGGGGATTATTTAAATATAATCGTTTGGTTTATGGGCTATCCTCAAGCCCAGGTATATTTCAAAAATTAAAATATGTTCAAAGATAATGTTTTGGCTAACCATTTAAAATAAGTAAAAAAGGTGTTGCAAACATTAGAAGCAAATGGCTTAAAAATAAAAAAAGTAAATGCGATTTTTTTGCAAGAGAAGTAAAATAGTTAGGATTTATTATTGATAAGGATGGTGTAAGGGTCGACCCTGACAAAGTAAAAGCAATTGCAACCCTGCCCCATCCAAACCGTGTCACAGAATTGAATTTTTTTTAGGAATGCGACACTACAGTCAAATTCACAAGGAGGCATTGGCAATTGTATTCGCGGTTGAGAAGTTCCATCAGTACCTTTACGGGAGAAAGTTCGTACTTCGGACTGACCACAAACCGCTTGTTAGTATTTTTGGGCCTAACGTAGGTATTCCTAGCGCAGCAGCGAGCCGTTTACAACGCTGGGCAATTAAATTACCAGCGTATGATTTTTCAATAGAGTATTTTAGAAACGGACAAAAATACAGCTGATTGTCTCTCACGTTTAATTGACACACAAAAAAGGGAGACAGCAGCTGAAGCGGAAATTTTACCGGAGCAAACTTATTTGCACTTTGCAACTGAAGTCCTGTCACTTGATTATAACATACTCAAAAAAGAAACAAAACATGACCCACTTTTAAGTCGCGTATTAAGCTACATAATGGACGGTTGGCCATCGGAGGCAGAAATAAAAGAGCTGAAACCATTTTTTAATAGAAAGAACGAATCATATAGTGAGTTAGGTTGTGTTATGTGGGGCCAGCGGGTATTTATACCGCTATCTTGTAGAACCAAAGTAATTTCAGAACTTCACGAGTTATACCGCTATCTTGTAGAACCAAAGTAATTTCAGAACTTCACGAGGTACACATGGGGATAGTAAAGACTAAGTCGCTTGCTCGTAGTTACGTATCTTGGCCGGGAATTGACGAAGCGCTGGAGTCGGCATGTCGCTTAGGCTTGTTCTTACTCGGTCAATGAAAGGAACGCTCCGAACTAGTACAATCGTACAAATGAACTAGTGCGGTATTCTAGTACTATTAGTTCATTTTAGTTCACCGATCTTAAGACATCAGTCAGTCGGACGTAATGGAATACATTTTGCAGGCTTAGGACTGTCATTTCGATTAAACAATTTACAATAATTTAAATGTCATTAAATTTTGCAAACTTTAATGAATTATTGATTATATATACGAATAAATAACATAAAACTTCATGGAATTTTCACGAGTCGGGATTCACTTGTTTGCCAGGTCGGTCATCGTCCATCACGCTCGCGCGCACGCTTCTCTAATATTTCAACTCGCTCAGACACTTGTACTTATTCATTCTGATTCAGCACTCGCGAGCCAGATGATCACTGTACTAGATGAACGATTTAAACGACCGAAACAGAGTAGTTCGCTCGCTCAGACACTCGTACATAATACATATTCATTCTGATTCAGCACTCGCGAGCCAGACGATCACTGTACTACTGTAATAGATGAACGATTTAAACGACCGAAACAGAATAGTTCGTTCTCGTTCACCTAAAGGAATTAATTCCTAATAGTACATAGTACATGTACTACACAAGCCTAAGTCGCTCGTGTGTAGTATGTGCGGCTGTAGCCGATGCACCGCCTGCACACGTGCCAAGGTCATGGCCTTGGCCGTCACGTCCCTGGTCCAGGCTTCATTTGGATTTTTTAGGGCCTATAGGTGGTTTGACCTATTTAATTATTGTTGATTCTTGCTCCAAGTGGATAGAAGCAGTCCGAATGAATAGAACTACAGCACAAGCCGTTATCAATGTACTACGAAGTTTGTGGTCGCAGTTTGGACTGCCAAAACAAACTGTTAGTGACAACGGCCCACCTTTTTCGAGTATAGAATTCCAAAATTTCCTTAAACATAACGGCATAGAACACACTTTTACAGCTCCTTATCACCCAGCTTCCAATGGTGCAGCTGAAAGCGCGGTAAAAATTTGTAAACGTACTATAAAAAAAGGCGTTTAAACAGAATCTTAATGTCGAAATAGCATTGAATAGGTTTCTTTTGGCCTACAGAAACACAGAACATGCTACCACAGGGGAGAGTCCAGCGAGTATATTGCAGGGTCGTAGTCTTCGTCTGAGGTTGGATAACCTAAAACCAGAACGACAATCGCAGGTCGCTGCGCGCCAAGCTCGTAGTGAGCGAGACGCGGGCCGGACACAACGCGAAGTCGAGCCGGGCGCTTGTGTATGGTATCGCGAATATAGAGGCTCTGATAAATGGGTACCTGGAACGATTCTGAAGCGCTTAGGTAGCACAAATTACTCCATTAGATTTGACGGAGGAATGGAATTACACAAACATGTCGATCAGCTGAGGCTAAGGGTGACGGAAAAAGTAGGTCAAGACATTCCCAGAAAAGAGACAGGACTAGATCAGGTTACGAGAAAGTTGGAAATCAATAGTCATTCACGTAAATCATTATCATTCCCCATGACTAGTGGGGAGGATCTAGATCGATGTGCTCGAGAGAAAGTACTTTAGAGGCAGCTTTGTCCCCAAAACCAGCAGTCGTGGTGGAACCAGATGCCGCCGCAGAAGTAGCTTGTAGTTCGCCTAGAGAACCCAATGTGTGAACCAATAGGGAGGATGCTGGAAATGTAACAAGAAGTTCAGTAAGAGTTCGTAAACCGCCAATGCGATACGGGTGGCATGATGAAATAGATAGTTTATAATGTTAATTGTATGATTTAAGATAAGACCAAACTAGTAAGTTTATTATGTCACTTGATAGGTTAACTCCTTATAATTATGTACTTATCTTACAGTTTAAATTAATTCGTATTTGATGTTATATGGTGTTGAAGACTAAGGAATAGTTTGTTTTATGTTGTATTAGTAAAAAGGGTATAGTAGATTAACTAGGATCTCACTTGTGTTTTACTTGAATTTTTATGTGTACTTATCTTACAGATTGGGCTGAGTTGTATTTGAGGTATTTAAGGTGTCAAAGACTCAGCTATAGTTTTCTTCTGTTTTTTAATATTAGTAATTAAGGGTAGAGGTGTTGTGTATACATGCCTTAATTGTAGTCGGTTATCTATTTATTTAATATTTTAAGCACATAAACGTACAGAGGCGGACTTAATGCCTTAGGCATTTTCTACCAGTCAACCTTTGGGTGATGGAGATACAAATAGTGGTAGGTGCAATTATGATAGTAAAATGGATTTGAATACAAGGCCTAAATATAAGCTATAAATAAATACAATTTAATTATACAATAAATACTAAAACAAATAAACTAAATACAGGTACTACTAAACTATTAGTTGAAATAGACAATAGGAAAAAAATTAGCGCTGTGCCGATACGACTGCCAACTTCTGACGAATGTGTTCGCGAACTTTGACTTTGAAGGTTAATCGGCATAGGTTAATCGTCATTCCAACACTATGGTTCTCTTCTAGGGACGCTTGTTTTTGTCTATGAGTTATCTTCAAATAAATGTTGTACCAAGCGCACGCCTTTTATTGAACAGTGGCGACGAGGATAATTAGAAGTGATATTACAGCGCAAAACCGAATAAAATGTCGGTGGGACAGGTACGCGAGTTCAACCTTAAAACTGGTCTGCTTACATGGAGCGACTGGAAATGTACTTTTTGGTGAACAATGTAAAAACCGAGCTCAAACTGCCGACGCTAATTTCAATGATGGGGGAGGAGGCCTATGAGCTCCTATCATCATTGGCGAGTCCACTAGTGTAGAGTGCCAAATGGAATAAATAATAATGAAATAATAAAGTGTTTTTTTTTTGGTGGGTAGGTGCAAAAAAGTAAACAAGTTCCCAAATCAATAATTTTAATATTTTAATTTAAATTCGTCCCTAATATTTTATATTAACATACCCTTAAGTATATACCGTGTGGGCTGTAACATACACATACCTTAAACAGTGTGTTCAGATTCTGAACGTAAACTAAAATGCCTATGTATTTATTTTGAAGAAAAAAAAGATTGAAATGATCTGCGCCTTTTTATTTGAGAAGTTCATTGAAATCTTCCTGATAAATCCGAAATAAACCAATATTCCACCAGCTGCAACACCCCGAGAGCGCAGACTCCACACGTGGCGACCGTAGGTAAGAATCTGCAAGATCCATTAAGATTCAGGAAAATATAAAAAACGCGTGAATACATTGCACGAGTTAAGTGTGACAACCCTAACACTATTTGCTTTATCAGCAAATCCCCCTCCACCTCAAACTAGCAAATAAGTAGAGTATAAGAATATTGTTAACTTAGCATTAATTAAATATAAATACATATCTCTTCATTAGAAAGTGACATTACTATCTTAATTACTGTAACGCTGTTCGTTCCAATAAAGTTTATTTTTAAACTACTCAAGTGTCAATCACTTAATTGGCGCAGCCGGTAGGATCTCTGTGGTCAGTTTGCGACGTATACAACTCTACAAGCGCAGCTGGACGTCTGTTTCTACAGTTTAACAGAGATCCCCGAACAAACAAATCTATTAAGTAGGGGAAACCGGGGCAATGTGGGCCCCTTAAGGGAAATGATGAATAAAATCTGAGAAAAACAAGATAATGAAAAAAATCAACAGCCATTTATTGGTCTCATTATTACTTATTATCATTAATTATTAAAAAATATCTTAGGCTACCAGTCTTTGGTGCTAATATAACTTAAAAAAAATAAAAAAGCTGCCTGTTTTGCCCCGTATCTGGGGTAAAATGGTCATATGCGGGGCATAATAGGCATGTACGTTTAAAACCGAGCACAAAAAGTACAAATGTGAAGGGATTCGTCATCATTATCCTCTTCACTGGCGCAAGAACAGTGGGCCCATCTCTGGCATGCACGGCAAGTGACCCAACCCTCAGTAGATTCTGAGTACAAATTTCCACAGTACAAACATTCTGCATCTTCTTCCTCCGATTCGTTTTCTTTATTTTTTTCAATTTTCTTCGTCTTTTTCTTCCTGCCTTGCTTCTCATTAGCCACTGGTTTCCGTATCTGGGCTTCTTCTATATCCTTCTTATATGGTGAACTGGTTATTAATGCCGTTTTTCCGCGTTTCCTAGTGACTCGTTTTTGGACACGTGCTTTGGGTTTTGGCATGATATCTAAAGGCGACATGACATGAAAAGATGTTCCAGGCGGTGGAGTTGCACATAGCTGTAGCATTGTTGATGGACCCGGAGAAGGTGATACAGGAGGCTGCTCGATATTTGGCTGTGTCAGGGAACCAGTTGAACTTTGTGTGGGATTATGCATAGCCAACGGTTGTGGTTGGGATTCTTGATTCAAAGATGACGGTGGTACAATTACATCATCCATAGGCAAATCTGTAGTGTCAGCAGGTAAAAAATCCTCATCACCAAAGATGTCTGGGTTAATTGGCCAGATGCCTGTTTTACGCAATCAGGATCCTCTGGAAAATTTCTATGGAAATCTCAGAAGTATGGGTGCACGCAATGTGTCACCAAATTGTGTAGGGTTTGAGGAAGCATATAAAACATTGCTACTTAACAAGTTTAGTGCTCACCATTCACCTCGTGCAAATTGTGAAGAGGACACAAATTCATGCCTACAGTCACAGCAGTTTTTATTACTGAAAAAGAAATAATCCAGGAAGAAACGGGTAAATATAGATATGTGCACATTAGTGAGCCACTTTGGATGGGTAACAATGGTATTATAAGTTTTAAAAGGGTGCGAAAAATGTAAGCTTTCTCTGTGTGGCAGTCAAAATAAACCAGGAAACGATTTTATAAAATTAAAGAAGTATAATAAAAACAAAACTTGACTAGTATATCCATCACAAAATGTATCATTATCTTTTAGCCACATCCAATCTATGGTATCAAATTTTTTAACACACAAAGTGCACTTACCAGCAATTTTAAAAGAAAGAATTAAATCTCTTGTAGAAATAACATCTGACTTTTCGTATCACGATTGTAATAAACATATAGAAATTGTTATAAAATACGTTACAGATATTGCAACAAATCTGTTAGTGCAGGGTTTCCCAAACTGTGCGTCGCGACGCCCCAGGGCGTCGTGGTGCTCTCCCACGGGCGTCGTAAACGACAAAGTACAGCTGTTGTTTAGACTTAAGTCGTAGTATAGATTACAAGCCGGACTGTTATAGGCTGATGATGATGATGACCGATTACATATCAATTGAGAAAATGAAAGAAGTTTAACTTTTTCATAACTTTAGCTCTGATTCAAAAAGTTATGCTCAAAAAGCAAGCTCATTGACTAGTTTTTTTCCTACTAATCAATATTTTTTCAAGCTAGTAGAAAAACAAATAAGCAAATATTGTACAAGGGATATTGTACAAATATAATACAAGGGCGTCGCAAAAAATTCACTATATAAAGGGAGTCACAGTATAAAAAAGCTTGAGAAGCCATGTGTTAGTGTATATTTCGTGCAAATGCGTAAATAGAATTTTGTCAGGTAAATGTAATTACAATGGTGAATTACAACTTAAATTAGCAGCCCTTTCATACTTCATGAAACATAAAACCAAACCAAAAAGTAAATAGCACCTTGATTATTGATTTTATATTTTTATAATTGTAATATACAATTTGGTGTTCATGTTAACAGTTTTTAACTTCTTACTCCATTACGAATTATTCCAATGATTGACGTATTTAAACGAATGCTTAATAAGTGAAAACTATATTATAATGATTTGGTTTCATTATTTATTTTATTTACACCAGTAGCCCTATTTGTATTTCATTCTTTTTATGGTATTTATTTTCTTTGCTAAATGCAAATCTGACTGGGGCTGTGGTGTAAAGGTCGCCATCCTAGTACTTTTACCCTTTCAATTTTCAAATACGGCGGTAGTACGTATACATACAGTAGGTATACATAACTATACGTAAACGGAAAACCTATAACCACTGCTTTGGCGTTTAGTTCTGATAAAGTTTCATAGACGGCAGCACTTTCTTTTTGGCCGTTCTTTATGGTCGACTTGCCTCTCTATTTCTTTTTAATACTATACTCTATGATCGAGCCATGGCAGATAAAGACAACGTAAAGCATAGGTGTTTCTCAGCGTGGTGAACGCTGAGAAACACCTATGCTTAGCAATGACATACAAAGCTGGTTAAATGATTCCTCGGATATGGATGCCACAGTTGATGATGTTAAAAATAAAGAAGAGCTGTCAAGAACAGAAAAAAGGGGAAGAGAGGACAGTACTGAAGACGAAGAGGGTTGGACAGCAGTTAAAGGGATTAAAAAAGTGTGTCATGGTAGTAAAAACCAGCTTAAGGAAGAAGAAAAACATTAAGTATATGCTTCTTCCAAGGAACGGCTTTCAAAACAGTTTGCCATGGCACGTATCCTTAAAGAAAATAGCATTATAAATATTTGGCAGGTTAAGTATTTGAGTCCTTTTAAAATACGGATCGAATTCGAAATTGAATCGGCTACTCAGAACCTAATAAGAAGCGAAAATCTTTTGGAGAAGGGTTTGAGGTTTCAGAAGGCGATGCAGCTGTCTGTCTGCTATGGCCTAATCAAAGACGTAGATTTAGAGTTGACGGACGAAGACATACATCTATAAAAAGGCTAGACCGTCGCAACAGGGATGAAGGTGGCTAATGCCCCAGCGAAACCATTCGACTTTGCTATGACGGTGATCATCTGCAACCGTCAGTATGTGTATGTGACATTAATATAAAGGTTTTGCCCTACATACACCAGGTCTCACAATGTTCTCAATGTCTCCAACATCCAGTTCGGCCATAATAAGAGAATGTGCCCTTCAAAAACCGTTATTTGTCCGAAGTGTGGTGGGCGTCACGAAAACTGCGACAGCTTCAGTTTTCCTGTGTGAACTGCAAGGGTAACCATATATCTCTCAGCAAGACATGTCCAGTCTATAAGAAAGAGAGATTATATCTGAGTTTAGATGTACATACAGGAAAGCCGTAAAATGCTATGTTCCCGAAAACTGACATTGTCTCTGAACTCCAGTAGCCATAGACAATACTTTTTCCTCCACACCTCTGTCAGACGACCCCTCACGAGCCAGGAAGACATATCCGGAAGCCCCTCGTCGTTACACTTACGCCGAAGTTATTCGAATTAAGGCCACTGTTCACAAAGAACAGGCTCCTACCATGTTTAGAAAGGATTCTAAACCTAAATTAAAGGTACAGTCTCCCAAAGGCAAAAACAATCCATCTAAAGACGATTGGATGTTTTGGAATGCAGACACGCCTGCATCGGATCAAGCAGCAGATGATGGAGAGAGTAACAGTAACAGTCCATCTTTTAATGATTTGTGGGCGTGAATTAAAGAAGTCGTCTACCTCAAAAAGACTAGTATAATTTTGAAGATAAGGTGTATACTTCAATTGTGCCTAGAATGGTTAACCTTAGAGTCAGTGAGTTATGTTTCAGAGAGCTCGTGGATAAAAACATTGTTTATTTTTTTTATTTCTCGCGATGGCTAACGAATCAATTAAATTAAATATCTTGCAGTGGAATTCCCAAAGTATTAGGCCTAAGTTGGCATCGTTTCAGCAACTTTTATGCCAGGAAAAAGTACATATTGCTGCACTTAGTGAGACATGGCTCGAACCAGTAAGTAATTTTAAGGTTAATTATTATGTTGTTTATCGCTCGAACCGGGATGACTCATACGGCGGTGTAGCTATCGTAGTACATACTTTTGTAACGTTGTACGTGGTTGCTAACACGCCGAGTAGCAAAAAAAGTCGAGAGCTACGGTATGTGATCTCTTCGGCACGGATAGCGACGATGACGAACTGGAACACAGCGCCGGTAAAAAAACAACACCTATCTGCTCCTACGTGACGCGTAGATTAGCCAATGGTTTCTCACGTCAGATTGATAAAGAGAAAACTGGGAGTTTTTATGTTGAGTTAAAAATTTATAATAGTGTGAAAATCGACCGGGTACCGTCAGTCATTTGATGGCGGCATTCTGTAATAACTATTAAAAATAAAACCAATTCGGACACCGAGCCCTGGAAGCATTTAAAAGCATTTATAAAGGAGACGAGGAAAGAATTTAAAATCGTACACCCCCTTTTATAAGCTTATACCAGTAGAATAAAGTGTTCTTTGTTTAAACTTAATTTTATTTATTTATATATGCTTTATTTTAGGTACACCAAGTTAAAACATATAACAGGAAACTTAAAACTAAAATACATACAATGGGCGGCCTTATCGCATACCGCGATCTCTTCCAGGCAACCTGGAATGGACAGTGATAGCCTGGACATGAAATGGGGTTGACATAGCTTAATAATCGTATTTAATCTTGCTATTAATCATTGTATAATCATTAAACTATACCTATTAATTAGCCTGAGATAAATGTGTATTTTAAATGTAGTTTTGTTTAATTAAATGTATATTTTACTATTTACTATGCATCATTTATTTATTTTTCAGTTAACTGGTTCACCCTCTACTGGTTCACCATCAAGTTAAATTTATTGTGATAAATGTAAAATTGAGATAACGAAACATGAATACAGTTATTTAAGTTTGAGCATATTGATATAATAGCTACAGCATTTAAAAACAGAATAATGACATATCGCTTAAATACAAAACGAGTACCTTATATCAGAGACGGATGGTAGGCGAGACGATATTTATAAACTATGAGTTCATCATCATCATATCAGCCGAAAGACGTCCACTGCTGGACATAGGCCTCCCCCAAGCGTCGCCACATTGACCGGTCCCGTGCGTCTCGCAACCAGCGGATCCCCGCAATATTCACCAGGTCATCAATCCACCTGGTGGGAGGCCTTCCAACGCAACGTCTTCCGGTTCGCGTTAACTATGAGTTTTACGCAGGTGTTCAACTAGAGTTAATTCATGATTTAGACATTTATAAAATGATAGAAAAAGGAATACGTGGCGGATTAGCGCAGTGCTCTCACCGGTATGCTAAAGCCAATAAACATTTACCGTCATTTTGATGATTCTAAACCGTCAACTTCATTTAGTATCTCTTGACTGTATCAATCTTTATGGATATGCAATGTAGACTTGTGTAAGTAATGCGATTGATACATTACGCGTCATATAACCCGGCCGCGTACTGTAGTATTACACATAACTCGACCAAATTAAGCATGGCACATGATATTCAAACATGACGACGCGGCGGCGGCGCATTCGCCGTGTGGGCAAGCGAGAAAGAGCATACGCCGGTCGGTCGGCTGGCTGAAGTTGCTACAATGGCTGCAAACAAAACTCATACAAAAAAACAGCACCGTTTCGTGCCTCGCGCATGCGGTAAACCAACTTCAGGGCGGCCAAGAAGTTTGGCGAGGACTATAACTATTATTTAGAACCGTTTTTTCATGTAATATGGTTTTTGTTTGATTGATACCGCGGACTGCCTAGTACGTGATATTTAAAATCATGACTCACGCACTTTAGTTTGTTATTATTATTAAGTTTCTTTATCTGCGTTAAAATCTATATAGTCTGTGTTGCGCCTCGTTCGGTGTTCTTGCTCTCTTGTCTCTTCCGGTTCCGTTTACCTGTGTAAATAGTTGAGTTGAATTTCCTCTTAGAATTATTACATCCATTTAATTCCAATTGATTATCTTTATAAAGCATTTAATGTTGCTGGTATATTATGACAATATATAGTGGAGCTTTTGTTGGTGTTTTGATTTCCATCCAAGTCATCCACTTACTCTGCTGAGCAACCACCCTGCACATCATACCGCCACTTGTGTTGTGGCAAAAGGTTATTGGCCCAGGATTTATAAATAGACTTTAGACTGATAAGGGAAATCAAATAAAATGCCAGAAGAAAACAGCTCCAGTTCGGCGGCGACGGTTAATGAATATTCTTCATCAAGTTGGTCAAACATTGAGAGGTTGGAAGGTGCTAAAAATTATTATGCATGGAAATTTCAACTGAGGATGAGTCTGATACATGATGGATTGTGGAGTATAGTGGAAAATGGAAGCACACAACGGGGTTATGTGAGTGACCAGCGCGCCCTGGCTCGGATATGCCTATCGGTAAAAAGTAACCTTATCCAATATGCTAGAAACGCTAATAATGCAAAAGAGGCGTGGCAAGCCTGTCAGATGTTTTTGAAGATTCTAGACTCATGAGAAGAGTTTTATTGTTGCGTCAACTGCACAGATCGGATTACAGTAGTTTTAGCTGCATGTCTGACTATATTGAGGCTATTATGACATTGGTGCAGCAGCTAGCTGACATTGGAAAAAAACATATATGACAGTGAGATTGCTGAAATTCTATTAAGCGGCTTGTCAACAGAATATGACGCACTTGTTTCCAATCTAGAGACTGTGAACATCACCAACAAATTAATTAGTGAAGTGGTGCGTACAAGACTGTTACAAGAAGAATCGAGGAAAGGAAATACAGAAAATAACACTGCTTTCATATCAAAGAAATCAGCTTTCAAAGGAAAATGTCATTACTGTAAAAAGATCGGCCATATAAAGATCAATTGTTTTAAAGTTAAAACACGATAAGAAGCATGATAGTAACGAGCAGGCTATGGCTGCGGCAGCTGGCAGTGTTCATCTTGATCACTGTGATATATGGTAATGATATGAATGAAAGTAATATCACTAATGTGAGAGTGATCCACTCGAAGACAGTTCCATTAGTAGCATCGGTGAGGGATCTGCTTCAGGGGAAGTTATAGAAGCTCAGATAACCTCGCCGTCTATGTCTGGGGAACGACCTGTGCGTACAAGTCGCTCGGTTAGGCCTAAAAGGTGTGATAAATATGACATGTCTTTAATAGCTAATAGTAACAATTACGGTTTAGAACCGACAACATATGAAGAGGCTGTTTCTAGTCTTGATGCTGGCGATTGGCAAGAGGCCATGAGATGCGAGTACAATTCACTTATTGAAAACAAAGTTTGGCTACTTGTAGATAGACCTCAAAACAAAAATGTAGTAAAAAGCAAATGGGTTTACAAAGTAAAAAATGATGCCTCTGGCAACTTTATTCAATATAAGGCGCGTCTTGTAGCTAGGGGTTTTACTAAAAGGGAGGGTATAGATTACAATGATACATTATCTCCTGTAGTACGTCATTGAACAATGAGAATGCTATTTAGCTTAGCTAATGAATATGATTTGAATATTGATCATATTGATGTAACAACTGCATTTCTCAATGGCCAATTGAATGAAACTATATATATGGAACAACCTAAGGGCTTCAGTGCTAATAATGATAAGTTATGTTTAGTTCAAAAGAGTCTAGTCGCACGTGGATCATCAGAATCCATGATGTTTTATGAAGAAATGGTTTTGTTTTAGAGTAAAAACGAGCCTTGTGTATATTCTATGAAAACTATTTAATGAATGATCATGTTATTTTGGCTTTGTATGTTGACGATTTTATTTGTTTTATAGTAAAGATGTTTATGTAAAGAGAAACTTAAAAAACAGTATAAGAAATCTAGGCCCTATACAGAGCTTTTTAGGTATATGTGTTATTAGAAACAGGAAAAATAGGGTGTTGACACTTGATCAATCTGTTTATATAAGAATTATTTTGAAAAAGTTCAACTTGTTGAATTGTAAACCTGTTTCAACACCTATGGTTCCTGGTAATAAATTGTATATGGAAAGTGAATGTCTAAATGATGAGTCTTATAAGTATAGACAGCTATCTATACAACACAGCACACACACACAGCTATCACACACACAGCTATCTGGCTATCTGTACACGTCCATGTATTGCATTCACTTGTAGTAAGCTTAGCCAGTTTAATACTTGTTTTGGGAAAGTTCATTGGCTAGCTGCTAAGCATTTGTTAAGGTATTTAGCAGGTACAATTAGTTATGGTTAACGTTATGTAAAGTGTAAGGAATTGTCATTATGTGGATATACCGATGCTGACTGGGCTAATGACTGTTTAGATAGAAGGTCTTACACTGGTTATTTGATTAAATTAGGCAACAATAATATAAATTGGGAATCTAGAAAACAAAGGTCAATAGCATTAAGTAGTACTGAAGCAGAATTCATGGCAATCTGTGACATATCACGAGAACTTTGTTTTGTAAAACAATTCATGTCGGAAATAATGCCAAATACATGTATAAATATAATAGTATGTATATGATAATGATAATCAGTCTGCTCATAGATTAATTAAAAATAAGGTGGTATGTCATAAAGGCACTAAACATATAGATGTAAAGTACCATTTTATAAAGGATTTAATACATAAAGGCTTTATGATTGTTAAATATCTGAGCACTGATAATATGATTATTTTGTGTTTATTTTCTTACTTGATGTTGGTGGATGACTTACCCAACTCACGAGTGAGTTAGGGTGGTTGTTTTGAAAGCAATCAGCCTATAGATACGTTTAGTTTTAATTAATTTTATAGTTGCATTATTGTCTACGTATTATATTTATTTTAGTGTATTTATATATGGATAATCCTGTCAACTTAAATGACAGTTTTTTCTCGTGTTCTTCTTCGACCTGTAGTTTTGTTAGTGCTGGAGGTGAGTCTTCGCTTCATACTTTGCATGACAACATGTCCACTATATTTTCAAACTATCCTAAAAATTTCCGCATAGCGCATATTAATGCTCAGAGTGTTCCTGGTCATCATTCCGATCTTCTGGCAGCCTTTAGCAGTGCTTATCTTGATGCACTCTTAGTGTCTGAAACTTTTCTTAAGCCCGCTCTCCTTTCTACGCACTATGCACTGCCTGGCTTTGTTCTGGTCAGAAATGACAGGACTGGCAAGGGTGGTGGTGGTGTCGCTTTTTATATACGTGCTGATATACCACACAAAATTGTTAGTGCGTCCCCATCTCAGTACTCTGTGTCGGCTGAATTCTTGTTCCTTGAGATTACTTTAAATCATGCCAAAATATTACTTGCTGTATTCTACTCACCTAACCTTCACATCAACTATTTCGACTCATTGGAATCGTCCCTAAATAATTTTTGCCCATTGTACGAGCACGTTGTCTTGATGGGTGATTTTAATACGTGTCTAATTAAAAATGGTTCTCGTTCAATAAAACTGCGTTCCCTCTTATCTTCTTTTAATCTTGAAATTCTACCTCTGTCTGCAACTCATAACTTCCCAAACTGCACGCCTTCTCTTCTTGACCTTATGATTGTTTCTTCCCCTCACAATGTTGCTGAGTTTGGGCAACTTACTGCAACCTTTTCTTACCATGACCTCATCTATCTGTCCTATCGTATCCGGCCTCCTAAACGAAAACCTCATTACTGTTATATGCGTAATTATAATGGGATTGATCTGGTGGCGTTGAAGCGTGATGCAGGTGATATCGACTGGTCTCTCGTTGTTGATAGCGCCTGTGTCGAGGATAAGGTAAACTACTTCAATGCCAAACTTCTGAGTTTGTACGACAAGCATGCGCCGCGTCGGCGAGTTAAAGTAAAGCATAATCCTGCCCCGTGGATGAATACTCAAATTAAAGAAGCAATTGCTCGTAAGGACAAGGCGAAGAGCAGATATAGGCGCAGACCCACGGATCTGAATCTTACTCATTTCAAAGCACTACGTAACCACTGCAATCGTCTGTGTCGGGATGCTAAGAGACGCCATTTCCATGAATCTCTATCTCTCTATCATGATCTCTGACGTTTGGCGATTTCTTAAGTCTGTCGGTATCGGCAAATCTCCCACTAATACCTGTAAAGATGTCGACTTGTCTGCTCTTAATTGGCACTTTTCTCTTACACCTGTCACACTCGACCCTATTGTCAAAACTTCGACTTTAACTGAACTTTCCGAATTGCCGTTACCAAATTGCCCACTATTTAATTTAAATTCAGTCTCTGAAGACGATGTTAAAACATCTCTTCTTGCTATTTCGTCCTCTGCTGTTGGCCATGACAATCTGTGTTCGCGAATGATAACTCCTATTCTCCCGCAACTCCTTCCCATTCTTGCTCATATTATTAACTACTCGTTATTCACTAGCACATTTCCTACAGCCTGGAAACAGGCACACATTATACCACTTCCTAAAATAACCATCCTTCTTCTTTATCTCATTTCAGACCCATCTCCATACTACCTTTCCTCTCTAAAGTTCTCGAGCACATCGTTCATGGTAAAATTTCCAGATTCCTTTCGTCTAATGCTCTTATCTGTCCTTTTCAATCTGGCTTCCGGACTGATCACAGCACGGCAACTGCACTTCTGAAGGTCACTGATGACATCCGCTGGGCTATGGAGAATAAATCTCTCACCGTGTTAGTCCTGCTTGACTTCAGTTGTGCATTTAACTCGGTGGATTTTGATATTTTGCTCGGGGTCCTTCAGTCTATTAACTTTTCTTCCTTTGCATTAGCCTGGTTTGACTCTTATCTTCGGGGTCGCTCGCAGTGTGCGTTGTGTTCGCCTTGAAGATACATTCTCTGATTGGTGTGATCTCACTGCTGGTGTTCCTCAGGGTGGCGTTCTCTCTCCTCTTCTTTTCTCTATCTTCATAAACACTGTTACCAAGATAATCAGCTCCAACTTCCATCTTTACGCAGACGATTTGCAGCTTTATCGACATTTCTTGCTTGCGGATGTTGACTTTGCAATTGACGCCATGAATCGTGACCTGGAAAGTGTTAGTGAATGGGCTAAGTCCTATGGATTACAGATCAACCCATCCAAGTCCCAGGCTATGATCATAGGCAGTCGATACTATCGCTCTGCGCTTGACGTGTCAACTTTGACACCTTTATCCCTTGACGGCTCGACCATCGCTTACACTGATACTGCTAAGAACCTTGGTGGCTTAATAGACAGTAATCTCTCTTGGCGAGCTCAAGTTAATGAGATAAGTCGCAAGGTGCACTTTTCATTTCACTCATTGAAATCCCTTCAAAACCTATTGCCCTTTAAAACCAAAATCCATCTAGCTCAAACTCTAATTCAGCCGATCATCGATTACGCTGATGCCTGCTATCTGTATGCCACGGAGGAGCTCTTAAATAAGCTTGAGCATTTGCAAAATCTGTGTATCCGTTTTGTTTTTGGTCTGAGGAAATACGATCATGTCTCTCAGTTCCGCAAGGATCTCAAATGGCTCCCTATCCGTCTTCGCAGGAACACTCGAGTATTATGTCTCCTCTTCAACATCCTTTTTAACCCTGCATACCCTGGATATCTGCGCGATCGCTTTTCCTTTACTCGCGCTGCCGATGTCCAGTGTAGATCCCATCTAAGGCATCATCTAAACTTCCCCTCCCACAATACTAATTTCTATTCCCACTCCTTCTCTGTTCATGCAGTACGACTGTGGAACTCACTTCCACCTAAAATCCGTGACTCTAAAAATGTATCTTTTTTTTTTTTTTTTTTTTTTTTTTACTATGTATAGGCCTGTGTTTGACCAATCTCTATTTAAGAAACAGGTCAAGGAACATTA